>CM063151.1:10770769-10883269 GCA_031885435.1 Passerculus sandwichensis | reverse complement strand
AACCCTAACCCTAACCCTAACCCTAACCCTAACCCTAACCCTAACCCTAACCCTAACCCTAACCCTAACCCTAACCCTAACCCTAACCCTAACCCTAACCCTAACCCTAACCCTAACCCTAACCCTAACCCTAACCCTAACCCTAACCCTAACCCTAACCCTAACCCTAACCCTAACCCTAACCCTAACCCTAACCCTAACCCTAACCCTAACCCTAACCCTAACCTAACCCTAACCCTAACCCTAACCCTAACCCTAACCCTAACCCTAACCCTAACCCTAACCCTAACCCTAACCCTAACCCTAACCCTAACCCTAACCCTAACCCTAACCCTAACCCTAACCCTAACCCTAACCCTAACCCTAACCCTAACCCTAACCCTAACCCTAACCCTAACCCTAACCCTAACCCTAACCCTAACCCTAACCCTAACCCTAACCCTAACCCTAACCCTAACCCTAACCCTAACCCTAACCTAACCCTAACCCTAACCCTAACCCTAACCCTAACCCTAACCCTAACCCTAACCCTAACCCTAACCCTAACCCTAACCCTAACCCTAACCCTAACCCTAACCCTAACCCTAACCCTAACCCTAACCCTAACCCTAACCCTAACCCTAACCCTAACCCTAACCCTAACCCTAACCCTAACCCTAACCCTAACCCTAACCCTAACCCTAACCTAACCCTAACCCTAACCCTAACCCTAACCCTAACCCTAACCCTAACCCTAACCCTAACCCTAACCCTAACCCTAACCCTAACCCTAACCCTAACCCTAACCCTAACCCTAACCCTAACCCTAACCCTAACCCTAACCCTAACCCTAACCCTAACCCTAACCCTAACCCTAACCCTAACCCTAACCCTAACCCTAACCCTAACCCTAACCCTAACCCTAACCCTAACCCTAACCCTAACCTAACCCTAACCCTAACCCTAACCCTAACCCTAACCCTAACCCTAACCCTAACCCTAACCCTAACCCTAACCCTAACCCTAACCCTAACCCTAACCCTAACCCTAACCCTAACCCTAACCCTAACCCTAACCCTAACCCTAACCCTAACCCTAACCCTAACCCTAACCCTAACCCTAACCCTAACCCTAACCCTAACCCTAACCCTAACCCTAACCCTAACCTAACCCTAACCCTAACCCTAACCCTAACCCTAACCCTAACCCTAACCCTAACCCTAACCCTAACCCTAACCCTAACCCTAACCCTAACCCTAACCCTAACCCTAACCCTAACCCTAACCCTAACCCTAACCCTAACCCTAACCCTAACCCTAACCCTAACCCTAACCCTAACCCTAACCCTAACCCTAACCCTAACCCTAACCCTAACCCTAACCCTAACCCTAACCCTAACCCTAACCCTAACCCTAACCCTAACCCTAACCCTAACCCTAACCCTAACCCTAACCCTAACCCTAAACCCTAACCCTAACCCTAACCCTAACCCTAACCCTAACCCTAACCCTAACCCTAACCCTAACCCTAACCCTAACCCTAACCTAACCCTAACCCTAACCCTAACCCTAACCCTAACCCTAACCCTAACCCTAACCCTAACCCTAACCCTAACCCTAACCCTAACCCTAACCCTAACCCTAACCCTAACCCTAACCCTAACCCTAACCCTAACCCTAACCCTAACCCTAACCCTAACCCTAACCCTAACCCTAACCCTAACCCTAACCCTAACCCTAACCCTAACCCTAACCCTAACCCTAACCCTAACCCTAACCCTAACCCTAACCCTAACCCTAACCCTAACCCTAACCCTAACCCTAACCCTAACCCTAACCCTAACCCTAACCCTAACCCTAACCCTAACCCTAACCTAACCCTAACCCTAACCCTAACCCTAACCCTAACCCTAACCCTAACCCTAACCCTAACCCTAACCCTAACCCTAACCCTAACCCTAACCCTAACCCTAACCCTAACCCTAACCCTAACCCTAACCCTAACCCTAACCCTAACCCTAACCCTAACCCTAACCCTAACCCTAACCCTAACCCTAACCCTAACCCTAACCCTAACCCTAACCCTAACCTAACCCTAACCCTAACCCTAACCCTAACCCTAACCCTAACCCTAACCCTAACCCTAACCCTAACCCTAACCCTAACCCTAACCCTAACCCTAACCCTAACCCTAACCCTAACCCTAACCCTAACCCTAACCCTAACCCTAACCCTAACCCTAACCCTAACCCTAACCCTAACCCTAACCCTAACCCTAACCCTAACCCTAACCCTAACCCTAACCCTAACCCTAACCTAACCCTAACCCTAACCCTAACCCTAACCCTAACCCTAACCCTAACCCTAACCCTAACCCTAACCCTAACCCTAACCCTAACCCTAACCCTAACCCTAACCCTAACCCTAACCCTAACCCTAACCCTAACCCTAACCCTAACCCTAACCCTAACCTAACCCTAACCCTAACCCTAACCCTAACCCTAACCCTAACCCTAACCCTAACCCTAACCCTAACCCTAACCCTAACCCTAACCCTAACCCTAACCCTAACCCTAACCCTAACCCTAACCCTAACCCTAACCCTAACCCTAACCCTAACCCTAACCCTAACCCTAACCCTAACCCTAACCCTAACCCTAACCCTAACCCTAACCCTAACCCTAACCCTAACCCTAACCCTAACCCTAACCCTAACCCTAACCCTAACCCTAACCCTAACCCTAACCCTAACCCTAACCCTAACCCTAACCCTAACCCTAACCCTAACCCTAACCCTAACCCTAACCCTAACCCTAACCCTAACCCTAACCCTAACCCTAACCCTAACCCTAACCCTAACCCTAACCCTAACCCTAACCCTAACCCTAACCCTAACCCTAACCCTAACCCTAACCCTAACCCTAACCCTAACCCTAACCCTAACCCTAACCCTAACCCTAACCCTAACCCTAACCCTAACCCTAACCCTAACCCTAACCCTAACCCTAACCCTAACCCTAACCCTAACCCTAACCCTAACCCTAACCCTAACCCTAACCCTAACCCTAACCCTAACCCTAACCCTAACCCTAACCCTAACCCTAACCCTAACCCTAACCCTAACCCTAACCCTAACCCTAACCCTAACCCTAACCCTAACCCTAACCCTAACCCTAACCCTAACCCTAACCCTAACCCTAACCCTAACCCTAACCCTAACCCTAACCCTAACCCTAACCCTAACCCTAACCCTAACCCTAACCCTAACCCTAACCCTAACCCTAACCCTAACCCTAACCCTAACCCTAACCCTAACCCTAACCCTAACCCTAACCCTAACCCTAACCCTAACCCTAACCCTAACCCTAACCCTAACCCTAACCCTAACCCTAACCCTAACCCTAACCCTAACCCTAACCCTAACCCTAACCCTAACCCTAACCCTAACCCTAACCCTAACCCTAACCCTAACCCTAACCCTAACCCTAACCCTAACCCTAACCCTAACCCTAACCCTAACCCTAACCCTAACCCTAACCCTAACCCTAACCCTAACCCTAACCCTAACCCTAACCCTAACCCTAACCCTAACCCTAACCCTAACCCTAACCCTAACCCTAACCCTAACCCTAACCCTAACCCTAACCCTAACCCTAACCCTAACCCTAACCCTAACCCTAACCCTAACCCTAACCCTAACCCTAACCCTAACCCTAACCCTAACCCTAACCCTAACCCTAACCCTAACCCTAACCCTAACCCTAACCCTAACCCTAACCCTAACCCTAACCCTAACCCTAACCCTAACCCTAACCCTAACCCTAACCCTAACCCTAACCCTAACCCTAACCCTAACCCTAACCCTAACCCTAACCCTAACCCTAACCCTAACCCTAACCCTAACCCTAACCCTAACCCTAACCCTAACCCTAACCCTAACCCTAACCCTAACCCTAACCCTAACCCTAACCCTAACCCTAACCCTAACCCTAACCCTAACCCTAACCCTAACCCTAACCCTAACCCTAACCCTAACCCTAACCCTAACCCTAACCCTAACCCTAACCCTAACCCTAACCCTAACCCTAACCCTAACCCTAACCCTAACCCTAACCCTAACCCTAACCCTAACCCTAACCCTAACCCTAACCCTAACCCTAACCCTAACCCTAACCCTAACCCTAACCCTAACCCTAACCCTAACCCTAACCCTAACCCTAACCCTAACCCTAACCCTAACCCTAACCCTAACCCTAACCCTAACCCTAACCCTAACCCTAACCCTAACCCTAACCCTAACCCTAACCCTAACCCTAACCCTAACCCTAACCCTAACCCTAACCCTAACCCTAACCCTAACCCTAACCCTAACCCTAACCCTAACCCTAACCCTAACCCTAACCCTAACCCTAACCCTAACCCTAACCCTAACCCTAACCCTAACCCTAACCCTAACCCTAACCCTAACCCTAACCCTAACCCTAACCCTAACCCTAACCCTAACCCTAACCCTAACCCTAACCCTAACCCTAACCCTAACCCTAACCCTAACCCTAACCCTAACCCTAACCCTAACCCTAACCCTAACCCTAACCCTAACCCTAACCCTAACCCTAACCCTAACCCTAACCCTAACCCTAACCCTAACCCTAACCCTAACCCTAACCCTAACCCTAACCCTAACCCTAACCCTAACCCTAACCCTAACCCTAACCCTAACCCTAACCCTAACCCTAACCCTAACCCTAACCCTAACCCTAACCCTAACCCTAACCCTAACCCTAACCCTAACCCTAACCCTAACCCTAACCCTAACCCTAACCCTAACCCTAACCCTAACCCTAACCCTAACCCTAACCCTAACCCTAACCCTAACCCTAACCCTAACCCTAACCCTAACCCTAACCCTAACCCTAACCCTAACCCTAACCCTAACCCTAACCCTAACCCTAACCCTAACCCTAACCCTAACCCTAACCCTAACCCTAACCCTAACCCTAACCCTAACCCTAACCCTAACCCTAACCCTAACCCTAACCCTAACCCTAACCCTAACCCTAACCCTAACCCTAACCCTAACCCTAACCCTAACCCTAACCCTAACCCTAACCCTAACCCTAACCCTAACCCTAACCCTAACCCTAACCCTAACCCTAACCCTAACCCTAACCCTAACCCTAACCCTAACCCTAACCCTAACCCTAACCCTAACCCTAACCCTAACCCTAACCCTAACCCTAACCCTAACCCTAACCCTAACCCTAACCCTAACCCTAACCCTAACCCTAACCCTAACCCTAACCCTAACCCTAACCCTAACCCTAACCCTAACCCTAACCCTAACCCTAACCCTAACCCTAACCCTAACCCTAACCCTAACCCTAACCCTAACCCTAACCCTAACCCTAACCCTAACCCTAACCCTAACCCTAACCCTAACCCTAACCCTAACCCTAACCCTAACCCTAACCCTAACCCTAACCCTAACCCTAACCCTAACCCTAACCCTAACCCTAACCCTAACCCTAACCCTAACCCTAACCCTAACCCTAACCCTAACCCTAACCCTAACCCTAACCCTAACCCTAACCCTAACCCTAACCCTAACCCTAACCCTAACCCTAACCCTAACCCTAACCCTAACCCTAACCCTAACCCTAACCCTAACCCTAACCCTAACCCTAACCCTAACCCTAACCCTAACCCTAACCCTAACCCTAACCCTAACCCTAACCCTAACCCTAACCCTAACCCTAACCCTAACCCTAACCCTAACCCTAACCCTAACCCTAACCCTAACCCTAACCCTAACCCTAACCCTAACCCTAACCCTAACCCTAACCCTAACCCTAACCCTAACCCTAACCCTAACCCTAACCCTAACCCTAACCCTAACCCTAACCCTAACCCTAACCCTAACCCTAACCCTAACCCTAACCCTAACCCTAACCCTAACCCTAACCCTAACCCTAACCCTAACCCTAACCCTAACCCTAACCCTAACCCTAACCCTAACCCTAACCCTAACCCTAACCCTAACCCTAACCCTAACCCTAACCCTAACCCTAACCCTAACCCTAACCCTAACCCTAACCCTAACCCTAACCCTAACCCTAACCCTAACCCTAACCCTAACCCTAACCCTAACCCTAACCCTAACCCTAACCCTAACCCTAACCCTAACCCTAACCCTAACCCTAACCCTAACCCTAACCCTAACCCTAACCCTAACCCTAACCCTAACCCTAACCCTAACCCTAACCCTAACCCTAACCCTAACCCTAACCCTAACCCTAACCCTAACCCTAACCCTAACCCTAACCCTAACCCTAACCCTAACCCTAACCCTAACCCTAACCCTAACCCTAACCCTAACCCTAACCCTAACCCTAACCCTAACCCTAACCCTAACCCTAACCCTAACCCTAACCCTAACCCTAACCCTAACCCTAACCCTAACCCTAACCCTAACCCTAACCCTAACCCTAACCCTAACCCTAACCCTAACCCTAACCCTAACCCTAACCCTAACCCTAACCCTAACCCTAACCCTAACCCTAACCCTAACCCTAACCCTAACCCTAACCCTAACCCTAACCCTAACCCTAACCCTAACCCTAACCCTAACCCTAACCCTAACCCTAACCCTAACCCTAACCCTAACCCTAACCCTAACCCTAACCCTAACCCTAACCCTAACCCTAACCCTAACCCTAACCCTAACCCTAACCCTAACCCTAACCCTAACCCTAACCCTAACCCTAACCCTAACCCTAACCCTAACCCTAACCCTAACCCTAACCCTAACCCTAACCCTAACCCTAACCCTAACCCTAACCCTAACCCTAACCCTAACCCTAACCCTAACCCTAACCCTAACCCTAACCCTAACCCTAACCCTAACCCTAACCCTAACCCTAACCCTAACCCTAACCCTAACCCTAACCCTAACCCTAACCCTAACCCTAACCCTAACCCTAACCCTAACCCTAACCCTAACCCTAACCCTAACCCTAACCCTAACCCTAACCCTAACCCTAACCCTAACCCTAACCCTAACCCTAACCCTAACCCTAACCCTAACCCTAACCCTAACCCTAACCCTAACCCTAACCCTAACCCTAACCCTAACCCTAACCCTAACCCTAACCCTAACCCTAACCCTAACCCTAACCCTAACCCTAACCCTAACCCTAACCCTAACCCTAACCCTAACCCTAACCCTAACCCTAACCCTAACCCTAACCCTAACCCTAACCCTAACCCTAACCCTAACCCTAACCCTAACCCTAACCCTAACCCTAACCCTAACCCTAACCCTAACCCTAACCCTAACCCTAACCCTAACCCTAACCCTAACCCTAACCCTAACCCTAACCCTAACCCTAACCCTAACCCTAACCCTAACCCTAACCCTAACCCTAACCCTAACCCTAACCCTAACCCTAACCCTAACCCTAACCCTAACCCTAACCCTAACCCTAACCCTAACCCTAACCCTAACCCTAACCCTAACCCTAACCCTAACCCTAACCCTAACCCTAACCCTAACCCTAACCCTAACCCTAACCCTAACCCTAACCCTAACCCTAACCCTAACCCTAACCCTAACCCTAACCCTAACCCCTAACCCTAACCCTAACCCTAACCCCTAACCCTAACCCTAACCCTAACCCCTAACCCTAACCCTAACCCTAACCCTAACCCTAACCCTAACCCTAACCCCGCCCCCTAACCCCGCCCCCTAACCCCGCCCCCTAACCCCGCCCCCTAACCCCGCCCCCTAACCCTAACCCTAACCCTAACCCTAACCCTAACCCTAACCCTAACCCTAACCCCTAACCCTAACCCCTAACCCTAACCCTAACCCTAACCCTAACCCTAACCCTAACCCTACCCTAAGTACTCCTTAAAAAATTAATACTTCTGGAGGAATTAATACTCCCAGAAAAATGAGTACTCCGGAAAAAATTAGTACTCCTGAAAAATAGGTACTCTGGAAAAAAAAGTACTCCTGGAAAAAAGGTACTCCTGAAATAAAGGTACTTAGGGTTAGGGATTGGGGTTAGGGTTGGGGGTTAGGGTTAGGGATTGGTGCTGGGGTTAGGGTTAGGGTAGGGGATTAGGGTTAGGGAATGGGGATGTAATGTTGGGGTTCTGATTAGGGTTAGGGTAGGGATTTGGGGATGGGGGTACCAGCGGCTGTGGGAGCACTAATTAGGGTTAGGTCAGGGAATTGGGAGTGGGGGTGGCAACAGCTGGGGGAGGGCTAATTAGGGTTAGGGCAGGGAAATGGGGACGGGGTCGAAAACCCCGTTAAAGGCAACCCTAATTGTTGAAATTATTGGTTAAAACTAACCCTGATCCAAGATGGCGGCCCCCATGCGGTCACGTGATAGGTTTCAACATGGCGCCGGTCACGTGACCGCGAGCAAAATGGCGGCGCCCAGAGGTAACTTCCGGTGACAACAAGATGGCCGCCCCCAGGGGTGACTTCCGGCAACAAGATGGCCGCGCCTAGGGGGGACTTCCGGCAACAAGATGGCCGCGCCCAGGGGTAGCTTCCGGCAACAAGATGGCCGCTCCCAGGGGTGACTTCCGGCAACAAGATGGCCGCGCCCGTAGGGGACTTCCGGGGAAAACAACATGGCGGCGCCCAGTACGGCACGTGGTACGGGGACAAAATGGCGGCGCCTAGCGGAATGACGTCACTTCCGGTAAGATGGCGGCCGGCCGGGTAGGGGGTTTTTTTCCGGGTTTCGGGGGGGTTTTGGGGGGGTTTTCGGGGGCTGGCGACGGTCCCGGGGGCCGCGGAAGGGTATTCCGGTTCGCGGGCGGCCGGCGGCGCGGCGGGGAGCGGCTTCCGGGGCGCGGGGCGGGTGCCGGGTTTTCGATCGGGCACTGGGAGGGACGGCTATACCCGGGGGGGGGTCCTTGTGCGGGTGTGTCGCTCTCGTGACGTCACGCGGTGGCGCTGTGTATGCAGTGCGGCGCGGTGGACGGCAGGGGGCGCTGTAATGGGGCGCTGCAATTGCAGTACGAGGAGTCGGACAGCAGGGGGCGCTGCGGATGGGTGGTGAACAGCAGGGGGTGGGTGCTTGCTGACGGGGGTGGGGTGCAGGGGCGGGGGGGCAGCTAGGGGCAGGGGGGACTAATTGCTGGGGGGGCGCTGCCTCGGGGTGGGTGCTTGGGTATGGTGGCTAGTGACAGGTGGGACTGATCAGGCTTGATTGGCAGCAGCTGGGGGTACTGATTAGTGGGTGGGGTCCCTATATACTATATATAAAAAGAAGAAAAACTATATGTCTGGTGCAGCAGTAGAAACTTTCAGGCTCCCGGGGAGTAAATGCTTTGTATTATAATTTTTTTTTTTTTTTTTTTTTTGCTTTACTCCCAGGGAGCCTGAAAGTTTCTACTGCTGCTTTTTTTAAACTAAAGCTAGAAAGGAAAACAAAGTTAGAAAAAGAGAGAAAAAAAAGAGAGAAGAGAAAGAAAGAGAGAGAGAAAAGAAAGAGAAGAGACAGAAAAAAGAGAAGAGAGAGACAAGAAAAAAAAAGTCAGAAAGAAAACAGAAAAGAAAGAAAGAGAGAAAAATATAAAGAGAGAGAAAAGAAAAATGGAGACAAGACAGAAAAAAGAGAAAGACAGAGAGAAAAGCAAGGAGATAGAGAAAAAGAGAAAATAGAGACAGAAAAGAAGACAGAGACAGAAGAAAAGACACAGAAAAAAGAATACAGAAAAAAAAGAAGACAGAGAAGAAGAAAACAGAGAGAGAAACCAAGACAGTGACAGAAAAGAAAAGGAGGGTGCAAAAACTGAAGAACAGGAGTTAGAAGGGGAAAACAGTGGCTAGGATTAGAGTTACAGCAGAAACTCAGGGTAGAGTGAAAAAGGAAAAGACTAAGAGCAAAAAAAGAAAAACCAAGGAAAAGGAGGACGCAGACAGAAAAAGAAGCAAGAAGAGCACATGTGAAAGTTATAAAGGAAAAGAAATAAGGTGCAAAGTAGAGAGAGAAATAAAACAGAGTTACAGAAGCAAGACAGCGTCAGAAAGACTGAGAAACAGAAACAAAGGGTGGGAGACAGATGGAAGTTAAAAATAGAAAAGGAAAGTAAGGAGCTAAAGGAAGAAACACAGAGGAAAGAAATTACAAAACCACACCAAAAAAACACAGGAGCCGTGAGGGGAGGGGGGGGGTTTAGGGAAGGGCAGGGGGTATCTTTATTAGGGGGGATTCAACTTTATTACGTGAAATCAGCAAAAGACACAGAAACAGTGTATACAAATGCAAGCGCAGATACAATCCATAGACACGACAATAAAATCTAATTCACAGGCAATACAAGGCAATACAAGGCAATACAAGGCAATACAAGGCAATACAAGGCAATACAAGGCAATACAAGGCAATACAAGGCAATACAAGGCAATACAAGGCAATACAAGGCAATACAAGGCAATACAAGGCAATACAAGGCAATACAAGGCAATACAAGGCAATACAAGGCAATACAAGGCAATACAAGGCAATACAAGGCAATACAAGGCAATACAAGGCAATACAAGGCAATACAAGGCAATACAAGGCAATACAAGGCAATACAAGGCAATACAAGGATTAACACAAACTGATAACCTTGTGCTATTTCCATGACATGTTCATAGTTACAGGAAACCCAAAACAACAAAACCACAGAGAAAGAAAACACTCACCTACCACACACCCTCCCTTCAAATAGCACACAAACCCACCAGCCCTCTCACAAAAACTACTAAATTAAACCCCAGCAATCATTGGTCCTCGGGAACGTGGTTCCCGGGAGCCTCCAAAAAAAATCCTCCTGCCTGAAGAAAACCCCGGTCCCTGGCCGTTCCGTGCCCGAACTTTGGCGATGAACCTCGCCTCGCGGACCGACCGGGACCGAGGAAAAAAAAACCCAGCCGGGGGGAAAAAAAAAAAACCCCCCGGCTGGGGATTTTTTATTCTAAATTTAAAAATGAGTTGAAAAACCTGAAAAGCAAACAGCATACAAGGTTACAACCCTAGAACCCTTCAACACACACACAAACCCACACTGACTCTCACCTCAACCGCTCTGCTAACCCTCAGCACGCATTCACGCCGCTCCTCGGGAACGTGGTTCCCGGGAGCCTCCAAAAAATCCTCCTGCCTGACGAAAACCCCGGTCCCTGGCCGTTCCGTGCCCGAACTTTGGCGATGAACGTCGCCTCGCGGACCGACCGGGACCGAGGAAAAAAAAACCCAGCCGGGGGGAAAAAAAAAAAAACCCCCCGGCTGGGGATTTTTTATTCTAAATTTAAAAATGAGTTGAAAAACCTGAAAAGCAAACAGCATACAAGGTTACAACCCTACAGCCCTTCAACACACACACAAACCCACACTGACTCTCACCTCAACCGCTCTGCTAACCCTCAGCACGCATTCACGCCGCTCCTCGGGAACGTGGTTCCCGGGAGCCTCCAAAAAATCCCCCTGCCTGACGAAAACCCCGGTCCCTGGCCGTTCCGTGCCCGAACTTTGGCGATGAACCTCGCCTCGCGGACCGACCGGGACCGAGGAAAAAAAAACCCAGCCGGGGGGAAAAAAAAAAAAACCCCCCGGCTGGGGATTTTTTATTCTAAATTTAAAAATGAGTTGAAAAACCTGAAAAGCAAACAGCATACAAGGTTACAACCCTAGAACCCTTCAACACACACACAAACCCACACTGACTCTCACCTCAACCGCTCTGCTAACCCTCACCACACATTCACGCCGCTCCTCGGGAACGTGGTTCCCGGGAGCCTCCAAAAAATCCCCCTGCCTGACGAAAACCCCGGTCCCTGGCCGTTCCGTGCCCGAACTTTGGCGATGAACGTCGCCTCGCGGACCGACCGGGACCGAGGAAGAAAAAACCCAGCCGGGGGGAAAAAAAAAAAACCCCCCGGCTGGGGATTTTTTATTCTAAATTTAAAAATGAGTTGAAAAACCTGAAAAGCAAACAGCATACAAGGTTACAACCCTAGAACCCTTCAACACACACACAAACCCACACTGACTCTCACCTCAACCGCTCTGCTAACCCTCAGCACGCATTCACGCCGCTCCTCGGGAACGTGGTTCCCGGGAGCCTCCAAAAAATCCTCCTGCCTGACGAAAACCCCGGTCCCTGGCCGTTCCGTGCCCGAACTTTGGCGATGAACGTCGCCTCGCGGACCGACCGGGACCGAGGAAAAAAAAACCCAGCCGGGGGGAAAAAAAAAAAAACCCCCCGGCTGGGGATTTTTTATTCTAAATTTAAAAATGAGTTGAAAAACCTGAAAAGCAAACGTCACACACACAAGGGTAAATCCACTCAGCCTGTGCTCACACACAGAGAGACGAGCGGACACAGACAAACACAGCCACAGGGTCCCACACATGCTCACACGCTCTTCCCGCTTACACGCTCGCTGCGGCCCTTACCTGAGACGCTGAAGAACGTGCTTCGACGCATATTCTGGCTGCCCCTCCCTGACATCAAATGGTAGATTAGGGAAATCGGTAGCCTCGGGGACCTGTGAGACAACACAAAGTGGTCAACGAGTGCCCGTCTGACGGCCGGGAATTGTCCCCGCTCTGAACCGATAAGTTTTCTACCCAAAATCCCACCAAACACAAATCAACAGGAAAATTTCTATACCTATTCCACCTACCTGTGACTTCTATACCTGTTCCACCTAACCGTGACTAGGTGCCAGGGCAGGGCAGCTCCGACCATAAGTGGTACAACATAGGTACACACAATATAAGCCAATGCATACAGTGCAAGTACAAACAATATAAGGCAATGCACTCACATACATTATAAGTACATACAGTATAAGCCAACACAGGTACATACAGTATAAGCCAACACAGGTACACGCAACCTAAGTACATACAATAAAAGCTGACACAAGTACATACAATATAAGCCACCACAGGTACATGCAACATAAGTACATACAATATAAGCCGACACACGTACATACAATATAAGCACATACAATATAAGCCAACACAGGTACATACAGTATAACCCAACACAGGTACATGCAACCTAAGTACATACAGTAAAAGCTGACACAAGTACATACAATATAAGCCAACACAGGTACATGCAATGTAAGTACATACAATATAAGCCGACACACGTACATACAATATAAGCACATACAATATAAGCCAACACAGGTACATGCAACGTAAGTACATACACTATAAGCCAACACAGGTACATACAGTATAACCCAACACAGGTACATGCAACCTAAGTACATACAATATAAGCCGACACAAGTACATGCAACCTAAGTACATACAGTAAAAGCTGACACAAGTACATACAATATAAGCCAACACAAGTACATGCAACCTAAGTACATACAGTAAAAGCTGACACAAGTACATACAATATAAACCAACACAGGTACATGCAATGTAAGTACATGCAATATAAGCCAACACAAGGACATACAACATAAGTACATACAATATAAGCCAACACAAGTACATACAATATAAGTACATACAATATAAGCCAACACAAGTACATACAATATAAGTACATACAATATAAGCCGACACAGGTACACACAATATAGGTAGATAGATACAACATAAAACAGGACTTAAGATAACTCTGGAAGATGAATTCCTGAGACCTATACCCTTTCAGAAGATGGAACCTATACAACTACTGCGGTCACGTGAGGAGGGTATAAGACACCGCTCCAGAAGTCCAAGAAAATGTCATGGGGAAAAAAGGCACTACCGAAGCTGGTAGTGAGAAGGAAGACGGATGAGAATGTCTTCTGTAATCCTACCTGACTCAAAGAGTAACAATATAAAGAGGGCAGAATAAGGAAGATCCAGAAAGGCACGTGAGTAGAATATAGGCGATATGGCGCAGAATAGTGCCGACAAAGCGTCCAGATGTAAGAAAGGCCTTATGACGTGAAAGACGATGGACACGGACTACGTAACTCGGACACGGACGACGTGACGCGGACGCGGATGACCTGACGCAAAGACGAGCGGGAACTTTGCCCTTAGGGATCTGAGATTGCGAACGCGAGATGAGCCACGGGCTGATGATGCCAAAAGAAAGGAAGCCCTACGAGGATGGCACGTGATGATGAAATGTAGCTCGCAAAAAGAAGTTAGTGGCAAAGCAGTTAGGAAGATGCTCTAGATGCTCAGCAAGCCTAGAGAAGGAAGCGGATGGCCGGATGACCGTGGCGATAGCTCCGGACCCGAAGGCGAGCCCCTCGGGGGAAAGAGCCGTGACGAGGCCGAGTAGAGGGAGGCTGACGACGCAAAGTCCACGAGAACGTGGAGATGGGTCGGAACTGCCCTGCCCGGCAAAGGCTCTGGTGAGGCTGAGGACAAACCCTCTCTTTAATTACAGAGAGCCCGGACCGCTACAGACCTCTCCGCTAAGCTGACGTGAAACTGCCCCCTGTGATAGTAAAGGCTTTTCCCCTTCTCCCGGCCGCTGGCCCCGACACTTAGCTTTTGGAAGACGAGCGGACGAAATCCATCCTCGGACGGACGTGCGCGTTGAGACGTTCTCGATGTGTGTGCCTCGGTGCTGCCGCTTCCGAGCTGCGGCTACGAGCCTCCTCGGGGTACCTAAGACGCAACACAAAATGTGACTATTGCTCTCAAAAACAGTAATCCCTGGGGCTCCTCCGCACCGCTGCCCCGGCTCACCTCGGAACTTGATTTGACTCCGGAGGCTGCCCAGAAGACACCTGCAAAAAGAACATGTACATGATTAGCGTGCTGCTGCGTAACGCTCCCCTATGAGTCAGCCTGCCTAAACACCGACTCACCTGCCCTCCTCTGTTCCTTGGTCATGTTTAGGGCAGCGACAGCACCTGCAAAGAAACACAGCAAAAAAGCATGCTGAGATACTGTGAAAACACAAGCTCCCTGCCGTGACAAGTATGCCACACCGATACCTTAAGCTTGCACCCACCTGGCTTGATCATGCCCGGCCAGGATAGATCACAAGTGGACAACCTAAAATAATAAAAAAAAAAAAAAAAACAAGAGGAAATAGTTAGAGCTGCACCAGAAAGTGAGACCGCAACAATAAAACTGCTTGTGTACGGTATGCAATGCTCACCTTGCCCACTGGCCTGGACTGCAGCTCTCTGCCTTGACTTCCTAAAAGGAAAGGCAACAGAGCTGTGACAGCCATCATTTATGCTTCCTCTACCGAGGAAAACAGTGATTGACCTGCTTGGGCAAATCCCCTCACAAGAGATGGGGGCCTCTGCCCTGGATTCTATCCTTCTGCATCTGAAAGAGAATTAGGATAAAATTGAAAGGGCTGCAGGATAACTTATGGGCTCCAGGCATCTCGTGTCCATCTACAAATCCCACCTACAGTCCAACTACAACCCACATTACAAATTACAAGCCCCCGACACGCCTCCGATTGCACCAGGCCATGCGGCAGGGCAGAACAGCTCCGGCACAAATGTGTGCACACACCCGTGACACAGAACGTGACAAACAGGGGGACATGAAACACGACACATCATGCTTGTGGTGAGGGGAGAAGGCAAAAGGGACCCCAAAGACACACTAGGGAACAGGGCACACCGGACAACACGACACAGACCGGAGCTGTTCTGCATTGCCCGCCTGAAAGCTGCCATCAAAAGTAGAGCCTCTCCCTTTAGCTGTCCTAAGAGGCCCTTGCAGAAGACAGCTTTTCCCACAGCCAAGTTTTAAATCTGGCGCAAGAACTCCCAACCTGATACACTCCCATCTCCAGGTCGTGGCCCCCGACTTATCTTTTGGATGATCGGTGATGGGAATCCACGTTGCACCTGAAATGAGGCTGCCTCGGAGGGCTCTGTGATGGCCTGTGAGCCTCTCGGTCAGCTGCAATAAAGAAAACCAAAGTGTGAGGCCAGAGTTATGTGGGCCAAATCCCCGCAAGTCAGCTACTTGCTCTTTCCGGAGTGTGCCTGGCTCCTTCAGGCTCCCGCTTCATCCTGATTCCAAGGCTGTGGCCTTCCTTAGGACTGGCACCTGGGTTAGAGAAAGGCAAAGTTAAATGGCATTGCAGTGAGTGCAGTGGAGGACCTTGTGTGCTCTAAGACATGGCAATGCCTCTGCTAGGCTTCTGAAAAGCCGTGTGTGGGGGGGCCTCAAATAAACACCCTTTCTCACCCTGCTGCCTGCAAACCCCCTCCCAAGAACTCCTAACTGGATACCTGAACACCCTCCCTCTCCCGTGCACCATCCTCAACTCACCTGAAGCCTCAATCTCAAACATCATCCTTGACACTGGGCAGATCCCTCTTGGGACACGATGAATCTGCTGAAAACCTGTTGTGCTTGAGAGCTGAGCAATAACAACCACTTCTCCCCGCTGTCCACCTTGACTGCTTGCATCCAGATTGACCTCCTAAAAGAAAGACAAAGAAGAGAGCTGTAACACAGTCACCATACACACTTCTGCTGCAGAGACAAATGGGGCCTCACCTGCTCGGGGCAATCCCCTCACCCGGGATGGGGCCCTCTGGCACAGATTTAATCCATCTCAATCTGAAAAAAAAGTTAGGACAAGAGTCACACTGTGGCAGGATAACTGATGAGCTCCAGAGGCCCTGTGTCCATCTACAAATCCCACCTAGAGTCCAACCACACCCCACATTACAAATTCCAAGTCCCCGGGCCCTCTCCTATTGCACCAGGCTGTGCGGCAGGGCAGAGCAGCTCCGGCCCAAATGTGTGCAGACACCCGTGACACAGAACAGGCAGGACAGGACAGACAACGGGGACACAACAGGAACAGAAATCTCTTGGCAAGGAAAATGGCCGCAAGGACTGAGCGAGTGCAAAAGGAGATGACTGAGTTCAAACTGACGGTGAGCTGATGAGGCTCAGAGAACCCCGGAGGAAGAAGATGCTAACTGAAGGATTTATTCCAAGAACAGCAAAGATCAATGCCTAGGAAACCTACAGTCAAAACCCTCTACCTAACCTCATAATATTACAAGTCCTAATCCACCATAATGGAACCAGGTGGTGCACAGCTGTCCATACAGCTCAGAACAAGACCTGACAAGACACCTGACTGGATGCTTCTAAAGACAGAAGAGAGTCTGATGCCTGTCTGAGCTCCCGAGTCAAAAGTTCTGTGGCCCGGGTTCCAGGCCAAGGAATGCAGAGATCACAGATGCTAACAAGGATGCCAAGGTTTCTGACAGGCCCCCCTAATATAAAGATATGGGATACACAAACAACACATAATGCACAATAGACAAGTGACACGAGACACGCCGGGACTGCTCTGCCCTGCACACCTCAGCACTGCAATCAAAAGTGAGACTTTGTCTTTATGAGGCCAAAGAGGCCACTCCATGAACACCCCCCACCTCCAAATTGGACTCAAAAACCCCTCCCAGTAATTCCCAAATCAGCACCATGCCTTCATCCCCACTGTGGGCCACAGCCCTCTACTTATCTCTCAGACATCTGGGGATGCTGGGCCCTGTCAGGTGCAAAGAAAGGCCACCTCGTCACCTGGGAAGGTCCTGCTGGCACCCAGCTGGTGTCTCTCAGACAGCTACATTAAAGAGAACCAAACATCAGGGCCTGATCTTGGCACCGCATCGGCCACAACCCCACCACTCTGCTACTCACCGCGCTCCAAAGGAGGCCCGGCACCTCCTAACCCTGACCCTCTGCCACACGTGGAATGCATCTGCACCTGAAAGAAAGTTAGAACATATGTCAAACACCACCAGGGTAACTCACAAGCTGCAAACACCTTATGCCAACCTAGGAATAGCATCTAGAGCCCAAGTACAGCCCAAATGACAAATTCCCACTCCCTATGGTTTGTCCTACTGCAGCAGGCCATGGGCAGGGCAGAACAGCTCCGGCACAAACGTGTGCAGACACCCGTGACACAGAACGTGACAAACAGGGGGACATGAAACACAACACATCATGCTTGTGGTGAGTGTCTCGAGGGGAGAAGGGAAAAGGGACCCCAAAGACACACTAGGGAACACGGCACACCGGACAACACGACACAGACCAGAGCTGTTCTGCACTGCCTGCCTGAAAGCTGCCATCAAAAGTAGAGCCTCTCCCTTTAGCTGTCCTAAGAGGCCCTTGCAGAAGATTGCTTTTCTCACTGCCATTTTTTAAATCTGGCACAAGAACTCCCAACCTGATACACTCCCATTTCCAGGCCGTGGCCCCCGACTTATCTTTTGGATGATGGGTGATGGGAATCCACGCTGCACCTGAAATGAGGCTGCCTCGGAGGGCTCTGTGATGGCCTGTGAGCCTCTCAGTCAGCTGCAATAAAGAAAACCAAAACCAAAGTGTGAGTCCAGAGTTATGTGGGCCAAATCCCCGCAAGTCAGCTACTTGCCCTTTCCGGAGTGTGCCTGGCTCCTTCAGGCTCCAGCTTCATCCTGATTCCAAGGCTGTGGCCTTCCTTAGGAGTGGCACCTGGGTTAGAGAAAGGCAAAGTTAAATGGCATTCCTGTGAGTGTAGTGGAGAACCTTGTGTGCTCTAAGACATGGCAATGCCTCTGCTAGGCTTCTGAAAAGCCTTGTGGGGGGGGGGGCCTCAAATAAACACTCTTTCTCACCCTGCTGCCTGCAAACCCCCTCCCAAGAACTCCTAACTGGATACCTGAACACCCTGCCTCTCCCGTGCAGCATCCTCAACTCACCTGAAGCCTCAATCTCAAACATCATCCTTGACACTGGGCAGATCCCTCTTGGGACACGATGAATCTGCTGAAAAATGGTTGTGCTTGAGAGCTGAGCGATAACAACCACTTCTCCCCGCTGCCCACCTTGACAGCTGGCATCCAGATTGACTTCCTAAAAGACAGACAAAGAAGAGAGCTGTAACACAGTCACCATACACACTTCTGCTGCAGAGACAAATGGGGCCTCACCTGCTCGGGGCAATCCCCTCACCCGGGATGGGGCCCTCTGGCACAGATTTAATCCATCTCAATCTGAAAAAAAAAGTTAGGACAAGAGTCAAACTGTTGTAGGATAACTGAAGAGCTCCTGATATGATGTGTCCATCTACAAATCCCATCTAGAATCCAACTACACCCCACATTACAAATTCCAAGTCCCCGGGCCCTCTCCTATTGCACCAGGCTGTGCGGCAGGGCAGAGCAGCTCCGGCCCAAATGTGTGCAGACACCCGTGACACAGAACAGGCAGGACAGGACAGACAACGGGGACACAACAGGAACAGAAATCTCTTGGCAAGGAAAATGGCCGCAAGGACTGAGCAAATGCAAAAGGAGATGACCGAGCTGAGACCGATGGTGAGCTGATGAGGCTCAGAGAACCCTGGGGGAAGAAGATGCTAACTGAAGGATTTATTCCAAGAACAGCAAAGATCAATGCCTAGGAATCCTACAGTCAAAACCCACTACCTAACCTCGTAATATTACAAGTCCTAATCCACCAAAATGGATCCAGGTGGGGCATAGCTGTCCGTACAGCTCAGAAGAAGACCTGTCAAGACACCTGACTGGATGCTTCCAAAGACAGAAGAGAGTCTGATGCCTGTCTGAGCTCCCGAGTCAAAAGTTCTGTGGCCCGGGTGCCAGGCCAAGGAATGCAGATCGCAGATCACAGATGCTAACAAGGATGCCAAGGTTTCTGACAGGCCCCCCTAAGTTAGATATGGGATACACAAACAACACATAATGCACAATAGACAAGTGACACGAGACACACCGGGACTGCTCTGCTCTGCACACCTCAGCACTGTGAACAAAAGTGAGACTTTGTCTTTATGAGGCCAAAGGGGCCACTTCATGGACACCCCCCACCTCCAAATTGGACTCAAAAACCCCTCCCAGTAATTCCCAAATCAGCACCATGCCTTCATCCCCACTGTGGGCCACAGCCCTCTACTTATCTCTCAGACATCTGGGGATGCTGGTCCCTGTCAGGTGCAAAGAAAGGCCACCTCGTCACCTGGGAAGGTCCTGCTGGCACCCAGCTGGTGTCTCTCAGACAGCTACATTAAAGAGAACCAAACATCAGGGCCTGATCTTGGCACCGCATCGGCCACAACCCCACCACTCTGCTACTCACCGCGCTCCAAAGGAGGCCCGGCACCTCCTAACCCTGACCCTCTGCCACACATGGAATGCATCTGCACCTGAAAGGAAGTTAGAACATATGTCAAACACCACCAGGGTAACTCACAAGCTGCAAACACCTTATGCCAACCTAGGAATAGCATCTAGAGCCCAAGTACAGCCCACATGACAAATTCCCACTCCCTATGGTTTGTCCTACTGCAGCAGGCCATGGGCAGGGCAGAACAGCTCCGGCACAAACGTGTGCAGACACCCGTGACACAGAACGTGACAAACAGGGGGACATGAAACACAACACATCATGCTTCTGGTGAGGGGAGAAGGCAAAAGGGACCCCAAAGACACACTAGGGAACATGGCACACCGGACAACACGACACAGACCAGAGCAGTTCTGCACTGCCCGCCTGACATCTGCCATCAAAAGTAGAGCCTCTCCCTTTAGCTGTCCTAAGAGGCCCTTGCAGAAGATTGCTTTTCCCTCTGCTCATTTTTAAATCTGCCCCATGAACTCCCAACCTGCTACTCCGCCATCCCCAGGCCGTGGCCCGCGACTTATCTTTTGGATGATTGGTGAGGGGAATCCACGTTGCACCTGAAATGCGTCTGCCTCGGAGGGCTCTGTGATGGCCTGTGAGCCTCTCGGTCAGCTGCAATAAAGAAAACCAAAACCAAAGTGTGAGTCCAGAATTATGTGGGCCAAATCCCCGCAAGCTACTTGCCCTTTCCGGAGTGTGCCTGGCTCCTTCAGGCTCCCGCTTCATCCTGATTCCAAGGCTGTGGCCTTCCTTTGGACTGGCACCTGGGTTAGAGAAAGGCAAAGTTAAATGGCATTGCTGTGAGTGCAGTGGATGACCTTGTGTGCTCTAAGACACGGCAATGCCTCTGCTAGGCTTCTGAACAGCCTTGTGGGGGGGGCCCTCAAATAAACAAATAAACACCCTTACTCACCCTGCTGCCTGCAAACCCCCTCCCAAGAACTCCTAATTGGATACCTGAACACCCTCCCTCTCCCAGTCACCATCCTCAACTCACGTGAAGCCTCAATCTCAAACATCATCCTTGACACTGGGCAGATCCCTCTTGGGACACGATGAATCTGCTGAAAAATGGTTGTGCTTGAGAGCTGAGCGATAACATCCACTTCTCCCTGCTGCCCACCTTGGCTGCTGGCATCCAGATTGACTTCCTAAAAGACAGACAAAAAACAGAGCTGTAACACAGTCACCATACACACTTCTGCTGCAGACACAAATGGGGCCTCACCTGCTCGGGGCAATCCCCTCACCCGGGATGGGGGCCTGTGGCACAGATTTAATCCATCTCAATCTGAAAAAAAAAGTTAGGACAAGAGTCAAACTGTTGCAGGATAACTGAAGAGCTCCTGATATGTGTCCATCTACAAATCCCATCTAGAGCCCAAGTACAGCCCACATAACAAATTCCAAGTCCCCGGGACTTCTCCTATTGCACCAGGCTGTGCGGCAGGGCAGAGCAGCTCCGGCACAAATGTGTGCAGACACCCGTGACACAGGACAGACAAGACGTGACAAACAAAGGGCACAACAAACAGACAAAAATCTCTTGGCAAGGAAAATGGCTGCAAGGACAGAGACAATGCAAAAGGAGATGACAGCCTTGAAACTGAAGGTCAGCTGCTGAGACTCAGAGAACCCTGGAGGAAGAAGAAGCTAACTCAATGATTTCTTGCAAGAACAGAAAAGAGGGACGGCTAGAAATCTTATGGTCAGAATCCTCTACCTAACCAACCTGATATTATTACAAGTCCTAATCCACCACAATGGATCCAGGTGGTGCATAGCTGTCCATACAGCTCAGAACAAGACCTAAAAAGACACCTGACTGGATGCTTCTAAACAGAGAACTTTTGACTGGGGAGCTCAGACAGGTATCAGAATTGCATCTATGGCCTGGATGCCAGGCCAAGGAATGCAGAGATTACAGATGCTACCAATGATGCCAGGGTTTCTGACAGGACTCTCAAAGGGCTAAGGAAAAAGACATGAGATACACAAACAACACATAATGCACAACTGACAAGAAACACGAGACACACCGGGACTGCTCTGCCCTGCTGCACACCTCAGCACTGTGATCAAAAGTGAGACTTGGCTTCTACAGGGCCTAAGTGGCCACGTCATGGACACCCCCATCTCCAAGGGGTCGCCAAAACCCCTCCCAGTAATTCCTAAACCAGCACTCTGCTTTCATCCCCTGTGTGGGTCATGGCCCTCTACTTATCTCTCAGACATCAGGGGATGCTGGTCTCAGGTGCAAACAAAGGCCACCTCATCAGATGGGAAGGTCCTGCTGTCACCGTGCTGGTGTCTCTCAGACAGCTAGATTAAAGAGAAAACTAAACATCAGTGCCTGGTCTTGGCACCACATCACCAAAACCCCACCAGTGTGCTACTCACAGTGCTCCTAAGAAGGCCCGGCACCTCCTAATCCTGACCCTCTGCCAGGGATGCAAGGCATCTGCACCTGAAAGAAAGTTAGAACATATGTCAAACACCTGCAGGACAACTCACAAGCTGCAAACACCTTACGCCAACCTAGGAACAGCATCTAGAGCCCAAGTACACCCCACATTACAAATTCCCACTCCCCAAGGCTTGTCCTATTGCAGCAGGCCATGGGCAGGGCAGAACAGCTCCGGCACAAACGTGTGCACACACCCGTGACACAGAACGTGACAAACAGGGGGACATGAAACACGACACATCATGCTTGTGGTGAGGGCCTCGAGGGGAGAAGGGAAAAGGGACCCCAAAGACGCACTAGGGAACACGGCACACCAGAAAACACGACACACACCGGAGCTGTTCTGCACTGCCCGCCTGAAAGCTGCCATCAAAAGTAGAGCCTCTCCCTTTAGCTGTCCTAAGAGGCCCTTGCAGAAGATTGCTTTCCCCTCTGCTCATTTTTAAATCTGGCCCGAGAACTCCCAACCTGCTACTGTCCCATCATCCCATCTCTAAGCTATAGCCCCCAACTTATCTTTTGGTTGATTGGTGATGTGGATCCATATTGCACCTGAAATGAGTCTGCCTTGGACGGCCTCGTGGTGGCCTGTTAGCTTCTGGGTCAACTACAATAAAGAAAACCAAAACCAAAGTGTGAGTCCAGAGTTATGTGGGCCAAATCCCTGCAAGGCAGCTACTTGCCCTTCCCTGAGTGTGCCTGGCTCCCTCAGGCTCCAGCTTCATCCTGATTCCAAGGCTGTGGCTTTTATTAAGGGTGGCACCTGGGTAAGAGAAAGGCAAAGTTAAATGGCATTCCTGTGAGTGCAGTGGAGGACCTTGTGTGCTCTAAGACATGGCAATGCCTCTGCTAGGCTTCTGAAAAGCCTTGTGGTGGGGGGGGGGCCTCAAATAAACACCCTTTTTCACTCTGCTACTTGCAAACCCCCTCCCAAGAACTCCCAACTGGATACCTGCTCACCCTCCCTTCTCCTACTCACAATCCTCAAATCACCTGAAGACCCAATCTCAAACATCTTCTTGGACACCTGCACAATTACTCTTATGACATGATTCATCTGCTGAAAAAAGTGGAGTTGACACAACCTGGAATCTCTGAATGCTACACTCCTACTAAAAATGAGGCAAAAAAAAAAAAAAAAAAAAAAAAAAAAAAAACCAAACAAGAACAAGAACAAAACCTGAAATTACAAATGTGTTTTACCACCCCTAAACACAAAACCCAAAGTCACAAACCTTAATACTCCCTGTATTCCAAGGGGTTTTCTTCACAGTGTTTTCCAAGCCTCTCTTGCTTTAGATGCCCAAAAACAGCTGCTAAAAACAAGCTGAGATAATCTCAAAGAGACTCTGCACTGAAATGAGAGAAGAGCTCTTACCCTAGCACATCCCAGAGAGGGAATGAAGGCCCTCAGCTAAGGCCGGGGTTAATATACCCCTGCTAGTGCCCGCCTCTCGTTCCCATGATGCCCGGGAAAAGGGAGGGGGCTAATCCCACCGGGTATAAAAGCCCTCAGAAGAGGCGCAGTAGTTTGGCTCCTCTGACTCAGATTCAAGAGGCGTAAAGGGGTTGTTAAAGAAGAAAGCTCTTCACAGAAAGGGCAGTGCTTTCTATTTTCACAGCAACTACTTGCAGCAGAAGAAGAACAAACTGGTAAGACATTAAACTTTTTCTTAAGGTTGCATAGATAGATAAATTGGGTAATATGCTGCTACCTTACGTAATTAGTCTTTAGTAATTGCTAAATAGAACATCATGTAGGACTGAGTAGGGTGGAGAAGACTGATAATGACATAAATAGTCTAAGTCTCATGGGGACTCCTAATTAGGCCTAACTACATTAGAAAGAAAAATGAGAAAAAACATCCTGGGTGGCTTATGTGTTAAGTGCATGCCAGGCTCGTTCTTCTCTAAGATAGCTGGTCCAAAGGCATAGAAAAATGGCCAGAAATGAATATTTAAATCCTAAAAATGCTGAAAGAGACACAGCTTCCTTCAAGTGAACTCATAAAAATTAGAAAACAGGGCAGTTAGCTCCACTGAAACTGATGACATGGCAAATAAACCGATTCTACCCTATAATTTATTCTCCAAAAATATGGTGAAAAGAAGAGTTCTCCTCAATTTAAATTCGTCCAGCAATGAAAAAACAGAATTTTTTCTGTCAATCAAAACCCTTAACAACAAGAGACAGCTGGGGAAGGTTTGCGGGAGGCACTTAAGACTCACAAAGCGACCTGACTTTGCGGTGGTGGCGGCTTGTGTCTGCGACACGTCTGGCACGAGGCGCAATTTTCAGCAAGCGGCCGGCCGCTCTGGGCCGTAGACCTCTGAACACTGGTGCTGGCCCTCTTCCCTAGCAATGACAGCTAACTAGCCCAGGATCAAGATGGTAATTTGTGAGACGCACTTGGCACTACCAAAGTACCTTGAGTTGTCCCTGGTGCCAGCTTGGATCTGGGAGGCATATTTCACAAAATAGACTTTCAGCAGTCAGTACACCACTCTGGGCTACAGGCCCGTGAACACAAACACCGGCCCTTTTCCCTGGCAAACAAAACTCACCAGCCAAGGTTCAGAGGAGGTGCTTGAGACTGACTACGCAGCCTGATTATGCAGTGGTGCTGGTGTGGGCTTGAGAGGCATCCTGTGCAATGCAAAATATGAGGGGCCGGCTGAGCACTCATGGCGCCGGAGCCCTTACCATAAATGCCAGCCCTTTTCCTAGGTAAACAAAACTAACCGTTCCAGGTTCCTGGTGTCCCTTTGCAGGAGGCACTCGGTATTGTTCATGCAGCCTGAGTGTTCACTGATGCCAGCTTGGGTCTCCAAGGTATCTGGCGCAATACAGAATTTTAATAGTCAGACAGCCACTCCGGGCCACAGGTTCCTGAATACTAATGCTGACCCTTCCCCCAGATAAGCAAAAGTCAGCCCCCCATGTTCCTGGTGGCATATTGCTGGAAGCACTTGGGACTCTCAAACGAGCTCGACTCGGCTGAGGCAGCAGCTGGGGTCCGGGAGGCATCCTGCACAATGCGAAATTTCAGCAGACGGCCGGCCACTAAGGGCCCCGGGGCCTGAAAACCAATGGCACCCTTTACACAGGGAAGTGTAACTCACCAGCTCAGGTTCCTGATGGCAGATTGCTGGGCCCATTTGGGACCTTCAAACCAGCCTGACTTTGCGGTGGTGGCAGCTGGGGTCGGGGAGGCGTCCTGCGCACGGCAGAATATGATGAGCCAGCCGGCCACTAAGGGCCCCTGGGCACTGGAACCAAATGCCGCCCATTACACAGGGATGTGTAACTCACCAGTACAGGTTCCTGATGGCAGATTGCTGGGCCCATTTGGGACCTTCAAACCAGCCTGACTTTGTGGTGGTGGCAGCTGGGCTCGGGGAGGCATCCTGCGCACGGTAGAATATGATGAGCCAGCCGGCCACTAAGGGCCCCTGGGCACTGGAACCAAATGCCGCCCATTACACAGGGAAGTGTAACTCAACAGCACAGGTTCTTGATGGCAGATTGCTGGAGGCACTTGGGACCTTCAAACCAGCCTGACTTTGCGGTGGTGGCAGCTTTGCTCGGGGAGGCATCCTGCACAATGTGGAATTTCAGAAGTCAGCTGGCCACTAAGGGCCCCTGGGCCCTGAAAACCAAAACCACCCTTTACACAGGGAAGTGTAACTCACCAGCTCAGGTTCCTGATGGCAGATTGCTGGAGGCACTTGGGACCCTCAAACCAGCCTGACTTTGCGGTGGTGGCAGCTTTGCTTGGGGAGGCGTCCTGCACAATGTGGAATTTCAGAAGACAGCAGGCCACTCCGGTCCCCAGGCTCCTGAACAGTAATGCTGACCCTTCCCCCAGATAAGCAAAACTCAGATGCCCAGGTTCCTTGTTGCAGATTGCTGGTGGCGCTTGGACTCTCAAACGATCTCGACTCGGCTTAGGTGGCAGCTTACGTCTGGGAGGCATCCTGTGCAATGCGGAATTTCAGAAGGCACACAGACAGCCACTCCGGGCCACAGGCTCCTGAACACTAATGCTGACCATTTCCACAGGTAAGCAAAACTCAGCTCCCCAGGTTCCTGGTGGCATATTGCTCGAGGCGCTTGGGACTCTCAAACGAGCTCGACTCGGCTGAGGTAGCAGCTGGGGACTGGGAGGCATCCTGTGCAATGCGGAATGTTAGAAGGCAAACAGACAGCCACTCCGGGCCATATGCTCCTGAAAACTAATGCTGACCCATTCCCCAGGGAAGCAAAACTCAGCACCCCAGGTTCCTTGTTGCAGATTGCTGGAGGCACCTGGGGCTCACAAACGAGCTCGACTTGGCTGAGGCGGCAGCTTGGGTCCGGGAGGCATCCTGTGCAATGAGGAATTTCAGCAGCGAGCTGGCCAGTAAGGGCCCCTGGGTCCTGGACACTAATGCTGCCCATTACACAGGGAAGTGTAACTCAGCAGCTCAGGTTCCTGAAGGAAGATTGCTGGAGCCACTTGAGACTCTCAAAGCAGCCTGACTTTGCGGGGGTGACAGCTGGGGTCCGGGAGGCATCCTGCGCAATGCAGAATTTCAGCAGACTGCCGGCCACTAAGGGCCCCTGGGCACTGGACACCAATGCTGCCCATTACACAGGGAAGTGTAACTCAGCACCTCAGGTTCCTGATGGCAGATGGCAGGAGACATGTGGCGAGGCAAAAGCAGCTGGAGATGGAACTGGTGCCATCTTGGGTCTGGGAGGCACAATTGGCAATGCAGAAATATCACCAGGCAGCCAGCCAGTCCAGGCGAGGCCTCCTGAACACAAATGCCAGCCCTTTCCCAGAAGAAGAAAACTCAGCAGCCTAAGTTCCTGATGGCAGATTGCTGGAGCCATTTGGGACCTTCAAACCGGCCAGATTTTGCAGTGGGGGCAGCTTGCGTCCGGGAGGCATCCTGCGCAATGCAGAATTTCAGCAGACAGCCGTCCACTAAGGGCCCCTGCGCCCTGGACACAAATGCCGCCTATTACCCCAGGTAAGTGTAATTCACCAGCTCAGCTTCCTGATGGCAGGATGATGGGGCCATTTGGGACCTTCAAACCAGCCTGACTTTGCGGTGCTGGCAGCTGGGGTCTGGGAGGAATCCCGTGCAATGCAGAATTTCAGATGGCAGACGGCCGGCCCCTCTGGACCAGAGGCTCCTAAACACTGGTGCTGTCCCTTTTCCCAGGTAAGCAAAACTCAGCCGCCCAGGTTCCTGGTGGCATATTGTTCGAGGCGCTTGGGACTCTCAAACAAGATCAACTAGGCACAGGTCGCAGCTTGGGACTGGGAGGGATCCTGAACAATGCAGAATTTCAGCGGACAGCAGGCCACTACAGGCCACTAAGGGCCCTGGACACCAATGCTGCCCTTTACACAGGTAAGTGTGTAACTCTTACTCACCAGCTCAGTTTCCTGAGAGCAGGGTGCTACAGCCACTTGGGACTCTCAAACCAGCCTGACTTTACGGGGGTGGCAGCTTGAGTCTGGGAGGCATCCTGCGCAATGCAGAATTTCAGCAGACAGCTGGCCACTCTGGGCCCCAAGCTCCTGAACGCTAATGCTGACCCTTTCCCCAGGTAAGCAAAACTCAGCCCCCCAGGTTGCTTGTTGCAGATTGGTGGAGGCACTCGGGACTCTCAAACGAGCTCGACTCGGCTGAGGTGGCAGCTTCGGTCTGGGAAGCATCCTGACCAATGCGGAACTTCAGCAGGCAGATGGCCGGCCGCTCCGGGCCACAGGCTCCTGAACGCTGGTGCTGTCCCTTTTCCCAGGTAAGCAAAACTCAGCCGCCCAAGTTCCTGGTGGCATATTGTTCAAGGTGCTTGGGACTCTCAAACAAGATCACCTAGGCACGGGTGGCAGCTTGGGGCTGGGATGCATCCAGACCAATGCAGAATTTCAGGACACAGCAGGCCACTACGGGCCACTAAGGGCCCTGGACACCAATGCCACCCTTTCCACAGGTAAATATAACTCAGCAGCACAGTTTCCTGATGTCAGATTGCTGGAGCCACTTGGGACTCTCAAATCAGCCTGACTTTATGCTGGTGGCAGCTGGGGTCTGGGAGGCATCCTGCGCAATGCAGAATTTCAGAAGGCAAACAGACAGCCGCTCCGGGCCACGTGCTCCTGAAAACTAATGCTGACCCTTTCCCCAGGTAAGCAAAACTCAGCCCCCCAGGTTCCTTGTTGCAGATTGCTGGAGGTGCCTGGGACTCACAAACGAACCAGACGCGGCAGAGGCGGCGGCTTGGGTCCGGGAGGCATCCTGTGCAATGCAGAATTTCAGATGACCGACAGCCGGCCTCTCTGGACCAGAGGCTCCTAAACACTAGTGCTGTCCCTTTTCCCAGGTAAGCAAAACTCAGCAGCCCAGGTTCCTACTTTCAGATTGCTGGAGGTGCTTCGGAGTCTCAAACGAGATCGACTAGGCACAGGTCGCAGCTTGGGGCTGGGAGGGATCATGAGCAATGCAGAATTTCAGCAGACAGCGGGCCACTAAGGGCTCTGGACACCAATGCTGCCCTTGACACAGGTAAGTGTAACTCACCAGCTCCAGTTCCTGATGGCAGATGAATGGGGCCATTTGGGACCCTCAAAGCAGCCTGATTCTGCGGTGGTGAGAGCTTGGGTCTGGGAGGCGTCCTGCGCAATGCAGAATTTCAGCAGGCAGCCAGCCACAAAGGGCCCCTGGGCTCTGAACCGAAATGCTGCCCTTTACGCACGTAAGTGTAACTCACCAGCTCGCATTCCTGATGGCAGGTGGCTGGAGCCACTTGGGACTCTCAAACCTGCCTGACTTTACAGAGGTGGCAGCTTGGGTCTTGCAGGCATCCTGCACGATGCGTAATTTCTGCAGGCAGCCGTCCCCTAAGGGCCCTTGGGCCTGAAGACCAAGGCTAGTCCTTTAAAAAGGTAAGTGTAACTCAGTGGCCCAGGTTCCTGATGGCAGGTAGCAGGGGACACGTGCCGAGGACAAAGCAGTGGGAGTTTGAACTGGTGCCGGCTTGGGCCTGGGAGGCATCCTGCGCAATACGGAATTTCAGCAGGCAGCCAGCCGGTCCAGGCGAGGCCTCCTGAACAAAAATGCCAGGCCTTTCCCAGAAGAAGAAAACTCAGCACCCCAGGTTCCTGATAGAAGATTGCTGGAGCCATTTGGGACCCTCAAACCAGCCTGACTTTGCAGTGGTGGCAGCTTGGGTCCGGAAGGCCTCCTGCACAATGCGGAGTTTCAGCAGAGAGCCGGCCGCTCCGGGCCACGGGTTCCTGAACGCTAGTGCTGACCCTTTTACCAGGTAAGCAAAACTCAGCCACCCAGATTCCTTGTGCCAGATTGCTCAACTCAGCTGAGGTGGCAGCTTGGTTCTGGGAGGCGTTCTGTACAATGCAGAATTTCAGATGGCAGACAGCCGGCCCCTCTTGGCCACAGGCTCCTAAACACTAATGCTGTCCCTTTTCCCAGGTAAGCAAAACTCAGCAGCCCAAGTTCCTGGTGGCATATTGCTCGAGGCGCTTGGGACTCTCAAACGAGCTCAACTCGGTTGAGGTGGCAGCTTGGATCCGGGAGGCATCCTGCGCGACGGAGAATTTCGGCAGGCGGCCGGCCACGAAGGGCCCCTGGGCTCTGAACAGAAATGCTGCCCTTGACACAGGTAAGTGTAACTCACCAGCTCAGGTTCGTGATGGAAGATTGCTGGGGCTGTTTGGGACCCTCAAACCGGCCAGACACTGCGGTGGTGGCAGCTTGGGTCAGGGAGGCATCCTGCGCAATGCAGAATTTGAGCAGGCAGCTGGCCAGTAAGGGCCCCGGACACCAATGCTGCCCATTACACAGGGAAGTGTAACTCAGCAGCTCAGGTTCCTGATGGCAGATGGCAGGAGACACGTGGTGAGGCAAAAGGAGCTGGAGTTGCCGCTGGTGCCAGCTAGGGTCTGGGAGGTACATTAGGGCTGACCTTTTCCCCAGGGGAGCAAAACTCAGCCCCCCAGATTGCTTGTTGCAGATTGCTTCAGTCGGCTGAGGTGGCAGCTTGGGTCTGGGAGGCATCCTCTAACCCAGTAAGAACCAAAAAAAAAACCCCAATCCTTTCTTCTAAAAAAGATTTAAATATATATATCCTTATGTTTTCATATTTACATTCACATTAATATATATTATAAATATAAATGTATATTGCTTACTTATACATTTATCTTTATCAATGTCAATTTGTAAATAAATTTTTATTCTATATTATATCTACTCCAGCACTTATTTATCTATTTTATACATATTTTTATATATTGATTATATATTCCCCTGTCAAGATTTTTACTTCTGTAACACTTAGGTTTTATTTTAAATAACATCTGCCTCTACTTAAATAAAAGCCAAAAAAATTCCTTTCCTTTGAAATATATTTACATATTTTTATATTTATATTCCTATTTATAATTTATAGTGCCGGATAATGTTATTTGTATTCTATATTACAAATCTGCATTTTACTTACTTATGTTTATATTTACATTTATATTCATAGTTTAGCAATTTCTCTTTATATAATTATTATATATTTCTACCTTAAGATTCACATTTTTATAAGACTTAGGGTATTTAAAATAAAACTCCTGCCTCGATAAAAACCGAGGACACCCCTTGATTTAAACAATAGTTAAAATTCTATTCACATCTACCTTTAAGATTTTTATTATATTTATAGATATATATTAGAGAGAATACCTTTTATTATAATAATAGATGTATTATTTTTATATTATGTATTTCTTTTACTTATATTTATTCATATTAAATATTTATAGATATCGGTATATAAATTATATATTTGTATATCTGGATTTCTACTTTTATGTTATTTCTATTTATATTATTTATTAAAAAAAACAGCCTATAACCTAAAAAAAAGAAAAAAATCTGCAATTTATTTTAACCTTTTTATATTTACATTCTATGTTTATATATCTTTAATATATATTACACTCCACTCTATATATAATGTTACAATTATATACCATATATTATACTTTTATGTATGTATCTGTTATCTATATTTATGTCTACCACTCTAATTTCATATTTATTTTTAAATTTATATTTATTTCTATTTTCATGTATATGTTAGACTATATAAGTTCATTAACCCGACACATCAGAACCACAACAATACTGTACCTTTGTCAGCACCTGTACGCAGCCGGCGCTCATCCCATCGCAGCACATCAAAACAAAACCTATTTCTATTACTAACGGAACAAACATCCCACAACACTGAACCCTAATAAAAACTCAAATAAACCTAACTGTAAATAAATTTTAAATCCCACTATAAGCAGCCCAAAGCCTCCGCACATTCTCATCATAAACTTCCTCCTAAACCAATATCTCAAACACCCAAAAAACCCAAATACACCTTGAAAATGACACAACTACTAATAAAAACAAACACCCATTAAAAATTAAATCAAACCAACTCACTAGACTCAAAACTGTACACCTGACCCAAAACAGTACTAACAAAAAAAGCTCTACGTTTAGGCACAAATAATAACCGATAATCTGGAGAAGTTATTTGAAAAAATTTTACAAATTAAGTAAAAGCATGAAAATAAAAAAAATCTAAACTATTAAAATACTACAAAATATCACTACCCAAATTTAAAAAACCCAGAAAAAACGAAAAAACAGGAAAAAAAAACTGGTAGAAGCCCCAACGTGGGCAAGGAAGACCCAGAAAAAACCAAGAAAAAAACCCCAACATGGGCAAGATAACCCAGGGAAAAAAAAAAAACCAAGATGGGCAAGAAAAGCCCAGAAAAAAACCAGAAAAAAAGAAAAAACAGGGGAAAAAAAACCGGAACAACCCCCAAGGTGGGCAAGGAAAACCCAGAAAAAACCAAGAAAAAAAAACCAACATGGGCGAGAATACCCAGAAAAAAACCCCCAAGATGGGCAAGAAAAAACGCAGAAACCACCCACAGAAAACCAAGAAAAAAACCTCAAGATGGGCAAGAAGAATCCCAAGAAAACCCCACAAGATGGACCAGAAAAAACGCAGGAAAAACCAGGAAAAAAAAAACAGGGAAAAAAACGGAAAAAAAAATCCCAAGATGGGCAAGGAAAAACCAAGAAAAAAACCCCAACGTGGGCAAGAAAACCCGGGGGGAAAAAAAACCAAGATGGGCAAGAAAAAGACCCAGAAAAAAAACCAAGATGGGCAAGAAAAGCCCAGAAAAAAAGCCAGAAAAAAAGGAAAAACAGGAAAAAAAACCGGAAGAACCCCCAAGGTGGGCAAGGAAAACCGAGAAAAAACCAAGAAAAAAAACCCAACATGGGCGAGAATACCCAGAAAAAAACCCCCAAGATGGGCAAGAAAAAACGCAGAAACCACCCACAGAAAACCAAGAAAAAAACCTCAAGATGGGCAAGAAGAATCCCAAAAAAACCCCACAAGATGGACCAGAAAAAACGCAGGAAAAACCAGGAAAAAAAAAACAGGGAAAAAAACGGAAAAAAAAATCCCAAGATGGGCAAGGAAAAACCAAGAAAAAAACCCCAACGTGGGCAAGAAAACCCGGGGGGAAAAAAAACCAAGATGGGCAAGAAAAAGACCCAGAAAAAAAACCATGATGGGCAAGAAAAGCCCCGAAAAAAACCAGAAAAACCGAAAAAACAGGGGAAAAAAACCGGAAGAACTCCCAAGGTGGGCAAGGAAAACCGAGAAAAAACCAAGAAAAAAACCCAACATGGGCGAGAATACCCAGAAAAAAACCCCCAAGATGGGCAAGAAAAAACGCAGAAACCACCCACAGAAAACCAAGAAAAAAACCTCAAGATGGGCAAGAAGAATCCAAAAAAAACCCCACAAGATGGACCAGAAAAAACGCAGGAAAAACCAGGAAAAAAAAAACAGGGAAAAAAAAAAGGAAAAAAAATCCCAAGATGGGCAAGGAAAAACCAAGAAAAAAACCCCAACATGGGCAAGAAAACCCGGGGGGAAAAAAAACCAAGATGGGCAAGAAAAAGATCCATAAAAAACCAAGATGGGCAAGAAAAGCCCAGAAAAAACCCAGAAAAAAAGAAAAAACAGGGAAAAAAAACCCGCAAGAACCCCCAAGGTGGGCAAGGAAAACCGAGAAAAAACCAAGAAAAAAAACCCAACATGGGCGAGAATACCCAGAAAAAAAACCCCAGGATGGGCAAGAAAAAACGCAGAAACCACCCACAGAAAACCATGAAAAAAAACTCAAGATGGGCAAGAAGAATCCCAAGAAAACCCCACAAGATGGACCAGAAAAAACACAGGAAAAACCAGGAAAAAAAAAACAGGGAAAAAAAGGGAAAAAAAATCCCAAGATGGGCAAGGAAAAACCAAGAAAAAAACCCCAACATGGGCAAGAAAACCCGGGGGGAAAAAAAACCAAGATGGGCAAGAAAATGACCCAGGAAAAAAACTAAGATAGGCAAGAAAAGCCCAGAAAAAACCCAGAAAAAAAGAAAAAACAGGGAAAAAAAACCCGCAAGAACCCCCAAGGTGGGCAAGGAAAACCGAGAAAAAACCAAGAAAAAAAACCCAACATGGGCGAGAATACCCAGAAAAAAACCCCCAAGATGGGCAAGAAAAAACGCAGAAACCACCCACAGAAAACCAAGAAAAAAACCTCAAGATGGGCAAGAAGAATCCCAAAAAAACCCCACAAGATGGACCAGAAAAAATGCAGGAAAAACCAGGAAAAAAAAAAACAGGGGAAAAAAAGGGAAAAAAAATCCCAAGATGGGCAAGGAAAAACCAAGAAAAAAACCCCAACGTGGGCAAGAAAACCCGGGGGGAAAAAAAACCAAGATGGGCAAGAAAAAGACCCAGAAAAAAAACCATGATGGGCAAGAAAAGCCCCGAAAAAAACCAGAAAAACCGAAAAAACAGGGGAAAAAAACCGGAAGAACCCCCAAGGTGGGCAAGGAAAACCGAGAAAAAACCAAGAAAAAAACCCAACATGGGCGAGAATACCCAGAAAAAAACCCCCAAGATGGGCAAGAAAAAACGCAGAAACCACCCACAGAAAACCATGAAAAAAACCTCAAGATGGGCAAGAAGAATCCCAAGAAAACCCCACAAGATGGACCAGAAAAAACGCAGGAAAAAACAGGAAAAAAAAAAACAGGGGAAAAAAAGGGAAAAAAATCCCAAGATGGGCAAGGAAAAACCAAGAAAAAAACCCCAACGTGGGCAAGAAAACCCGGGGGGAAAAAAAACCAAGATGGGCAAGAAAAAGACCCAGAAGAAAAACCAAGATGGGCAAGAAAAGCCCAGAAAAAAACCAGAAAAACCGAAAAAACAGGGGAAAAAAACCGGAAGAACCCCCAAGGTGGGCAAGGAAAACCCAGAAAAAACCAAGAAAAAAAACCCAACATGGGCGAGAATACCCAGAAAAAAACCCCCAAGATGGGCAAGAAAAAACGCAGAAACCACCCACAGAAAACCAAGAAAAAAACCTCAAGATGGGCAAGAAGAATCCCAAAAAAACCCCACAAGATGGACCAGAAAAAACGCAGGAAAAACCAGGAAAAAAAAAACAGGGAAAAAAAAAAGGAAAAAAAATCCCAAGATGGGCAAGGAAAAACCAAGAAAAAAACCCCAACGTGGGCAAGAAAACCCGGGGGGAAAAAAAACCAAGATGGGCAAGAAAAAGATCCATAAAAAACCAAGATGGGCAAGAAAAGCCCAGAAAAAACCCAGAAAAAAAGAAAAAACAGGGAAAAAAACCCCGCAAGAACCCCCAAGGTGGGCAAGGAAAACCCAGAAAAAACCAAGAAAAAAAACCCAACATGGGCGAGAATACCCAGAAAAAAAACCCCAGGATGGGCAAGAAAAAACACAGAAACCACCCACAGAAAACCATGAAAAAAAACTCAAGATGGGCAAGAAGAATCCCAAGAAAACCCCACAAGATGGACCAGAAAAAACACAGGAAAAACCAGGAAAAAAAAAACAGGGAAAAAAAGGGAAAAAAAATCCCAAGATGGGCAAGGAAAAACCAAGAAAAAAACCCCAACATGGGCAAGAAAACCGGGGGGAAAAAAAACCAAGATGGGCAAGAAAAAGACCCAGAAAAAAAACCAAGATGGGCAAGAAAAGCCCCGAAAAAAAGCCAGAAAAACCGAAAAAAACAGGAAAAAAAAACCGGAAGAACCCCCAAGGTGGGCAAGGAAAACCGAGAAAAAACCAAGAAAAAAAACCCAACATGGGCGAGAATACCCAGAAAAAAACCCCCAAGATGGGCAAGAAAAAATGCAGAAACCACCCACAGAAAACCAAGAAAAAAACCTCAAGATGGGCAAGAAGAATCCCAAAAAAACCCCACAAGATGGACCAGAAAAAACGCAGGAAAAACCGGGAAAAAAAAAAACAGGGGAAAAAAAGGGAAAAAAAATCCCAAGATGGGCAAGGAAAAACCAAGAAAAAAACCCCAACGTGGGCAAGAAAACCCGGGGGGAAAAAAAAACCAAGATGGGCAAGAAAAAGACCCAGAAAAAAAACCATGATGGGCAAGAAAAGCCCAGAAAAAAACCAGAAAAACCGAAAAAACAGGGGAAAAAAACCGGAAGAACCCCCAAGGTGGGCAAGGAAAACCCAGAAAAAACCAAGAAAAAAACCCAACATGGGCGAGAATACCCAGAAAAAAAACCCCAAGATGGGCAAGAAAAAACGCAGAAACCACCCACAGAAAACCATGAAAAAAACCTCAAGATGGGCAAGAAGAATCCCAAGAAAACCCCAAAGGATGGACCAGAAAAAACGCAGGAAAAACCAGGAAAAAAAAAACAGGGGAAAAAAACGGAAAAAAAAATCCCAAGATGGGCAAGGAAAAACCAAGAAAAAAACCCCAACGTGGGCAAGAAAAGCCCAGAAAAAACCTAGAAAAAAGGAAAAAACAAGGAAAAAAAACCCGGAAGAACCCCCAAGGTGGGCAAGGAAAACCCAGAAAAAACCAAGAAAAAAAACCCAACATGGGCGAGAATACCCAGAAAAAATCCCCCAAGATGGGCAAGAAAAAACGCAGAAACCACCCACAGAAAACCAAGAAAAAAACCTCAAGATGGGCAAGAAGAATCCCAAGAAAACCCCACAAGATGGACCAGAAAAAACGCAGGAAAAACCAGGAAAAAAAAAACAGGGAAAAAAACGGAAAAAAATCACAAGAGGGGCAAGGAAAAACCAAGAAAAAACCAAGAACAAAAACCCCAGACAGGCAGGAAAAAAACGCAAAAAAAAAAAAAAAACAACATGGGCAAGGAGAAGATTTTCAAAAAACCCAGAAAAATCATAGAAAAACCCCCCATGATGGGCAACAAAAAAAGCAAGATGGAGCAGAAAAAACCTGAAAAAAAATAAGAAAAAAAAAGAAACCAGAGAAAAATATTGGAAAAGAACCCCCAGGATGGGCAAGAAAAAAACCAGAAAAAAAACCTCAAGATGGGCAAAAAAACCTGGAAAAAACTCCCCAAGACAGGAAAAAAAAACCAGGAAAAACTCCAAAATAGGCAAGAAAAAACTGTCGTAAAAGGTGCCGTAAAGCGCGACTGTCGTAAAAGGTGCCGTAAAGCGCGACTGTCGTAAAAGGTACTTTTACGACAGTCTCGCTTTACGGCACCGTTTACGACAGTCGCGCTTTACGGCACCTTTTACGACAGTCGCGCTTTACGGCACCTTTTACGACAGTGCTGCTTTACGGCACCTTTTACGACAGTCGCGCTTTACGGCACCTTTTACGACAGTCGCGCTTTACGGCACCTTTTACGACAGTCGCGCTTTACGGCACCTTTTACGACAGTGCTGCTTTACGGCACCTTTTACGACAGTGCTGCTTTACGGCACCTTTTACGACAGTCTCGCTTTACGGCACCTTTTACGACAGTCTCGCTTTACGGCACCTTTTACGACAGTCGCGCTTTACGGCACCTTTTACGACAGTCGCGCTTTACGGCACCTTTTACGACAGTGCTGCTTTACGGCACCTTTTACGACAGTCGCGCTTTACGGCACCTTTTACGACAGTCGCGCTTTACGGCACCTTTTACGACAGTGCTGCTTTACGGCACCTTTTACGACAGTCGCGCTTTACGGCACCTTTTACGACAGTGCTGCTTTACGGCACCTTTTACGACAGTCGCGCTTTACGGCACCTTTTACGACAGTGCTGCTTTACGGCACCTTTTACGACAGTCGCGCTTTACGGCACCTTTTACGACAGTCGCGCTTTACGGCACCTTTTACGACAGTGCTGCTTTACGGCACCTTTTACGACAGTGCTGCTTTACGGCACCTTTTACGACAGTCGCGCTTTACGGCACCTTTTACGACAGTGTTGCTTTACGGCACCTTTTACGACAGTCGCGCTTTACGGCACCTTTTACGACAGTCGCGCTTTACGGCACCTTTTACGACAGTCGCGCTTTACGGCACCTTTTACGACAGTCGCGCTTTACGGCACCTTTTACGACAGTGCTGCTTTACGGCACCTTTTACGACAGTCGCGCTTTACGGCACCTTTTACGACAGTCGCGCTTTACGGCACCTTTTACGACAGTGCTGCTTTACGGCACCTTTTACGACAGTCGCGCTTTACGGCACCTTTTACGACAGTCGCGCTTTACGGCACCTTTTACGACAGTCGCGCTTTACGGCACCTTTTACGACAGTGCTGCTTTACGGCACCTTTTACGACAGTGCTGCTTTACGGCACCTTTTACGACAGTCGCGCTTTACGGTACCTTTTACGACAGTGCTGCTTTACGGCACCTTTTTACGACAGTTTTTTCTTTCCAATCTTCGCGTTTTTTCTGTTTTTCTTATTGCCAGTCTTGGGGGGTTATTTCCCGATTTCTTCTTGCCCATCTTGGGAATTTTTTCCTTGGTTTTTTCTGGGTTTTTCCTTGCCCATCTTGGGATTTTTTTCCGGTTTTTTCCCTGGGTTTTTTTTTCCTGGTTTTTCCGGGGTTTTTTCTGGTCCATCTTGTGGGGTTTTTTTGGGATTCTTCTTGCCCATCTTGAGGTTTTTTCTGGTTTTTCCTTGCCCCCCGTGGGGTTTTTTTTTCAGATGTTTTTTTTTTTTCCTGGGTTTTTCTTTTCTGGATTATTTCTTCCCCATCTTGGTTTTTTGTTGTGATTTTTTTTCTTGCCCATCTTGGGATTTTTCTCTGGTCTGTTTTCAGGGATTTTTCTTACCTATTTTTCTGTTGGGTTTTTTTTTTTGTTTTTTTTTTTTTCCTCTGCCTTTTTTACCTATTTTTCTGTTTGGTTTTTTTTTATTTCCTCTGCCTTTTTTACCTATTTTTCTGTTGGGTATTTTTTTTTTGTTTTTTTTTTTCCTCTGCCTTTTTTACCTATTTTTCTGTTGGGTTTTTTTTTTTGGGTTTTTTTTTTTCCTCTGCCTTTTTTACCTATTTTTCTGTTGGGTATTTTTTTTTTGTTTTTTTTTTCCTCTGCCTTTTTTACCTATTTTTCTGTTGGGTTTTTTTTTTTGGTTTTTTTTTTTTCCTCTGCCTTTTTTACCTATTTTTCTGTTGGGTATTTTTTTTTTGTTTTTTTTTTCCTCTGCCTTTTTTACCTATTTTTCTGTTGGGTTTTTTTTTTTCGTTTTTTTTTTTCCTCTGCCTTTTTTACCTATTTTTCTGTTGGGTTTTTTTTTTGTTTTTTTTTTTTTTCCTCTGCCTTTTTTACCTATTTTTCTGTTGGGTTTTTTTTTTTCCTCTGCCTTTTTTACCTATTTTTCTGTTGGGTTTTTTTTTTGGGTTTTTTTTTTTCCTCTGCCTTTTTTACCTATTTTTCTGTTGGGTTTTTTTTTTTGTTTTTTTTTTTTCCTCTGCCTTTTTTACCTATTTTTCTGTTGGGTTTTTTTTTTTGGTTATTTTTTTTCCTCTGCCTTTTTTACTTATTTTTCTGTTGGGTTTTTTTTTTTGGTTATTTTTTTTCCTCTGCCTTTTTTACCTATTTTTCTGTTGGGTTTTTTTTTTTGGTTTTTTTTTTTCCTCTGCCTTTTTTACCTATTTTTCTGTTGGGTTTTTTTTTTTGGTTTTTTTTTTCCTCTGCCTTTTTTACCTATTTTTCTGTTGGGTATTTTTTTTTTCCTCTGCCTTTTTTACCTATTTTTCTGTTGGGTTTTTTTTTTGGTTTTTTTTTTTCCTCTGCCTTTTTTACCTATTTTTCTGTTGGGTTTTTTTTTTTTGTTTTTTTTTTTTCCTCTGCCTTTTTTACCTATTTTTCCGTTGGGTTTTTTTTTTTCCTCTGCCTTTTTTACCTATTTTTCTGTTGGGTTTTTTTTTTTTCCTCTGCCTTTCTTACCTATTTTTCTGTTGGGGTTTGTTTTTTGGTTTTTTTTTTTCCTCTGCCTTTTTTACCTATTTTTCTGTTGTGTTTTTTTTTTTTGGTTTTTTTTTTTTTTCCTCTGCCTTTCTTACCTATTTTTCTGTTGGGTTTTTTTTTTTGGTTTTTTTTTTTCCTCTGCCTTTTTTACCTATTTTTCTGTTGGGTTTTTTTTTTCCTCTGCCTTTTTACCTATTTTTCTGTTGGGTTTTTTTTTTCCTCTGCCTTTTTTACCTATTTTTCTGTTGGGTTTTTTTTTTTGTTTTTTTTTTTTTTTCTGCCTTTTTTACCTGTTTTTCTGTTGGGTTTTTTTTTTTTTTGTTTTGTTTTTTTTTTCCTCTGCCTTTTTTACGTATTTTTCTGTTGGGGTTTTTTTTTTTGGTTTTTTTTTTCTCTCTGCCTTTTTTACCTATTTTTCTGTTGGGTATTTTTTTTTTTTGGTTTTTTTTTTCCTCTGCCTTTTTTACCTATTTTTCTGTTGGGTTTTTTTTTTTGGTTTTTTTTTTTCCTCTGCCTTTTTTACCTATTTTTCTGTTGGGTTTTTTTTTTTGGTTTTTTTTTTTTTTCCTCTGCCTTTTTTACCTATTTTTCTGTTGGGTTTTTTTTTTTCCTCTGCCTTTTTTACCTATTTTTCTGTTGGGTTTTTTTTTTTCCTCGGCCTTTCTTACCTATTTTTCTGTTGGGTTTTTTTTTTTGGTTTTTTTTTTTTTTCCTCTGCCTTTTTTACCTATTTTTCTGTTGGGGTTATTTTTTTTGTTTTTTTTTTTCCCTCTGCCTTTTTTACCTATTTTACTGTTGGGTTTTTTTTTTTCCTCTGCCTTTTTTACCTATTTTTCTGTTGGTTTTTTTTTTTTCGTTTTTTTTTTTCCTCTGCCTTTTTTACCTATTTTTCTGTTGGGTTTTTTTTTTTCGTTTTTTTTTTTCCTCTGCCTTTTTTACCTATTTTTCTGTTGGTTTTTTTTTTTTGTTTTTTTTTTTTCCTCTGCCTTTTTTACCTATTTTTCTGTTGGGTTTTTTTTTTTCCTCTGCCTTTTTTACCTATTTTTCTGTTGGGTTTTTTTTTTTCCTCTGCCTTTCTTACCTATTTTTCTGTTGGGGTTTTTTTTTTGGTTTTTTTTTTCCTCTGCCTTTTTTACCTATTTTTCTGTTGGGTTTTTTTTTTCCTCTGCCTTTCTTACCTATTTTTCTGTTGGGGTTTTTTTCTTGGTTTTTTTTTTCCTCTGCCTTTTTTACCTATTTTTCTGTTGGGTTTTTTTTTTTCCTCTGCCTTTTTTACCTATTTTTCTGTTGGGTTTTTTTTTTTCCTCTGCCTTTTTTACCTATTTTTCTGTTGGGTATTTTTTTTTTTTTGGGTTTTTTTTTTTTTTTCCTCTGCCTTTTTTACCTATTTTTCTGTTGGTTTTTTTTTTTGGTTTTTTTTTTTTCCTCTGCCTTTTTTACCTATTTTTCTGTTGGGTTTTTTTTTTTCCTCTGCCTTTTTTACCTATTTTTCTGTTGGGTTTTTTTTTTTTTTGGGTTTTTTTTTTTCCTCTGCCTTTTTTACCTATTTTTCTGTTGGGTATTTTTTTTTTGTTTTTTTTTTTCCTCTGCCTTTTTTACCTATTTTTCCGTTGGGTTTTTTTTTTTTGGTTTTTTTTTTTTCCTCTGCCTTTTTTACCTATTTTTCTGTTGGGTTTTTTTTTTTGGTTTTTTTTTTTCCTCTGCCTTTTTTATCTATTTTTCTGTTGGTTTTTTTTTTTTTTGGTTTTTTTTTTTCCTCTGCCTTTTTTACCTATTTTTCTGTTGGGTTTTTTTTTTTTGGGTTTTTTTTTTTCCTCTGCCTTTTTTACCTATTTTTCTGTTGGGTTTTTTTTTTGGGGTTTTTTTTTTTCCTCTGCCTTTTTTACCTATTTTTCTGTTGGGTTTTTTTTTTTTCTCTGCCTTTTTTACCTATTTTTCTGTTGGGTTTTTTTTTTTCCTCTGCCTTTCTTACCTTTTTTTCTGTTGGGTTTTTTTTTTTGGTTTCTTTTTTCCTCTGCCTTTTTTACCTATTTTTCTGTTGGGTTTTTTTTTTTTGTTTTTTTTTTTCCTCTGCCTTTTTTACCTATTTTTCTGTTGGGTTTTTTTTTTGGTTTTTTTTTTTTCCTCTGCCTTTTTTACCTATTTTTCTGTTGGGTTTTTTTTTTGGTTTTTTTTTTTTCCTCTGCCTTTTTTACCTATTTTTCTGTTGGGTTTTTTTTTTGGTTTTTTTTTTTCCTCTGCCTTTTTTACCTATTTTTCTGTTGGGTTTTTTTTTGTTGTTTTTTTTGTTTTTCCTCTGCCTTTTTTACCTATTTTTCTGTTGGGTTTTTTTTTTTTGGTTTTTTTTTTTCCTCTGCCTTTTTTACCTCTTTTTCCGTTGGGTTTTTTTTTTCCTCTGCCTTTTTTACCTATTTTTCCGTTGGGTTTTTTTTTTCCTCTGCCTTTTTTACCTATTTTTCTGTTGGGTTTTTTTTTTTCCTCTGCCTTTTTTACCTATTTTTCTGTTGGGTTTTTTTTTTTCCTCTGCCTTTCTTACCTATTTTTCTGTTGGGTTTTTTTTTTTTCCTCTGCCTTTTTTACCTATTTTTCTGTTGGGTTTTTTTTTTTGGTTTTTTTTTTTCCTCTGCCTTTTTTACCTATTTTTCTGTTGGGGTTTTTTTTTTTCCTCTGCCTATTTTACCTATTTTTCTGTTGGGTTTTTTTTTTTCCTCTGCCTATTTTACCTATTTTTCTGTTGGGTTTTTTTTTTTCCTCTGCCTATTTTACCTATTTTTCTGTTGGGTTTTTTTTTTTCCTCTGCCTTTCTTACCTATTTTTCTGTTGGGTTTTTTTTTTTCCTCTGCCTATTTTACCTATTTTTCTGTTGGGTTTTTTTTTTTCCTCTGCCTTTCTTACCTATTTTTCTGTTGGGTTTTTTTTTTTGGTTTTTTTTTTTCCTCTGCCTTTTTTACCTATTTTTCTGTTGGGTTTTTTTTTTTTCCTCTGCCTTTTTTACCTATTTTTCTGTTGGGTTTTTTTTTTTTTCCTCTGCCTTTTTTACCTATTTTTCTGTTGGGTTTTTTTTTTTTTCCTCTGCCTTTTTTACCTATTTTTCTGTTGGGTTTTTTTTTTTTTTTTTTTTTCCCTGCCTTTTTTACCCATTTTTCTGTTGGTTTTTTTTTTTTTTTTTTTTTTCCTGCCTTTTTTACCCATTTTTCTGTTGGGTTTTTTTTTTTTTTTTTTTTTTTTTTTCCCTGGGCTTTCTCTTGCCCATATTGGGGTTTTCTTCTGCGTTTTTTTCTTGCTCTTGTTGTTGTTTTATGGGTAGTTTTGGTTTTGTCTTCATTTTGTTTTTTTCCTGGTTTTTTTTTCGTGGTATTTTTGGGACTTTTCTTGCCCATCTTGGGGGATTTTTTCTGAGTTTTTTTCTGGATTGTTCTTGCCCATCCTTGGGGTTTTTTTCCAGTTTTATTTCCTGGGTTTTTTTTTTTTGTTTGTTTGTTTTTTTAAGGTTTTTCTCTGGTCCATCTTGGGTTTTTTTCCTGGGAGTTTTCTCGGCCACCTTGGGGTTTTTTCCTTGGTTTTCTGTGGGTGTTTTCTGGGTTTTTTCTTGCCCTTCTTGGGGGGTTTTTCTGTGATTTTCTGGGGTTTTTGTAGATCTTCTCCTTGCCCATCTTGGGGTTTTTTTTCTTGGTTTTTTCTGGGTTTTTCCTTGCCCATCTTGGGATTTTTTTCCAGTTTTTTTCCCTGTTTTTTTTTTTTTTTTCCTGGTTTTTCCGGGGTTTTTTCTGGTCCATCTAGCATTTTTTTTTCTGGGATTCTTCTTGCCCATCTTGGTGTTTTTTCTGGTTTTTCCTTGCCCCCCTTGGGGGTTTCTTTTCAGTTGTGTTTTTTTTTTTCCTGGGTTTTTCTTTTCTGGATTTTTTCTTCCCCATCTTGGTTTTTTGTTGTGATTTTTTTTCTTGCCCATCTTGAGATTTTTCTCTGGTCTGTTTTCAGGGATTTTTCTTGCCCATCTTGGTTTTTTTTCTGCGTTTTTTTTTTTTTCCTCTGCCTTTCTTAAGTATTTTTCTGGGGTTTTTTTTGTTTTTTTTTTTTTTTTTCCTGGGCTTTTTCATGCCCATCTTGGGGTTTTTTCTGTGTTTTTTTCTTGCCCTTGTTGTTGTTTTATGGGTATTTTTGGTTTTGTCTTTATTTTGTTTTTTTCCTGGTTTTTTTTCGTGGTATTTCTGCGACTTTTCATGCCCATCTTGGATTTTTCGGGGAGGGGGGTTTCTCGCCAATCCCGAGGTTTTTTTCTGTGGGTTTTTTTGTTTTGTTTTTTTGGTTTTTTTTTCTTTACATTTTCTTTTTTTTTTCCCTAGGTTTCTCCTTGCTCCCCTGCTTTTTGGGTTTTTTTGTCTGTCTTTCTTCCTTCCATCCTCCCTTTCTTCCTGTCCTTCCTTCTTTCTTCCTTTCATTTCCTTTCCTTATTTTCTTTTTTTCTTTTTCTTTCTTTCTTTCCCTGCATTTCTAATCTTGGTTTTCCTTTCTAGCTTTAGAATAAAAGAGCAGCAGTAGAAACTTTCAGGCTACCTGGGAGTAAAAAAAAACTCCAAAATGAAAATGATTTAAAGAAAACTATTCATTCCCTGGGAGCCTGAAATTTTCTACTGCTGCACATGACATAGAGCTTTTATTCCTTCTTATAGAGAGTTGATATTTTATACTTTATACAGCGGCCCCTGCTGTCTGCACCGGCGCTTTGCAGGCAGAGCGCTGCGGTGTCGTTCGGTTCTGTTTAATTAAACTCGGCTGAATTCGGCTTGGTTCGGCTCTTGGTCTAAACTCGTTTCAGTTCAGCTCTTCACCTAAACTCGGTCGTATTCGGCACGTTGTCTAAATGCGGCTCAAGTCGGCTACACTTGGCTATCGGTTGCAGTCGGCTATCTTCGGCTCTTGGTGTAAACTCGGCTATTTTCAGCCGCACTCGGCTCTTCGGTTCAAGTAGGCTGTTTCCGGCCACACTCGGCTCTTCGGTTCAAGTAGGCTGTTTCTGGCCGCACTCGGCTCTTCGGTTCAAGTAGGCTGTTTCTGGCCGCACTCGGCTCTTCGGTTCAAGTAGGCTGTTTCTGGCCGCACTCGGCTCTTCGGTTCAAGTAGGCTGTTTCCGGCCACACTCGGCTCTTCGGAACAATTCGGCCCGGCTCGGCTCCCTCAGGGCGGGAAAGTGGACGCAAGAGGACCCCGGCACAGCGAGGCGTTTACCCAGATGCCTGTCACAAACCCGCCGAAATACGCTTGCCCGCGGCGCCCCTGAGCCCACAGCATGTCTCGAGTACACATGAAACGCCACAGAAAAATCCGTCGGGGCCGCCATGACGTCGGTATTCCATGCAGGCAGTCCAGTTACACCCACCCGGTCCTCCACTTCCCCGCCCTTTTCGCCGCCATCTTGAGAAGGTCAATTAAAAGTCCGCGACATCCGCGACGCGCCACTCCCAAGGTGGCGGCCTCTCGGCGCAGGGCTGCAGTACCGCGCTCTGCCCACATGGCGCCAGCACTGCCGCCCGCCCCAGCCGGGGGCGCAGCGCGCCTCGGGGCTGCGGGCAGGGAAGGCGGCAAAAAAGAACAGGGGCGACCCCCGCCGAAAACTGCTCTGAAATAAATGCCCCAAAACAACCGGGAAGAGGGAAAAAAAAACGTCTGCCTCTAATCTAATAGGATAAAAGACAAAACAAAACACTACACAAAAAAAAAAAAGACATCAATTTATTTTAAAAATATTTAAATATTTTTTAAAGTATTTTTTCATATTAATATTCACATTTCTAGTTACAATGTATATTGATGTACACTGTCCATTTATACATTTCTTTTTATAAATACATTTCTATTCCATATTGCATATATCCCTAAAACTTAAATTTGTGTATTTTTATACATATTTTTACATAGTAAGTATATATTTCTGTTACGATTTTTACTTCTGTAACACTTGAATGATTTAAAATCAAACCTTTACCTCCATCCAAATTAAAGCCAAAAAGAACCCCTTTTTTCTAAAGTGTATTTAAATATTTTTTAAAATTCTATTTATCAGGTTCATATTCACATGTACATTTAAAATGTATACTTATGTATACTGTTTTTTGTATTCTTCATTACATCTCTTCCTATTATTTGTGTTTCTTTGTATTTTGTGTTTATATATATTTACATCTTGTTTGTATATCTCAATATTTAGAAATTTATGACAACAATATCTACATTCATATTATTTAAAATAAAAACCCTGCCTCTAACCCAATAAGAATAAGAAAACCCCAACCCTTTATTTTATACAAAATTTCAATAGGTTTTATCCTAATGTTCAATTTTTATATTCATATTTGTATTTATAATGTATATTAATGTATATTGCTTACTTACACATTTATCTTTACCAATGTCAATTTAAAACTAAATTCATATTCTATATTAGATCTGATGCGAGTAGTTTTTCATATTTTTTATATCTTTTTATTCATATTTTTTTATATTTGATTAAATATTTCTGCGTCAAGATTTTTACTTCTGGAATTTTTACTACGGCAGCAGGCCATGCGGCAGGGCAGAACAGCTCCAGCACAAATGTGAGCACACACCCGTGACACAGAACGTGACAAACAGGGGGACAAGAAACACGACACATCATGCTTGTGGTGAGGGGATTGAGGTGGGAAGGCAAAAGGGACCCCAAAGACACACCAGGTAACACGGCACACCGGACACCAGGACACAGACCAGAGCTGTTCTGCACTGCCCGCCTGAAAGCTGCCATCAACAGCAGAGCCTCTCCCTTTAGCCGTCCTAAGAGGCCCTTGGAGAAGATTGCTTTTCCCGCTGCCAATTTTTAAATCTGTCCCAGGGATTCCCAACGTGCTACTCTCCCATCTCCAGGCCGTGGCCCCCGACTTATCTTTAGGATGACCGGTGACGTGGATCCACGTTGCACCTGAAATGAGTCTGCCTCGGAGGGCCCCATGATCACCTGTTAGTCTCTGATCAGCTACAATAAAGAAAACCAAAACCAAAGTGTGAGTCCAGAGTTATGTGGGCCAAATCCCAGCCAGTCAGCTACTTGCCCTCTCCTGAGTGTGCCTGGCTCCTTCAGACTCCAGCTTCATCCTGATTCCAAGGCTGTGGCCTTCCTTAGGAGTGGCACCTGGGTTAGAGAAAGGCAAAGTTAAATGGCATTCCTGTGAGTGCAGTGGATGACCTTGTGTGCTCTAAGACATGGGAATGCCTCTGCTAGGCTTCTGAACAGCCTTGTGGGGGGGGCCCTCAAATCAACACCCTTTCTCACCCTGCTGCCTACAAACCCCCTCCCAAGAACTCCTAAACTGGATACCTGATCACCCTCCCTCTCCCAGTCACCATCCCCAACTCACCTGAAGCCTCAATCTCAAACATCATCCTTGACACTGGGCAGATCCCTCTTGAGACACAATGAATCTGCTGAAAAACTGTTGTGCTTGAGAGCTGAGCAATAACAACCACTTCTCCCCGCTGCCCACCTTGGCTGCTGGCATCCAGATTGACTTCCTAAAAGAAAGACAAAGAACAGAGCTGTAACACAGTCACCATACACACTTCTGCTGCAGAGACAAATGGGGCCTCACCTGCTCGGGGCAATCCCCTCACCCGGGATGGGGGCCTCTGGCACAGATTTAATCCATCTCAATCTGGAAAAAAAGGTAGGACAAGAGTCACACTGTTGCAGGATAACTGAAGAGCTCCAGATCAACTGTGGCATCTACAGATCCCACCTACAGTCCAACTGCACCCCACATTACACATTCCAAGTCCCTGGGACTTCTCCTATCGCACCAGGCTGTGCGGCAGGGCAGAGCAGCTCCAGCACACACATGTACTGACACCCGTGACACAGGACAGGACAGGACAGACAACGGGGACACAACAGGAACAGAAATCTCTTGGCAAGGAAAATGGCTGCAAGGACTGAGAGAATGCAAAAGGGGATGACCGAGCTGAGACCGATGGTGAGCTGATGAGGCTCAGAGAACCCTGGAGGAAGAAAATGATAACGGAATGATTTATTCCAATAACTGCAAAGATGGATGCCAAAAAATCCTACTGTCAGAATACTGTACCTAACCTCGTAATAGTACAAGTCCTAATCCACCATAATGGATCCAGGTGGGGCATAGCTGTCCCTACAGCTCAGAACAAGACCTGACAAGAAATCTGACCGGATGCTTCTAAAGACAGAACTTTTGACTGGGGAGCTCAGACAGGTATCAGAAACGTAGCTATGGCCTGGGTGCCAGGCCAGGGAATGCAGAGATCAGAGATGCTAACAATGATGCCAAGGTTTCTGACAGGCCCCCCCTAAGGAAAAAGACATGGGATACACAAACAACACATAATGCACAATAGACAAGTGACACGAGACACACCGGGACTGCTCTGCCCTGCACACCTCAGCACTGTGATTAAAAGTGAGACTTGGCTTTTATGGGGCCTAAGGGGCCACCTCATGAACACACCCCACCTCCAAAGCTGAATCAAAAACCCCTCCCAGTAATTCCCAAACCAGCACCCCACGTTCATCCCCTCTGTGGGTCACAGCCCTCTACTTATCTCTCAGACATCTGGGGATGCTGGTCCCTGTCAGGTGCAAAGAAAGGCCACCTCGTCAGATGGGAAGGTCCTGCTGGCACCAGGCTGGGGTCTCTCAGACAGCTAGATTAAAGAGAACCAAACATCAGGGCCTGACCTTGGCACCGCATCAGCCAAAACCCCACCACTCTGCTACTCACCGCGCTCCTAAGAAGGCCCGGCACCTCCTAACCCTGACCCTCTGCCACACATGGAATGCATCTGCACCTGAAAGAAAGTTACAACATGTGTCAAACACCACCAGGGTAACTCACAAGCTGCAAACACCTTATGTCAATCTAGGAACAGCATCTAGAGCCCAAGTACAGCCTACATTACAAATTCCCACTCCCCATGGTTTGTCCTATTGCAGCAGGCCATGGGCAGGGCAGAACAGCTCCAGCACAAAGACCCACAGACACCCGTGACACAGAACGTGACAAACACGGGGACGTGAAACACGACACATCATGCTTGTGGTGAGGGGATTGAGGGGAGAAGGCAAAAGGGACCCCAAAGACACACTAGGGAACACAGCACACCAGACAACAGGACACAGACCGGAGCTGTTCTGCACTGCCCGCCTGAAAGCTGCCATCAAAAGTAGAGCCTCTCCCTTTAGCTGTCCTAAGAGGCCCTTGCAGAAGATTGCTTTCCCCTCTGCTCATTTTTGAATCTGCCCCAAGAACTCCCAACCTGATACACTCCCATCTCCCGGCCGTGGCCCCCGACTTATCTTTTGGATGATCGGTGATGGGAATCCACGCTGCACCTGAAATGCGTCTGCCTCGGAGGGCTCTGTGATGGCCTGTGAGCCTCTCGGTCAGCTGCAATAAAGAAAACCAAAACCAAAGTGTGAGTCCAGACTTATGTGGGCCAAATCCCTGCAAGTCAGCTACTTGCCCTTTCCTGAGTGTGCCTGGATCCCTCAGGCTCCAGCTTCATCCCGATTCCAAGGCTGTGGCCTTCATTAGGTGTGGTACCTGGGTTAGAGAAAGGCAAAGTTAAATGGCATTGCTGTGAGTGCAGTGGATCACCTTGTGTGCTCTAAGACATGGCAATGCCTCTGCTAGGCTTCTGAACAGCCTTGTGGGTGGGGGTCCTCAAACAAATAAACACCCTTTCTCACCCTGCTGCCTGCAAACCCCCTCCCAAGAACTCCTAAACTGGATACCTGAACACCCTCCCTCTCCCAGTCACCATCCCCAACTCACCTGAAGCCTCAATCTCAAACATCATCCTTGACACTGGGCAGATCCCTCTTGGGACACGATCAATCTGCTGAAAAATGGTTGTGCTTGAGAGCTGAGCAATAACAACCACTTCTCTCCACTGCTCACCTTGGCTGCTGGCATCCAGACTGACTTCCTAAAAAGAAAGACAAAGAACAGAGCTGTAACACAGTCACCATACACACTTCTGCTGCAGAGACAAATGGGGCCTCACCTGCTCGGGGCAATCCCCTCACCCGGGATGGGGGCCTCTGGCACAGATTTAATCCATCTGAATCTGAAAAAAAAGTTAGGACAAGAGTCACACTGTTGCAGGATAACTGAAGAGCTCCAGATATCCTGTGTCCTTCCACAAATCCCACCTAGAGTCCAACTACACCCCACATTACAAATTCCAAGTCCCCAGGACTTCTCCTAAAGCACCAGGCTGTGCGGCAGGGCAGAGCAGCCCCGTCCCAAATGTGTGCAGACACCCGTGACACAGGACAGGACAGGACAGACAACGGGGACACAACAGGAACAGAAATCTCTTGGCAAGGAAAATGGCTGCAAGGACTGAGAGAATGCAAAAGGAGATGACTGAGTTCAAACTGACGGTCAGCTGGTGAGGCTCAGAGAACCCTGGAGGAAGAAGATGCTAACTGAAGGATTTATTCCAAGAACAGCAAAGATGGATGCCTAGGAATCCTATGGTCAGAACCCTCTGCCTGCCCTCACATTCTTACAAGTCCTAATCCACCATAACGGATCCAGGTGGGCCATAGCTTTCCGTACACCTCAGAACAAGGCCTGACAAGACACCTGACTGGATGCTTCCAAAGAGAGAAGAGAGTCTGATGCCTGTCTGAGCTCCCGAGTCAAAAGTTCTGTGGCCCGGGTGCCAGGCCAAGGAATGCAGAGATCACAGATGCTAACAAGGATGCCAAGGTTTCTGACAGGCCCCCCTAAGGTAAAAGACATGGGATACACAAACAACACATAATGCACAACAGACAAGTGACACGAGACACACCGGGACTGCTCGGCCCTGCGCACCTCAGCACTGGGATCAAAAGTGAGACTTGGCTTTTATGGGGCCTAAGGGGCCACTTCATGAACACACTACCCCCCCGCCCCCCCCACCCCCCAAAATTGGACTCAAAAACCCCTCCCAGTAATTCCCAAACCAGCACCATGCCTTCATCCCCACTCGGGGCCACAGCCCTCTACTTATCTCTCAGACATCTGGGGATGCTGGTCCCTGTCAGGTGCATAGAAAGGCCACCTTGTCACCTGGGAAGGTCCTGCTGGCACCGGGCTGGTGTCTCTCAGACAGCTAGATTAAAGAGAACCAAACATCAGGGCCTGACCTTGGCACCGCATCGGCCACAACCCCACCACTCTGCTACTCACCGCGCTCCAAAGGAGGCCCGGCACCTCCTAACCCTGACCCTCTGCCACACGTGGAATGCATCTGCACCTGAAAGAAAGTTAGAACATATGTCAAACACCACCAGGGTAACTCACAAGCTGCAAACACCTTACGCCAACCTAGGAACAGCATCTAGAGCCCAAGTACAGCCCACATTACAAATTCCCACTACCTATGGCTTGTCCTACTGCAGCAGGCCATGGGCAGGGCAGAACAGCTCCGGCACAAATGTGTGCACACACCCGTGACACAGAACGTGACAAACAGGGGGACATGAAACACGACACAGCATGCTTGTGGTGAGGGGATTGAGGGGAGAAGGCAAAAGGGACCCCAAAGACACACTAGGGAACACGGCACACCGGACAACAGGACACAGACCAGAGCTGTTCTGCACTGCCCGCCTGAAAGCTGCCATCAAAAGCAGAGCCTCTCCCTTTAGCTGTGCTAAGAGGCCCTTGTAGAAGATTGCTTTTCCCGCTGCCAATTTTTAATTCTGGCGCAAGAACTCCCAACCTGATACACTCCCATCTCCCGGCCGTGGCCCCCGACTTATCTTTTGGATGATCGGTGATGGGAATCCACGCTGCACCTGAAATGCGTCTGCCTCGGAGGGCTCTGTGATGGCCTGTGAGCCTCTCGGTCAGCTGCAATAAAGAAAACCAAAACCAAAGTGTGAGTCCAGAGTTATGTGGGCCAAATCCCAGCCAGTCAGCTACTTGCCCTTTCCGGAGTGTGCCTGGCTCCTTCAGGCTCCAGCTTCATCCTGATTCCAAGGCTGTGGCTTTTATTAAGGGTGGCACCTGGGTTAGAGAAAGGCAAAGTTAAATGGCATTGCTGTGAGTGCAGTGGATCACCTTGTGTGCTCTAAGACACGGCAATGCCTCTGCTAGGCTTCTGAACAGCCTTGTGGGGGGGGCCCTCAAATAAACAAATAAACACCCTTTCTCACCCTGCTGCCTGCAAACCCCCTCCCAAGAACTCCGAACTGGATACCTGAACACCCTCCCTCTCCCAGTCACCATCCTCAACTCACCTGAAGCCTCAATCTCAAACATCACCCTTGACACTGGGCAGATCCCTCTTGGGACACGATCAATCTGCTGAAAAATTGTTGTGCTTGAGAGCTGAGCAATAACAACCACTTCTCTCCACTGCTCACCTTGGCTGCTGGCATCCAGATTGACTTCCTAAAAGAAAGATAAAGAACAGAGCTGTAACACAGTCACCATACACACTTCTGCTGCAGAGACAAATGGGGCCTCACCTGCTCGGGGCAATCCCCTCACCCAGGATGGGGCCCCCTGGCCCAGATTTAACCCATCTCAATCTGAAAAAAAAGGTAGGACAAGGGTCAAACTGTTGCAGGATAACTGAGGAGCTCCAGATATGATGTGTCCATCTACAGATCCCATCTAGAGTCCAACTACACCCCACATTACACATTCCAAGTCCCTGGGACTTCTCCTATCGCACCAGGCTGTGCAGCAGGGCAGAGCAGCCCCGTCCCAAATGTGTGCAGACACCCGTGACACAGGACAGGCAGGACAGGACAGGACAGACAACGGGGACACAACAGGAACAGAAATCTCTTGGCAAGGAAAATGGCTGCAAGGACTGAGAGAATGCAAAAGGAGATGACCGAGCTGAGACCGATGGTGAGCTGATGAGGCTCAGAGAACCCTGGAGGAAGAAGATGCTAAGTGAAGGATTTATTCCAAGAACTGCAAAGATGGATGCCTAGGAATCCTATGGTCAGAATCCTCTGCCTGCCCTCACATTCTTACAAGTCCTAATCCACCAAAATGGATCCAGGTGGGGCATAGCTGTCCATACAGCTCAGAAGAAGACCTGTCAAGACACCTGACTGGATGCTTCCAAAGAGAGAAGAGTCTGATGCCTGTCTGAGCTCCCGAGTCAAAAGTTCTGTGGCCCGGGTTCCAGGCCAAGGAATGCAGTGATCACAGATGCTAACAAGGATGCCAAGGTGTCTGACAGGCCCCCCTAAGATAAAGATATGGGATGCACAAACAACACATAATGCACAACAGACAAGTGACACGAGACACACCGGGACTGCTCTGCCCTGCACACCTCAGCACTGGGATCAAAAGTGAGACTTTGCTTTCATGGGGTCTAACGAGCCGTTTAATGAACACCCCCCACTCCAAACTGGACTCAAAAACCCCTCCCAGTAATTCCCAAACCAGCACCCCACGTTCATCCCCTCTGTGGGTCACAGCCCTCTACTCATCTCTGAGACATCTGGGGATGCTGGTCCCTGTCAGGTGCAAAGAAAGGCCACCTCGTCACCTGGGAAGGTCCTGCTGGCACCGGGCTGGTGTCTCTCAGACAGCTACATTAAAGAGAACCAAACATCAGGGCCTGATCTTGGCACTGCATCGGCCAAAACCCCACCACTCTGCTACTCACTGTGCTCCAAAGGAGGCCCGGCACCTCCTAACCCTGACCCTCTGCCACACATGGAATGCATCTGCACCTGAAAGAAAGTTACAACATATGTCAAACACCACCAGGGTAACTCACAAGCTGCAAACACCTTATGTCAATCTAGGAACAGCATCTAGAGCCCAAGTACAGCCCACACTACAAATTTCAACTCCCCAGGCTTGTCCTACTGCAGCAGGCCATGGGCAGGGCAGAACAGCTCCGGCACAAACATGTGCACACACCCGTGACACAGAACGTGACAAACAGGGGGACATGAAACACGACACATCATGCTTGTGGTGAGGGGAGAAGGCAAAAAGGATCCCAAAGACACACCAGGGAACACAGAACACTGGACAACAGGACACAGACCAGAGCTGTTCTGCACTGCCCGCCTGAAAGCTGCCATCAAAAGTAGAGCCTCTCCCTTTAGCTGTCCTAAGAGGCCCTTGGAGAAGATTGCTTTTCCCACTACCAATTTTTAATTCTGGCGCAAGAACTCCCAACCTGATACACTCCCATCTCCCGGCCGTGGCCCCCGACTTATCTTTTGGACGATCGGTGATGGGAATCCACGCTGCACCTGAAATGAGTCTGCCTCGGAGGGCTCTGTGATGGTCTGTGAGCCTCTCGGTCAGCTGCAATAAAGAAAACCAAAACCAAAGTGTGAGTCCAGAGTTATGTGGGCCAAATCCCTGCAAGTCAGCTACTTGCCCTTTCCTGAGTGTGCCTGGCTCCCTCAGGCTCCAGCTTCATCCTGATTCCAAGGCTGTGGCCTTCATTAGGAGTGGCACCTGGGTTAGAGAAAGGCAAAGTTAAATGGCATTCCTGTGAGTGCAGTAGAGGACCTTGTGTGCTCTGAGACACGGCAATGCCTCTGCTAGGCTTCTGAACAGCCTTGTGGGGTGGGGGCCCTCAAATAAACACCCTTACGCACCCTGCTGCCTGCAAACCCCCTCCTAAGAACTCCTAACTGGATACCTGATCACCCTCCCTCTCCCAGTCACAACCCCCAACTCGCCTGAAGCCTCAATCTCAAACATCATCCTTGACACTGGGCAGATCCCTCTTGTGACACGATCAATCTGCTGAAAAATTGTTGTGCTTGAGAGCTGAGCAATAACAACCACTTCTCCCCGCTGCTCACCTTGGCTGCTGGCATCCAGATTGACTTCCTAAGAAGAAAGACAAAGAACAGAGCTGTAACACAGTCACCATACACACTTCTGCTGCAGAGACAAACGGGGCCTCACCTGCTCGGGGCAATCCCCTCAACGGGATGGGGCCCTCTGGCACAGATTTAATCCATCTCAATCTGAAATAAAAGGTGGGACAAGAGTCAAACTGTTGCAGGATAACTGAAGAGCTCCAGATATCCTCTGTCCATCTACAAATCCCATCTAGAGTCCACCTACACCCCACATTACAAATTCCAAGTCCCTGGGACTTCTCCTATCGCACCAGGCTGTGCGGCAGGGCAGAGCAGCCCCGTCCCAAATGCGTGCAGACACCCGTGACACAGGACAGGCAGGACAGGACAGACAACGGGGACACAACAGGAACAGAAATCTCTTGGCAAGGAAAATGGCTGCAAGGACTGAGAGAATGCAAAAGGAGATGACCGAGCTGAGACCGATGGTGAGCTGATGAGGCTCAGAGAACCCTGGAGGAAGAAGATGCTAACTGAATGCAGTTATTGGAATAAATCAAAGATGGATGCCTAGGAATCCTACAGTCAAAACCCTCTACCTAACCTCGTAATAGTACAAGTCCTAATCCACCATAATGGATCCAGGTGGGGCATAGCTGTCCGTACAGCTCAGAAGAAGACCTGACAAGACACCTGACTGGATGCTTCCAAAGACAGAAGAGAGTCTGATGCCTGTCTGAGCTCCCGAGTCCAAAGTTCTGTGGCCCGGGTGCCAGGCCAAGGAATGCAGAGATCACAGATGCTAACAAGGATGCCAAGGTTTCTGACAGGCCCCCCTAAGGTAAAAGACATGGGATACACAAACAACACATAATGCACAACAGACAAGTGACACGAGACACACCGGGACTGCTCTGCCCTGCACACCTCAGCACTGGGATCAAAAGTGAGACTTGGCTTTTATGGGGCCTAAGGGGCCACTTCATGATCACACTACGCCCCCCCCCCCAAAATTAAACTCAAAAACCCCTCCCAGTAATTCCCAAACCAGCATGATGCCTTCATCCCCTCTGTGGGCCACAGCCCTCTACTCATCTCTCAGACATCAGGGGATGCTGGTCCCTGTCAGGTGCAAAGAAAGGCCACCTCGTCAGCTGGGAAGGTCCTGCTGGCACCGGGCTGGGGTCTCTCAGGCAGCTAGATTAAAGAGAACCAAACATCAGTGCCTGACCTTGGCACTGCATCGGCCAAAACCCCACCACTCTGCTACTCACCGTGCTCCTAAGGAGGCCCGGCACCTCCTAACCCTGACCCTCTGCCACACAGGGAATGCATCTGCACCTGAAAGAAAGTTACAACATATGTCAAACACCACAAGGATAACTCACAAGCTGCAAACACCTTATGTCAATCTAGGAACAGCATCTAGAGCCCAAGTACAGCCCACATTACAAATTCCCACTCCCTATGGTTTGTCCTACTGCAGCAGGCCATGGGCAGGGCAGAACAGCTCTGGCACAAATGTGTGCACACACCCGTGACACAGAACATGACAAACAGGGGGACATGAAACACGACACATCATGCTTGTAGTGAGGGGATTGAGGGGAAAAGGCAAAAGGGACCCCAAAGACACACTAGGGAACACGGCACACCGGACAACACGACACAGACCAGAGCTGTTCTGCACTGCCTGCCTGAAGCTGCCATCAAAAGCAGAGCCTCTCCCTTTAGCTGTCCTAAGAGGCCCTTGCAGAAGATTGCTTTCCCCTCTGCTATTTTTTAAATCTGCCCCAAGAACTCCCAACCCGCTACTCCCCCATCTCCCCACCATGGCACCCGACTTATCTTTTCGATGATCGGTGAGGGGAATCCACGCTGCACCTGAAATGAGTCTGCCTCGGAGGGCTCTGTGTTTGCCTGTGAGCCTCTCGGTCAGCTGCAATAAAGAAAACCAAAACCAAAGTGTGAGTCCAGAGTTATGTGGGCCAAATCCCTGCAAGTCAGCTACTTGCCCTTTCCTGAGTGTGCCTGGCTCCCTCAGGCTCCAGCTTCATCCTGATTCCAAGGCTGTGGCCTCCATTAGGAGTGGCACCTGGGTTAGAGAAAGGCAAAGTTAAATGGCATTGCTGTGAGTGCAGTGGATCACCGTGTGTGCTCTAAGACACGGCAATGCCTCTGCTAGGCTTCTGAACAGCCTTGTGGGGGGGGGCCTCAAATAAACAAATAAACACCCTTTCTCATCCTGCTGCCTGCAAACCCCCTCCCAAGAACTCCTAACTGGATACCTGATCACCCTCCCTCTCCCAGTCACAACCCTCAACTCACCTGAAGCCTCCATCTCAAACATCACCCTTGATACTGGGCAGATCCCTCTTGGGACACGATCAATCTGCTGAAAAATTGTTGTGCTTGAGAGCTGAGCAATAACAACCACTTCTCTCCTCTGCTCACCTTGGCTGCGGGCATCCAGATTGACTTCCTAAAAGAAAGACAAAGAACAGTGCTGCAACACAGTCACCATACACACTTCTGCTGCAGAGACAAATGGGGCCTCACCTGCTCGGGGCAATCCCCTCACCCGGGATGGGGCCTCTGGCACAGATTTAATCCATCTCAATCTGAAAAGAAAGGTAGGACAAGAGTCAAACCGTTGCAGGATAACTGAGGCGCTCCAGATATGATGTGTCCATCTACAAATCCCATCTAGAGTCCACCTACACCCCACATTACACATTCCAAGTCCCCGGGCCCTCTCCTATCGCACCAGGCTGTGCGGCAGGGCAGAGCAGCCCTGTCCCAAATGTGTGCAGACACCCGTGACACAGGACAGGCAGGACAGGACAGACAACGGGGACACAACAGGAACAGAAATCTCTTGGCAAGGAAAATGGCTGCAAGGACTGAGAGAATGCAAAAGGAGATGACCGAGCTGAGACCGATGGTGAGCTGATGAGGCTCAGAGAACCCCGGAGGAAGAAGATGCTAACTGAATGCAGTTATTGGAATAAATCAAAGATGGATGCCTAGGAATCCTACAGTCAAAACCCTCTACCTAACCTCGTAATAGTACAAGTCCTAATCCATCATAATGGATCCAGGTGGGGCACAGCTGTCCGTACAGCTCAGAAGAAGACCTGACAAGACACCTGACTGGATGCTTCCAAAGACAGAAGAGAGTCTGATGCCTGTCTGAGCTCCCGAGTCAAAAGTTCTGTGGCCCGGGTGCCAGGCCAGGGAATGCAGAGATCACAGATGCTAACAAGGATGCCAAGGTTTCTGACAGGCCCCCCTAAGATAAAGATATGGGATACACAAACAACACATAATGCACAATAGACAAGTGACACGAGACACACCGGGACTGCTCTGCCCTGCACACCTCAGCACTGTGATCAAAAGTGAGACTTTGTGTTTATGGGGCCTAAGGGGCCACTTCATGAACACCCCCCCCCCCCTCCAAACTGGACTCAAAAATCCCTCCCAGTAATTCCCAACCCAGCACCATGCCTTCATCCCCTCTGTGGGTCACAGCCCTCTACTTATCTCTCAGACATCTGGGGATGCTGGTCCCTGTCAGGTGCAAAGAAAGGCCACCTCCTCAGATGGGAAGGTCCTGCTGGCACCGGGCTGGGGTCTCTCAGACAGCTAGATTAAAGAGAACCAAACATCAGGGCCTGACCTTGGCACCGCATCGGCCAAAACCCCACCACTCTGCTACTCACCGCGCTCCTAAGAAGGCCCGGCACCTCCTAACCCTGACCCTCTGCCATGGATGCAATGCATTTGCACCGGAAAGAAAGTTAGAACATGAGTCAAACACCACCAGGGTAACTCACAAGCTGCAAACACCTTATGTCAATCTAGGAACACCATCTAGAGCCCAAGTACAGCCCACATTACAAATTTCAACTCCCCAAGGCTTGTCCTACTGCAGCAGGCCATGAGCAGGGCAGAACAGCTCTGGCACAAATGTGGGCACACACCCGTGACACAGAACGTGACAAACAGGGGGACATTAAACACGACACATCATGCCTGTGGTGAGAGCCTCGAGGGGAGAAGGGAAAAGGGATCCCAAAGACACACTAGGGAACACGGCACACCGGACAACAGGACACAGACCGGAGCTGTTCTGCACTGCCCGCCTGAAAGCTGCCATCAAAAGTAGAGCCTCTCCTTTTAGCTGTCCTAAGAGGCCCTTGCAGAAGATTGCTTTTCCCACAGCCAATTTTTAAATCTGGCTCAAGAACTCCCACCCCACTATTCTCTCATCTCCAGGCCGTGGCCCCCGACTTATCTTTTGGATGATCACCGATGGGAATCCACGCTGCACCTGAAATGAGTCTGCCTCGGAGGGCTCTGTGATGGCCTGTGAGCCTCTCGGTCAGCTGCAATAAAGAAAACCAAAACCAAAGTGTGAGTCCAGAGTTATGTGGGCCAAATCCCAGCCAGTCAGCTACTTGCCCTTTCCTGAGTGTGCCTGGCTCCTTCAGGCTCCAGCTTCATCCTGATTCCAAGGCTGTGGCCTTTATTAACGGTGGCACCTGGGTTAGAGAAAGGCAAAGTTAAATGGCATTGCTGTGAGTGCAGTGGATGACCTTGTGTGCTCTAAGACACGGCAATGCCTCTGCTAGGCTTCTGAACAGCCTTGTGGGGGGGGGCCCTCAAATAAACACCCTTTCTCACCCTGCTGCCTGCAAACCCCCTCCCAAGAACTCCTAACTGGATACCTGATCACCCTCCCTCTCCCAGTCACCATCCCCAACTCACCTGAAGCCTCAATCTCAAACATCATCCTTGACACTGGGCAGATCCCTCTTGTGACACGATCAATCTGCTGAAAAATGGTTGTGCTTGAGAGCTGAGCAATAACAACCACTTCTCTCCGCTGCCCACCTTGGCTGCTGGCATCCAGATTGACTTCCTAAAAGAAAGACAAAGAACAGAGCTGTAACACAGTCACCATACACACTTCTGCTGCAGAGACAAATGGGGCCTCACCTGCTCGGGGCAATCCCCTCACCCGGGATGGGGCCCTCTGGCACAGATTTAATCCATCTCAATCTGAAAAAAAAGGTGGGACAAGAGTCAAACTGTTGCAGGATAACTGAAGAGCTCCAGATATCCTCTGTCCATCTACAAATCCCATCTAGAGTCCACCTACACCCCACATTACAAATTCCAAGTCCCTGGGACTTCTCCTATTGCACCAGGCTGTGCAGCAGGGCAGAGCAGCCCTGTCCCAAATGTGTGCAGACACCCGTGACACAGGACAGGACGTGACAAACAATGGGCACAAGACACAGACAGAAATCTCTTGGCAAGGAAAATGGCTGCAAGGACTGAGAGAATGCAAAAGGAGATGACCGAGCTGAGACCGATGGTGAGCTGATGAGGCTCAGAGAACCCTGAAGGAAGAAGATGATAACTGAATGATTTATTCCAAGGACAGCAAAGATGGATGCCCAGGAATCCTACTGTCAGAATGCTGCACCTCACCTCATATTATTGCAAGTCCTAATCCACCATAATGGATCCAGGTGGTGCACAGCTGCCCATACAGCTCAGAAGAAAACCTGACAAGACACCTGACTGGATGCTTCCAAAGACAGAAGAGAGTCTGATGCCTGTCTGAGCTCCCGAGTCAAATGTCCTGTGGCCCGGGTGCCAGGCCAAGGAATGCAGAGATCACAGATGCTAACGATGATGCCAGGGGTACTGACAGGGCCCTCAAAGGCCTAAGCTAAAAGACAGGAGATACAGAAACAACACACAAGGCACAACAGACAAGTGACACGAGACACACCGGGACTGCTCTGCCCTGCACACCTCAGCACTGGGATCAAAAGTGAGACTTGGCTTTCATGGGGCCTAACGAGCCATTTAATGAACACCCCCCGCTCCAAACTGGACTCAAAAATCCCTCCCAGTAATTCCCAAACCAGCACCCCATGTTAATCCCCTCTGTGGGTCACAGCCCTCTACTTATCTCTCAGACATCTGGGGATGCTGGTCCCTGTCAGGTGCAAAGAAAGGCCACCTCGTCACCTGGGAAGGTCCTGCTGGCACCGGGCTGGTGTCTCTCAGACAGCTAGATTAAAGAGAACCAAACATCAGTGCCTGATCTTGGCACCGCATCGGCCAAAACCCCACCACTCTGCTACTCACCGCGCTCCTAAGAAGGCCCGGCACCTCCTAACCCTGACCCTCTGCCACACATGGAATGCATCTGCACCTGAAAGAAAGTTACAACATATGTCAAACACCACCAGGGTAACTCACAAGCTGCAAACACCTTATGTCAGTCTAGGAATAGCATCCAGAGCCCAAGTACAACCCACATTACAAATTCCCACTCCCTATGGTTTGTCCTACTGCAGCAGGCCATGGGCAGGGCAGAACAGCTCCGGCACAAATGTGTGCACACACCCGTGACACAGAACGTGACAAACAGGGGGACATGAAACACGACACATCAGGCTTGTGGTGAGGGGATTGAGGGGAGAAGGCAAAAGGGACCCCAAAGACACACTAGGGAACACAGAACACTGGACAACAAGACGCAGACCAGAGCTGTTCTGCACTGCCCGCCTGAAAGCTGCCATCAAAAGTAGAGCCTCTCCCTTTAGCTGTCCTAAGAGGCCCTTGCAGAAGATTGCTTTCCTCTCTGCTCATTTTTGAATCTGCCCCAAGAACTCCCAACCTGCTACTCCGCCATCTCCAGGCCGTGGCCCCCAACTTATCTTTTGGACGATCGCCGATGGGAATCCACGCTGCACCTGAAATGAGTCTGCCTCGGAGGGCTCTGTGTTTGCCTGTGAGCCTCTCGGTCAGCTGCAATAAAGAAAACCAAAACCAAAGTGTGAGTCCAGAGTTATGTGGGCCAAATCCCTGCAAGTCAGCTACTTGCCCTTTCCTGAGTGTGCCTGGCTCCCTCAGGCTCCAGCTTCATCCTGATTCCAAGGCTGTGGCCTTCCTTAGGAGTGGCACCTGGGTTAGAGAAAGGCAAAGTTAAATGGCATTGCTGTGAGTGCAGTGGATGACCTTGTGTGCTCTAAGACACGGCAATGCCTCTGCTAGGCTTCTGAACAGCCTTGTGGGGGGGGGGGGGGCCCTCAAATAACCAAATAAACACCCTTTCTCACCCTGCTGCCTTCAAACCCCCTCCCAAGAACTCCTAACTGGCTACCTGATCACCCTCCCTCTCCCAGTCACAACCCTCAACTCACCTGAAGCCTCAATCTCAAACATCATCCTTGATACTGGGCAGATCCCTCTTGGGACACGATCAATCTGCTGAAAAATTGTTGTGCTTGAGAGCTGAGCAATAACAACCACTTCTCTCCACTGCTCACCTTGGCTGCTGGCATCCAGATTGACTTCCTAAAAGAAAGACAAAGAACAGAGCTGTAACACAGTCACCATACACACTTCTGCTGCAGAGACAAATGGGGCCTCACCTGCTCGGGGCAATCCCCTCAACGGGATGGGGCCCTCTGGCACAGATTTAACCCATCTGAATCTGGAAAAAAAGGTAGGACAAGAGTCAAACCATTGCAGGATAACTGATGAGCTCCAGATATGATGTGTCCATCTACAAATCCCATCTAGAGTCCAACTACACCCCACATTACACATTCCAAGTCCCCGGGACTTCTCCTATCGCACCAGGCTGTGCGGCAGGGCAGAGCAGCCCCGTCCCAAATGTGTGCAGACACCCGTGACACAGGACAGGCAGGACAGGACAGACAACGGGGACACAACAGGAACAGAAATCTCTTGGCAAGGAAAATGGCTGCAAGGACTGAGAGAATGCAAAAGGAGATGACCGAGCTGAGACCGATGCTGAGCTGATGAGGCTCAGAGAACCCTGGAGGAAGAAGATGCTAAGTGAAGGATTTATTCCAAGAACTGCAAAGATCGATGCCTAGGAATCCTATGGTCAGAATCCTCTGCCTGCCATCACATTCTTACAAGTCCTAATCCACCAAAATGGATCCAGGTGGGGTATAGCTGTCCATACAGCTCAGAAGAAGACCTGACAAGACACCTGACTGGATGCTTCCAAAGACAGAAGAGAGTCTGATGCCTGTCTGAGCTCCCGAGTCAAAAGTTCTGTGGCCCGGGTGCCAGGCCAGGGAATGCAGAGATCACAGATGCTAACAAGGATGCCAAGGTTTCTGACAGGCCCCCCTAAGATAAAGATATGGGATACACAAACAACACATAATGCACAATAGACAAGTGACACGAGACACACCGGGACTGCTCTGCCCTGCACACCTCAGCACTGTGATCAAAAGTGAGACTTTGTGTTTATGGGGCCTAAGGGGCCACTTCATGAACACCCCCCCCCCCCCTCCAAATTGGACTCAAAAACCCCTCCCAGTAATTCCCAACCCAGCACCATGCCTTCATCCCCTCTGTGGGTCACAGCCCTCTACTTATCTCTCAGACATCTGGGGATGCTGGTCCCTGTCAGGTGCAAAGAAAGGCCACCTCCTCAGATGGGAAGGTCCTGCTGGCACCGGGCTGGGGTCTCTCAGACAGCTAGATTAAAGAGAACCAAACATCAGGGCCTGACCTTGGCACCGCATCGGCCAAAACCCCACCACTCTGCTACTCACCGCGCTCCTAAGAAGGCCCGGCACCTCCTAACCCTGACCCTCTGCCATGGATGCAATGCATTTGCACCGGAAAGAAAGTTAGAACATGAGTCAAACACCACCAGGGTAACTCACAAGCTGCAAACACCTTATGTCAATCTAGGAACACCATCTAGAGCCCAAGTACAGCCCACATTACAAATTTCAACTCCCCAAGGCTTGTCCTACTGCAGCAGGCCATGAGCAGGGCAGAACAGCTCCAGCACAAATGTGTGCACACACCCGTGACACAGAACGTGACAAACAGGGGGACATTAAACACGACACATCATGCCTGTGGTGAGAGCCTCGAGGGGAGAAGGGAAAAGGGATCCCAAAGACACACTAGGGAACACGGCACACCGGACAACAAGACACAGACCAGAGCTGTTCTGCACTGCCCGCCTGAAAGCTGCCATCAAAAGCAGAGCCTCTCCCTTTAGCTGTCCTAAGAGGCCCTTGCAGAAGATTGCTTTTCCCACAGCCAATTTTTAAATCTGGCTCAAGAACTCCCACCCCACTATTCTCTCATCTCCAGGCCGTGGCCCCCGACTTATCTTTTGGATGATCACCGATGGGAATCCACGCTGCACCTGAAATGAGTCTGCCTCGGAGGGCTCTGTGATGGCCTGTGAGCCTCTCGGTCAGCTGCAATAAAGAAAACCAAAACCAAAGTGTGAGTCCAGAGTTATGTGGGCCAAATCCCAGCCAGTCAGCTACTTGCCCTTTCCTGAGTGTGCCTGGCTCCTTCAGGCTCCAGCTTCATCCTGATTCCAAGGCTGTGGCCTTTATTAACGGTGGCACCTGGGTTAGAGAAAGGCAAAGTTAAATGGCATTGCTGTGAGTGCAGTGGATGACCTTGTGTGCTCTAAGACATGGCAATGCCTCTGCTAGGCTTCTGAACAGCCTTGTGGGGGGGGCCCTCAAATAAACAAATAAACACCCTTTCTCACCCTGCTGCCTGCAAACCCCCTCCCAAGAACTCCTAACTGGATACCTGATCACCCTCCCTCTCCCAGTCACCATCCCCAACTCACCTGAAGCCTCAATCTCAAACATCATCCTTGACACTGGGCAGATCCCTCTTGGGACACGATCAATCTGCCGAAAAATTGTTGTGCTTGAGAGCTGAGCAATAACAACCACTTCTCTCCACTGCTCACCTTGGCTGCTGGCATCCAGACTGACTTCCTAAAAGAAAGACAAAGAACAGAGCTGTAACACAGTCACCATACACACTTCTGCTGCAGAGACAAATGGGGCCTCACCTGCTCGGGGCAATCCCCTCACCCGGGATGGGGCCCTCTGGCACAGATTTAACCCATCTGAATCTGGAAAAAAAGGTGGGACAAGAGTCAAACTGTTGCAGGATAACTGAAGAGCTCCAGATATCCTCTGTCCATCTACAAATCCCATCTAGAGTCCACCTACACCCCACATTACAAATTCCAAGTCCCTGGGACTTCTCCTATTGCACCAGGCTGTGCAGCAGGGCAGAGCAGCCCTGTCCCAAATGTGTGCAGACACCCGTGACACAGGACAGGACGTGACAAACAATGGGCACAAGACACAGACAGAAATCTCTTGGCAAGGAAAATGGCTGCAAGGACTGAGAGAATGCAAAAGGAGATGACCGAGGTGAGACCGATGGTGAGCTGATGAGGCTCAGAGAACCCTGAAGGAAGAAGATGATAACTGAATGATTTATTCCAAGGACAGCAAAGATGGATGCCCAGGAATCCTACTGTCAGAATGCTGCACCTCACCTCATATTATTGCAAGTCCTAATCCACCATAATGGATCCAGGTGGGGCATAGCTGCCCATACAGCTCAGAAGAAAACCTGACAAGTCACCTGACTGGATGCTTCCAAAGACAGAAGAGAGTCTGATGCCTGTCTGAGCTCCCGAGTCAAATGTCCTGTGGCCCGGGTGCCAGGCCAAGGAATGCAGAGATCACAGATGCTAACGATGATGCCAGGGGTACTGACAGGGCCCTCAAAGGCCTAAGCTAAAAGACAGGAGATACAGAAACAACACACAAGGCACAACAGACAAGTGACACGAGACACACCGGGACTGCTCTGCCCTGCACACCTCAGCACTGGGATCAAAAGTGAGACTTGGCTTTCATGGGGCCTAACGAGCCATTTAATGAACACCCCCCGCTCCAAACTGGACTCAAAAATCCCTCCCAGTAATTCCCAAACCAGCACCCCATGTTCATCCCCACTGCGGGCCACAGCCCTCTACTTATCTCTCAGACATCTGGGGATGCTGGTCCCTGTCAGGTGCAAAGAAAGGCCACCTCGTCAGCTGGGAAGGTCCTGCTGGCACCGGGCTGGTGTCTCTCAGACAGCTAGATTAAAGAGAACCAAACATCAGTGCCTGATCTTGGCACCGCATCGGCCAAAACCCCACCACTCTGCTACTCACCGCGCTCCTAAGAAGGCCCGGCACCTCCTAACCCTGACCCTCTGCCACACATGGAATGCATCTGCACCTGAAAGAAAGTTACAACATATGTCAAACACCACCAGGGTAACTCACAAGCTGCAAACACCTTATGTCAGTCTAGGAATAGCATCCAGAGCCCAAGTACAGCCCACATTACAAATTCCCACTCCCTATGGTTTGTCCTACTGCAGCAGGCCATGGGCAGGGCAGAACAGCTCCGGCACAAATGTGTGCACACACCCGTGACACAGAACGTGACAAACAGGGGGACATGAAACACGACACATCATGCTTGTGGTGAGGGGATTGAGGGGAGAAGGCAAAAGGGACCCCAAAGACACACTAGGGAACACAGAACACTGGACAACAAGACGCAGACCAGAGCTGTTCTGCACTGCCCGCCTGAAAGCTGCCATCAAAAGCAGAGCCTCTCCCTTTAGCTGTCCTAAGAGGCCCTTGCAGAAGATTGCTTTCCTCTCTGCTCATTTTTGAATCTGCCCCAAGAACTCCCAACCTGCTACTCCGCCATCTCCAGGCCGTGGCCCCCAACTTATCTTTTGGACGATCGCCGATGGGAATCCACGCTGCACCTGAAATGAGTCTGCCTCGGAGGGCTCTGTGTTTGCCTGTGAGCCTCTCGGTCAGCTGCAATAAAGAAAACCAAAACCAAAGTGTGAGTCCAGAGTTATGTGGGCCAAATCCCTGCAAGTCAGCTACTTGCCCTTTCCTGAGTGTGCCTGGCTCCCTCAGGCTCCAGCTTCATCCTGATTCCAAGGCTGTGGCCTTCCTTAGGAGTGGCACCTGGGTTAGAGAAAGGCAAAGTTAAATGGCATTCCTGTGAGTGCAGTGAATGACCTTGTGTGCTCTAAGACACGGCAATGCCTCTGCTAGGCTTCTGAACAGCCTTGTGGGGGGGGCCCTCAAATAACCAAATAAACACCCTTTCTCACCCTGCTGCCTTCAAACCCCCTCCCAAGAACTCCTAACTGGCTACCTGATCACCCTCCCTCTCCCAGTCACAACCCTCAACTCACCTGAAGCCTCAATCTCAAACATCATCCTTGACACTGGGCAGATCCCTCTTGGGACACGATCAATCTGCTGAAAAATTGTTGTTCTTGAGAGCTGAGCAATAAGAACCACTTCTCTCCACTGCTCACCTTGGCTGCTGGCATCCAGATTGACTTCCTAAAAGAAAGACAAAGAACAGAGCTGTAACACAGTCACCATACACACTTCTGCTGCAGAGACAAATGGGGCCTCACCTGCTCGGGGCAATCCCCTCAACGGGATGGGGCCCTCTGGCACAGATTTAACCCATCTGAATCTGGAAAAAAAGGTAGGACAAGAGTCAAACCATTGCAGGATAACTGATGAGCTCCAGATATGATGTGTCCATCTACAAATCCCATCTAGAGTCCAACTACACCCCACATTACACATTCCAAGTCCCCGGGACTTCTCCTATTGCACCAGGCTGTGCGGCAGGGCAGAGCAGCCCCGTCCCAAATGTGTGCAGACACCCGTGACACAGGACAGGCAGGACAGACAACGGGGACACAACAGGAACAGAAATCTCTTGGCAAGGAAAATGGCTGCAAGGACTGAGAGAATGCAAAAGGAGATGACCAAGCTGAGACCGATGGTGAGCTGATGAGGCTCAGAGAACCCTGGAGGAAGAAGATGCTAACTGAATGCAGTTATTGGAATAAATCATAGATGGATGCCTAGGAATCCTACAGTCAAAACCCTCTACCTAACCTCGTAATAGTACAAGTCCTAATCCACCATAATGGATCCAGGTGGGGCATAGCTGTCCGTACAGCTCAGAAGAAGACCTGACAAGACACCTGACTGGATGCTTCCAAAGACAGAAGAGAGTCTGATGCCTGTCTGAGCTCCCGAGTCAAAAGTTCTGTGGCCCGGGTGCCAGGCCAGGGAATGCAGAGATCACAGATGCTAACAAGGATGCCAAGGTTTCTGACAGGCCCCCCTAAGGTAAAAGACATGGGATACACAAACAACACATAATGCACAACAGACAAGTGACACGAGACACACCGGGACTGCTCTGCCCTGCACACCTCAGCACTGTCATCAAAAGTGAGACTTTGTGTTTATGGGGCCTAAGGGGCCACTTCATGAACACCCCCCACCTCCAAATTGGACTCAAAAACCCCTCCCAGTAATTCCCAACCCAGCACCCCATGTTCATCCCCACTGTGGGTCACAGCCCTCTACTTATCTCTCAGACATCTGGGGATGCTGGTCCCTGTCAGGTGCAAAGAAAGGCCACCTCGTCAGCTGGGAAGGTCCTGCTGGCACCGGGCTGGTGTCTCTCAGACAGCTAGATTAAAGAGAACCAAACATCAGGGCCTGATCTTGGCACCGCATCGGCCACAACCCCACCACTCTGCTACTCACCGCGCTCCTAAGGAGGCCCGGCACCTCCTAACCCTGACCCTCTGCCACACATGGAATGCATCTGCACCTGAAAGAAAGTTACAACATATGTCAAACACCACCAGGGTAACTCACAAGCTGCAAACACGTTATGTCAATCTAGGAACAGCATCTAGAGCCCAAGTACAGCCCACATTACAAATTCCCACTCCCCAAGGCTTGTCCTACTGCAGCAGGCCATGGGCAGGGCAGAACAGCTCCGGAACAAATGTGTGCACACACCCGTGACACAGAACGTGACAAACAGGGAGACAAGAAACACGACACATCATGCTTGTGGTGCGGGGATTGAGGGGAGAAGGCAAAAGGGACCCCAAAGACACACTAGGGAACACAGAACACTGGACAACAAGACACAGACCGGAGCTGCTCTGCACTGCCCGCCTGAAAGCTGCCATCAAAAGTAGAGCCTCTCCCTTTAGCTGTCCCTTGCAGAAGATTGCTTTCCCCTCTGCTATTTTTGAAATCTGCCCCAAGAACTCCCAACCCGCTACTCCCCCATCTCCCCACCATGGCACCTGACTTATCTTTTGGACGATCGCCGATGGGAATCCACGCTGCACCTGAAATGAGTCTGCCTTGGAGGGCCCCGTGATGGCCTGTGAGCCTCTTGGTCAGCTACAGTGAAGAAAACCAAAACCAAAGAGTGAGTCCAGAGTTATGTGGGCCAAATCCCTGCAAGTCAGCTACTTGCCCTCTCCTGAGTGTGCCTGGCTCCTTCAGGCTCCAGCTTCATCCTGATTCCAAGGCTGTGGCTTTTATTAAGGGTGGCACCTGGGTTAGAGAAAGGCAAAGTTAAATGGCATTGCTGTGAGTGCAGTGGAGGACCTTGTGTGCTCTGAGACACGGCAATGCCTCTGCTACGCTTCTGAGAAGCCTCTGGGGAAAGGCTTTTTTTTTTATTTTCCTCAAATAAACACCCTTACTCACCCTGCTGCCTTCAACCCCCACCCCACACACAACCACAATAACTCCTAACTGGATACCTAAACACCCTCCCTCTCCCAGTCACCATCCTCAACTCACCTGAAGCCTCCCTCTCAAACATCATCTTTCACGCTGGGCAGATCCCTCTTGTAACACCATGAATCTGCTGAAAAATGCCTTGTGTTTAACACAAGCTGGAATTTCAGGGAGTTGCACTCCTCAAGAACAAACAAACAAAAAAACCCCCAAACAAACAAAAAGAAAACCAATCAACCAAAAAAAAAAACAAACAAAAAAAACCCCAAAAAACAAAAAAACAAAAACTAACCAAAAAGCCGGGAAAAAACAAAAAGAATATAAAAAAAAAAACAAAAACAGAATAATCCCTAGAAAAACCAAGAAAAGAAAAAGAGCCAAACCAAAAGCTACAAAACCACCTTACCACTCCTCAATCTTCAGTCTCTCCCAAGCGTCTGTGCTTTAGATGCCCAGCAACCCCTGCTGAACACAAGCTGAAAGAGTCTCTTCTCTGAAATGAGGAGAGCTCTCACCCCAGCACATCCCAGAGAGGGAATGAAGCCCCTCAGCCACGGCTGGGGTTAATATACCCCTGATGGTGCCCGCCTCTCGTTCCCATGGCCCCCGGGAAAAGGGAGGGGGCGACTCCCACCGGGTATAAAAGCCCCCAGAGCAGCTGCAGCTGTTTGGCTCTGACTCAGATTCAAGGGGAGTGAAGGGCTTGTTATAGAAGAAAACTCTTCAGAAAAATAACAGTGCTTTCTTTTTTGCAACAAGTACTTGGAGCAGAAGGGCAGGAAACTGGTAAGAAATAAAAGTTTTTGTTTAGGTGGCATAACTAGGTAGATTGGGTAATTTGCTGTTAGCTTGCATAATTATTCTTTAGTGGCTACTAAGTGGTACTTCCCAGGTGACTAAGCCAGGTGGAGAAGAATACTAATGATATGAATAATCTAAGTCTCCTTGGGACCTCTAATTAGGGCTGTCTACATTCAAAGTAAAAATAAGAAAAATAAAAGCCTCCCAGGCGGTGTAGGGGTTAAGTGCATGCCAGGCTCACCCTTCTCAGAGATACTTGGTCCTACTGCACAGAAAGAAGTGCCCTGAAATGTAGTTTTAAAGCCCTAAAATGCTGAAAAGTACAGAGCTTCCATCCAGCGAGCCCCTTAAAGAGAGGAAATGGGGCATTTACCTCTACTGAAACCAATACCGTGGCAAATGAACCAATTCTGCCCTTTAATTTATTCTCCTAAAATATTGTGAAAAGAAGGTCTCTCCTCAATTTAAATCCCTCCAGCAATGAAAGGAGAGAGTTTTCCCTGTCATTGCAAGCCCTTAGCAGTGGCAGGCGGCTGGGGAAGGTGTGCAGGAGGCGGCTGGGGAAGGCTCCAGCACAGCCGGGCCGTGCGGGTGGCGGCGCGGCTCTGCAGGCAGGCTGTGCGGGCGCGGCTCTGCGGGCAGGCTGTGCGGGCGCGGCTCTGCGGGCAGGCTGTGCGGGTGCGGCTCTGCGGGCAGGCTGTGCAGTGCGGCTCTGTGCGGCTCTGCGGGCAGGCTGTGCGGGTGCGGCTCTGCGGGCAGGCTGTGCAGTGCGGCTCTGCGCGGCTCTGCGGGCAGGCTGTGCAGTGCGGCTCTGCGGGCAGGCTGTGCAGGCTGTGCGGGTGCGGCTCCGTCGGGTAGGCTGTGCGGGTGCGGCTCTGCGGGCAGGCTGTGCAGTGCGGCTCTGCGCGGCTCTGCGGGCAGGCTGTGCGGGCGCGGCTCTGCGGGCAGGCTGTGCGGGTGCGGCTCTGCGGGCAGGCTGTGCGGGCGCGGCTCTGCGGGCAGGCTGTGCGGGTGCGGCTCTGCGGGCAGGCTGTGCGGGTGCGGCTCCGTCGGGCCGCCGGCCGCTCTGGGCACCCGCACGCAGCCCCGCCGCTTCCCGGGCAAACGGAGCTCTCCTGCCCCGCTCCTGCGCGGCAGATTGCGGGAGACGCTTCCTCGGCTTGGCTTCTCAGCCTCCTAGCAGTCCCTTATCTGTCCCTCGTCAGTTTCTTATCAGTGTCTTTTCAGTCTCTCTTATCTGTCCCTCATCTGTCTTTTATCAATTTCTTGTAAGTCCCTTTTCAGTCCCCTATCATTCTCCCTGGTTTTGCTCCTCTGGTTTTAATTTTAATTTTACTTCTCAGTTTAGTCGTCTGACTTTGTTATCGATAAATGTAATTAACAACCCTAATAAGTAATTAATAACCTTAATAAGTAATTAATAACCCTAATTGGAGCTAGTTTGGGGCAAAACAAGCGTGCTTGGGGCGGGGTTTGGCAGGGAGGATTTTTGGGGCGTACCAGAAAAGGGGGGGCATGGGGGAGTCCCCCTGAGGAAGGGAGGGTTTGGGGGAGTTGAGGGTTCTTGGAGGGGTTTGGGGGTCCCTGAGGGACTTTGGGGTCACTGAGGGGTTTGGGGACCCCAGGCCAAGAGGCTTGGGGGCTCCAGGGTGTTTTTGGGGGGGGGGGGGGTCGTCTCTGTGGAATTTGGGGCCACCGGGGGTCAGGGGGAGCCGAAAGAAGAGCAGGACCCCAGGGCTCGAACAAACCGGCTTTTATTGGGGAGGGGGCGCCCCCTCGCAGCCCTCTCCTCACCGGGAAGCGCCCGCCCAGCAGCCGCCCCTGCAGGGGCACCCGCAGCCGCCCGGGACGGGGGGCGAGGGGGAGGAGCCCCCTCCCCAGGGGCGCCCCCCGACCCCTCCCCAGTCGGGCCGGCGCCGCTTGGGGGGCTGGTGGCAGCAGCGGGGCGGGTCGCGACACGGCATGTCGCGACAGAGAGGGGGCGGGGCGCGGTGGAAAGGGTCGCGGCAGGGACGGGCGGCGCGCTGGCGGCAGAGCGGGTCGCGGCGCTGGGCCATGTCGCGACAGAGCCGGCGGCGGCAGCAGCATCGTGACGGTTCCGTCGTGTCCCGGGGGGCTCCCGGCGGCTCCGGGCTCCAGGGCCGGGGGTCCCGTGAGGGCCTGGGCGCGGCCGGGGGGTCCCAGGCGGGCGCCGCGCTCCAGAGCTGGGGGCTCTGCCTGGCATCTGGGGAACCCCAGAGGGGCCTGGGGGCGTCTGGGGGGTCCCACGGGGGTCTGGGGGCGTCCAGCGGGGCCCGGGGGCGCTGCGGGTTCCAGAGCTGGGGGGTCCGGGGGGGGTCCAGGCCGGCCGCGGGCAGCTCCGGGCTCCAGGGCCGGGGGTCCCACGGGGGCCTGGGGGGGGTCCCACGGGGGGCCTGGGGGGGTCCGGGCTCCAGCCCTGGGGGGCTCGGCAGGGCCTGGGGGGGGTCGGGGGGGCTCGGTCCCAGAGGAGTCTCGAGGGGGTCCGGGGGGGCTCCGGGGAGCCCCAGGGGGGTCTGGGGGCGGCCCAGGAGGACGCGGGGGGCGCCGGGGGGTCCCAGGGGGTCTCGGTTCGCCAGAATTTGGGGGCCCGAGGGGGTCTGGGGGCGCGGGGCTCTCTGGTTTGGGGGCGCCCCGCGGGGGCGAGGTCTGGGCTGAAGGCTGGGGGGGCGATGGGGGTCCAGCCTTCATCTCCCGCCCCCTCCTCATCCTCCTCCTCCTGCTGCTGGGGAGGGGGCTGGGGGGATCTCCAGAAGGGGGGGGGGCGGCGGCAGGAGCCCCCCGCGACCAGCCCAGGTCTGGGGGAGCCCCCCGGGGGTCTCATCCTCCTCATCCTCGGCCGAGCTCCACGAGAAAGGGTTCTGGAGGTGAGGGGGGGGGGGGTGAGTAAAACCCCCCCGGGACACCCCCAAAACCGGGGTGGGACCCCCTCCCACCCCCCCAAATTCCAGACTCACCTCCCGCTCTCGGAGAGCTCCAAAAATGGGGCTGGGGGTGCGGGGGGGGCAGCTGCGGGACAGGGGGGAGAAGGTAAGGGGAAAAGTGAGGCGATTTTGGAGCGTTTTGGGCTCTTTTTTTGGCACTTTTGGAATATTTTGGTGGCACTTTTGAAGAATTTTTGGGCAATTTTTGGAGTTTTTTGGGGGCACTTTTGGATCCCTTTTAGTGCAATTTTGAAGCCCTTTTGGGGCACTTTTGGAGGCACTTTTGAGGCCCTTTTAGGGCATTACTGGAGTTTTTTGGGACATGTTTGGAGTATTTTTGGGGCACTTTTCGAGATTTTCTGGGACACTTTTGAAGCCCTTTTAGGGCAATTTTGGAGTTTTTTTGTGACACTTTTGGGGCATTTTGGGGCACTCACCGTGTGGCCAACATGAAGTGGGCTGGGGGTCCCAGCAGGGTGGACCCCCACCTCCCACCCCCCCAAACTGACCACTTGTCCTGGGGGTCCCGGCCTTGCCTCCTCCCGGGGGGTCCCTGCTGGAGACAGCACTTGATTTGGGATGAAAACAAAGGTGAAAACATTATGGGGTGAAAACAAAGGTGACAGTATTTCGGGGTAATAACGAAGGGGACAATATTTTGGGGTGATAACGAAGGGGACAATATTTTGGGGTGATAACGAAGGGGACAGTATTTTGGGGTGGAAAGCTCCCTCCCCTCGGGTCGGGGGCAGTACCTGCGGGCTGGGCCGGGGTCCGGTGGGCCAGGAACACGCCCAGGTCCGGGGGTCCCCGCCGGTGGTGCTTCCTGAGCACGGCCACGAGGCTGCGGCGCCGCTCGCTGACCAAATCCCGCCCCGCGAACAGCCCCAGGCCGCCCAGCAGCGAGGCCAGCCCCGCCACCAGCTCCCCCAGCGCCTCGCCCGGGAGCCCCCCGCGCTGCGCCCCCTCCCCAGTTCGGGGGGCCGGGGCCGGGGGGCCGTCCCCGGCGGGGCCCGGGGTCAGCAGGCGGCGGACGTCCAGCGATTTCACCTCGTGGTTGAAGAGGCCGCGGTGGCACAGGCGGTGCTGCGTGATCACCACGGGCTTGGGGGGGCCCAGGGGGCTGCCCAGAGCGAGACCCCCGCGCTGGGGGGGCTGCGGCCGGCGGTGGGGGGCCCAGGGTGGGCGGCAGCCCCCCACGGGGGGCGGCTTGGGGCCGAACTTGGCGGCGTCGCGCTCGCGTTTGGTGCGGAGCCGTTTGGGTCTGGGGGGTTTGGCGGCTCCGGGCTTGGTGCCCGGGCTGGGGAGGGGGCGCTGCGCTCGCGGCGGGACCTCGCGGGGCTGGGGGCGGTGGCTCATGGTGGAAAAGCTGGGAAAAGTGAGAGGGCTTGGAGGAGTCCTACATCCAGCTCAGGGTCCCCGTTATCCCCACGATGGAACCACTTGGTAACCACAGGACCCCCCCCCCAGTTCCACCTCAGGAGCCCCTGGTTACCCCTAGGACCCCCCATTTCCCCCTCAGAGTCTTCCAGTTCCACCTCAGGAGGACCCCCCATTTCCCCCTCAGAATCCCCCAATTCCACTTCAGGGTCCCCAATTTCACCTCAGGAGCCCCTGGTTACCCCTAGGACCCCCCATTTCCCCCTCAGAGTCTCCCAATTCCACCTCAGGACCCCCCCATTTCCACTCAGAGCCTCGTGTTCCCCTCAGGACCCACCATTTCCACCTCAGGGCCCCCTGGTTACCCCTAGGACCCCCCATTTCCCCCTCAGAGCCTCCCATTTCCACCTCAGGACCCCACATTTCCCCCTCAGAGACCCCCAGTTCCACCTCAGGACTCTCCATTCCCCTCAAGGACCCACTGGGCACCCCTTAGACCCATAGTTCTCCTCACGACCCCCCATTTTCCCCTCAGATACCGCCCAATATCCCCAGGCCCCCCTGAAGGGCCCAGAGCCCACTCCAACCCTCATTTTCCCCTCAGATCTCCCCCTCGAGCCCCTCCATTCCTTTCCAAGACCCATATTCCCCTGAGAACTCCCAATCCTCCCCAATTCCCCCAATTTTTCCCCAATTTCGCCTTGATTTCCACACCTGCCGCGAGGCCACGCCTCCTCACGCGCCAGCGGGCGGGGCCGGAGGCAGCGGCCGTTGGGCGCCAGGGCTCGCTTGAATTCTCCCGCGCTTCGCGTCGATTGGCCCGCGGGGGGGGGGGGTGGGGGGAAGCGCTCGGCCGCTGATAGGCTGAGGGCACGGGGGCGGGAAAAGGCGGGGCTCCGAGAGAGGGGCGGGGCTCCGTGAGGGGAAGGAGAGGCGAGTCTGAGGGAAGTTGGGAATAACGGGCGGGAATTAGCGGAAAAGGGGAAAATTAGGCAGAATAATGGAGGAAACAGGGGAGAAATGGGGTGCAGTGAGGGGTAGTTTTGGAAATTTGAGGGAAATCTGGGGGAGAACTGTGGGGAAATGGCCGTAGTGGGGAAAAGTGGGAGGAGAACAGAGTGAATGGGGAATTATGGAGGGAAATGGGGATAAAGGGGGAAAATGTGGATAGTGAGAGGAAATTGGGGGATAGTGCGGGAAAGTGGGACGTACTGGGCTAAAATTGGGAATAGTGAGGGAAAGTTGTGAGAAAAATTGTCAGAAAACTGAAGGAAAATAGGTGAAATTGTGGAGAAAGGGAAGCAAATTGGGTAGAATGGGGGATTTGGAGGTAATGGGAAAAATTGGGAGAAAGGAGGGGGAAACAGGATAAAACATGGGGTATTTTGGATAATGGGGGAAACTGGAGATAATGGGGTAAAATAGGGGGAAACGGGATAATGGGATAAAATGGGGAAATTTGGGATAATGGGGTAAAATAGAGGGAAAGTGGGGATTATGGGGTAAAATGGGGGGGAAACTGGGGATAATGGGATAAAGCAGAAATTTTTGAGGAAGAAGGGGGTTACTTTAAGGAAAATTGGGGGAATTTTAAGGAAAATGGGGAAAAATTTGGGCTAACGGGGGCAAACAGAGGCCTCACTCATTATTTATTCACAGCTTAATAAGATTAATTCATTCTTTATTAGCAATTCATCAGCTCCAGGCGAGGGGGAGGTCCCCCAGTACCCCCCAGCCCCTCACCTGCTTTAATTTGATTTTATTTCGTTTATTACCAGCGCTGCCTTGAGTTACCGAAGCGAAGCCTTTGGGGGGCTTTGGGGAGGGGTCCCGTGGGACCCCCCCCCTTATTTTGGGGGGGGTCTTTTAAGGCTTTTCCAGGAGGCCGTCGGTGGCAGGGGGGGTCCCCACGTCCTGGTAGGTGGGCTGGACCCCCCGGGAAATGTCCTCGTACATGGAGCACTCGTCCAGGTTCAGCCCCTGCCAGGGGGAAATTGCGGTGGGGGGTTTGGTTAGGGGGTGAAGGACCCCCCTAATCCCCCTCTTTGTTGGGGGGCTTCCCCAAGCCGCCTTGTTTTGGGGAGGGGTCTCCCCCCAAGGTCACCTCATAAAGGTTTTCCTCCTCCAAGGAGATTTTCTTGGGCTGGAGGAGCCGCTCGTTGGCCCAGCGCTTCTGCGAGGGGGGAAAAAGGGGTACAGGGGGATTTGGGGAGGAATTGAGGGGGGTATGGGGGGGGAAAGGGGTACGGGGGATTTGGGGAGGAATTGAGGGGGGTATGGGGGGGTTTGGGGAGGAATTGAGGGGGATTTGGGGGGGGAAAGGGGTACGGGGGGATTTGGGGAGGAATTGAGGGGGATTTGGGGGGGAAAAAGGGTACGGGGGGTTTGGGGAGGAATTGAGGGGGATTTGGGGGTAAAAGGGATATGAGGGGGTTTGGGGAGGAATTGAGGGGGATTTGGGGAGGAAGTGAGGGGGGTACGGGGGGGGGTTGGGGAGGAATTGAGGGGGATTTGGGGGGGAAAAGGGGTATGGGGGATTTGGGGAGGAATTGAGGGGGGTTTGGGGGGGAAAAGGGGTACGGGGGGGTTTGGGGAGGAATTGAGGGGGATTGGGGGGAAAAAGGGGTATGGGGGATTTGGGGAGGAATTGAGGGGGATTTGGGGAGGAATTGAGGGGGATTTGGGGGGGAAAAGGGTATGGGGGATTTGGGGAGGAAGTGAGGGGGGTACGGGGGGGGTTTGGGGAGGAATTGAGGGAGATTTGGGGGAGGGAAAGGGGTACGGGGTGGGGTTGGGGGTGAAAAAGGGGGTTTGGGGGTAGGCTGGGGGTCTCCGGGGGGCAGTGAGGGCTGGCCGGGGTCTGCAGGGGTGTCTGGAAGGGGACTTGGGGCTGCCAGGATGAACTGGGGCTCTCGGGACAGGTACCGGGGGGGCAGCAGGGCCGGGATTAGGGTCGGGGGTCCTGACGCCCCCTCCTCACCCTGAGCAGCAGCAGCCCCTGCCCAGGACTGGGATTAGGGGGATAGCAGGGCCGGGATTAGGGCCGGGGGTCCCTCCCTCGCCCCCTCCTCACCCTGAAGAGCAGCAGCAGCCCCTGCCCAGGACTGGGATTAGGGGGATAGCAGGGCCGGGATTAGGGTCGGGGGTCCCTCCCTCGCCCCCTCCTCACCCTGAAGAGCAGCAGCAGCCCCTGCCCAGGACTGGGATTAGGGGGATGCCAGGGCCGGGATTAGGGTCGGGGGTCCCTCCCTCGCCCCCTCCTCACCCTGAAGAGCAGCAGCAGCCCCTGCCCAGGACTGGGATTAGGGGGATGCCAGGGCCGGGATTAGGGTCGGGGGTCCCTCCCTCGCCCCCTCCTCACCCTGAAGAGCAGCAGCAGCCCCGGGCCCGCCGCGCACAGCAGCAGCAGCACCCCCTGCGCCGTCAGGATCCTGTTCTTGGTGGCGTCTGCCAGATTCAGCAGCGGCTCCGGCACGTCCTCTGCGCGGCACGGGTGAGTCAGCCCCACCCAAAATCCCACCAAAACCCCCCAAAGCGCCCCCAGACTCACCCAGCACGGCCTCTGTGCAGCACAGGTGAGTCAGCCCGACCCAAGCCCCCCAAAGCGCCCCCAGACTCACCCGGCACGGCCTCTGCGCGGCACAGGTGAGTCAGCACGACCCAAAAACCCCCAAAATCCCACCAAAACCCCCCAAAGCGCCCCCAGACTCACCCGGCACTGCCTCTGCGCAGCACAGGTGAGTCAGCCCGACCCAAAATCCCACCAAAACCCCCCAAAGCGCCCCCAGACTCACCCGGCACTGCCTCTGCGCAGCACAGGTGAGTCAGCCCCACCCAAAAACCCCCAAAATCCCACCAAATGCCCCCAGACTCACCCTCCACCGACTCTGCGCGGCACGGGTGAGTCAGCCCCACCCAAAATCCCACCAAAACCCCCCAAAATCCCCCCAGACTCACCCGACACGGCCTCTGCGCAGCACAGGTGAGTCAGCCCGACACAAAAACCCCCAAAATCCCACCAAAACCCCCAGACTCAGCCGGCACGGCCTCTGCGCGGCACGGGTGAGTCAGCCCAACCCAAAATCCCACCAAAACCCCCCAAATGCCCCCAGACTCACCCAGCACCGCCTCTGTGCAGCACAGGTGAGTCAGCCCCACCCAAACCCCCCAAAGCGCCCCCAGACCCACCCGGCACGGCCTCTGCGCGGCACAGGTGAGTCAGCCCGACCCAGACGCCCCCAGACTCACCTGGCACCGCCTCTGTGCGGCACAGGTGAGTCAGCCCGACCCAAGCCCCCCAAACCCCCCAGACTCACCCAGCACCGCCTCTGCACGGCACAGGTGAGTCAGCCCCACCCAAAAACCCCCAAAATCCCACCAAAATACCCCAAAGCGCCCCCAGACTCACCCGGCACCGCCTCTGTGCAGCACAGGTGAGTCAGCCTGACACAAACCCCCCAGACTCACCCAGCACCACCTCTGCGCAGCACAGGTGAGTCAGCCCGACCCAAGCCCCCCAAAATCCCTCCAGACGCCCCCAGACTCACCCGGCACCACCTCTGCACGGAACAGGTGAGTCAGCCCGACCCAAGCCCCCCAAAGCCCCCAGACTCACCCGGCACCGCCTCTGTGCAGCACAGGTGAGTCAGCCTGACACAAACCCCCCAGACTCACCCAGCACCACCTCTGCGCAGCACAGGTGAGTCAGCCCGACCCAAGCCCCCCAAACCCCCCAGACTCACCCAGCACCACCTCTGCGCGGCACAGGTGAGTCAGCCCGACCCAAACCCCCCAGACTCACCCAGCACCGCCTCTGTGCAGCACAGGTGAGTCAGCCCGACCCAAACCCCCCAAACCCCCCAGACTCACCCAGCACCGCCTCTGCACGGCACAGGTGAGTCAGCCCGACCCAAACCCCCCAGACTCACCCAGCACCGCCTCTGTGCAGCACAGGTGAGTCAGCCCGACCCAAACCCCCCAGACTCACCCAGCACCGCCTCTGCACGGCACAGGTGAGTCAGCCCGACCCAAACCCCCCAAAGTGCCCCCAGACTCACCCGGCACCGCCTCTGCACGGCACAGGTGAGTCAGCCCGACCCAAACCCCCCAAAGCGCCCCCAGACTCACCCGGCACGGCCTCTGCGCAGCACAGGTGAGTCAGCCCGACCCCAAAAAGCCCCAAGCCCCCCAAAGCCCCCAGACTCACCCTCCACCCGCACGAAGGTGCCGCAGGACTGCGCGGCCGCCGCGCCCCGCCGCACGCGGCAGAAGTAGAGCCCGCTGTGGTTGTGCCGCAGGTGCGCGAAGCTCAGCCGGGACACGCCCGGCTCCGCGCTCACCTGGCGGCCGCCGCCCTCGGCCGGCACCTCCTGCGGCCAGGCGCAGCTCCAGGTGCGGCCCAGGTAGCGCCGCGGGCACACCTGCAGCCAGGTGACGTTGGCGTCCTCGGGCTCGAAGCGGCACTCGATGGCGAGGGGCGAGCCCGGGGTCCCCGAGCTGGACGGCGGCACCGGCTGCACGCGGACCCCTCCCCACGAGCCGCACCTGGGGCTGGGGTCGGGGCTGGTGCGCACCGACAGAGGGGTGGGGGTCTCCGGGCTCGGGGGGGTGACCGGGGGGAGCCAGCTGGTGGTCTCAGGCCGGGAACCTGGGGGGAAATGGGGAGGGGGTCATTGGGGAGGGGTCTGGCCTTGGGAACCTGGGGGGGAAATGGGGAGGGGGTCATTGGGGAGGGGTCTCAGGCCGGGAACCTGGGGGGAAATGGGGAGGGGGTCATTGGGGGGGGGTCTCAGGCCGGGAACCTGGGGGAAATGGGATGGGGGATCATTGGGGAGGGGTCTGGGGGTCATTGGGGAGGGGGTCATTGGGGCACGGTCAGGGGGTCATTGAGGGGCTGGGAGTCAGTGGGGGTCTGGGGGCCTCAGTGGGTGGGGGTCTCACCCAGGACCCCCCCAGCCCCCCTGCCCCACCCCCCCAGTTTCAGTTCCCGTTGGGCCCCAGAAGCTCCGGATGGGGGGGGGGGGGGGCAGGGGGGTCCCAGGGGAGACCCCGGCCCAGGTGGGGGGGTGGGGAGCACCCGGAGACCCCGGAAGTGAGATCCTTGGCATCCCCGAGACCCCAGACCCAAACTCAGACCCCAGACCCAAACCCGGTGACCCCGGAAATCCTGAAACACACAGGCCCAAATCCAGAGACCCCGGAAGTGAGATCCTCAGGAGACCCCAGACCCAAATCCCATTACCCAGCCCCCCCCCAGCGATACCTGGGAGGAAGAGGAGGAGGCTGAGGATGAGGAGGGGGCTCGGGACCCCCGGTTTTGGGGGAGCCCCCCGGGTTTGGGGAGCGGCCGCCATCGGCTGCGTGCGCCCGGGCCCGGCAGGAGATTCGCCCCAGTGCCCCGGGGGAGGAAATGGGGGGACCCCGCCCCAAAATCCCCCCGGACCCCACAGGAGATTCGCCCCAGTGCCCCGGGGGAGGGAAATGGGGGGACCCCGCCCCAAAATCCCCTGGGACCCCACCCCAAAATCCCCCCGAATCCCTCGGGACCCCACCCCAAAATCCCCTGAGACCCTGCTCCAAAATACCCCCCAAATCCCCTGGGGACCCCGCCCCAAAATCCCCTGGGACCCTGCTCCAAAATCCCCCCAAAATCCCCTGGGACCCCACCCCAAAATCCCCTGGGACCCTGCTCCAAAATACCCCCGAATCCCTCGGGACCCCGCCCCAAAATCCCCCCGGAGCCCACCCCCAAAACCCCCGGGATTTCAGCATTTGGGGTCTCAGGTTTGGGTCTGGGGGCTCTGGGGTCTCAGGGTTTGGGTCTGGGGGCTCTGGGGGTCTCAGGGTTTGGGTTTGGGTCTGGGGTTTTCGGGGTTTGGGTCTGGGGGGTTTCAGGGGTTTGGGTCTGGGGGTCACATCCTGTGAAAAAAACGCAAATCACTTATTTTTAAAACTTTAAAAGTTTAATAATAATAAAATAGTTATAGAAACAGCAATACAAGTAGAATAACAATAATTAGTACAGTTTGAATTAGGACAATGTGGGGCACTTTGGGGGTCCCTGGAGGGGCACTTTGAGGGTCCTGGGGGGGCAGTTTGGGGGTCCCGGGGCAGTTTGGGGGTCCCTGGGGCACTTTGGGGGTCCCGTGGCTCCCACCCCGCCCTTCCTGCAGGAAGCTCCGGCCGCGCTCGGGCTCCGCCTTCATCCGCTCTGCCCGCCCCAAAACAGCCCAAAATAACCCAAAAACACCCCAAAACACCCCCGGCACCGCCTCCATCCGCTCTGCCCGCACCCAAATATGCCAAAACACCCCGAAATACCCCCAAATAACCCCGAAATACCCCCAAGCCCGCCCGGCACCGCCTCCATCCGCTCTGCCCGCCCCAAAACAGCCCAAAATAACCCCAAAATAACCCCAAGCCCGCCTTCATCCGCCCTGCCCGCCCCAAAACCCCCAAAATACCCCAAATAACCCCAAAACTCCTCAAAATACCCCAAAACTCCCCAAAACTCCCCAAACCCCTACCCCAACCCTCCGGACCCCAAAAAAAACCAAAAAACGCCCCAAAAAAACCCCCCAAACTCCTCCTGCAACCTCCCGCCCCCCCCAGAAACCCCAAACCCGCCCCAAACTCCCCCAAATCCCCCCGGCCCCCCCCCAAAAACCCCAAACCCGCCCCAAACTCCCCCAAATCCCCCGGCCCCCCCCAAACCCGCCCCAAACTCCCCCAAAATCCCCCCGGGCCGCCCCCAAACCCGCCCAAAACTCCCCCCGGCTCCCCCCAAAAACCCCAAACCCGCCCCAAACTCCCCCAAATCCCCCCGGGCCCCCCCAAACCCGCCCAAAACTCCCCCCGGCTCCCCAAGCCCCGCCCCAAACTCCCCAAGCCCCGCCCTTAAGCCCGCCCCCAAACGCCGGCCCCGCCCCGCCCCGCCCCCCCCCATTTCCTGCTTCCCTTCTCGAGCGCGGAACCAGGTACGGGGGGGGGGGGGGATGGCGGGGGTCCGCGGCCACCCGAACCCCCCCCCGAGCCCCCCGACCCCTCCCCAAATTCCCCCGGGACCCTCCCCCGCCCCAGAGGGGATTTTGGGGGGGGTCCGCCCTGTTCCCCCCGCCCCGCCCCGCGCGCCATGGGGCTCTTTGGAGCGACCCCTCCCCAAAACCGCGCGGGTGGGGGGGCCGAGAAACCCCCCTGAGACCCCTCCCCAAATCCCCAGACCCCTCCCCAAAAGTCGCGACCGCTCCCCAAAAGTTGCGAGCCGTCCCCAAAAGTTGCGACCTCCCCCCAAATTCTGAGACCCCTCCCCAAAACCGCGCGCAGGGGGCGGGGGAAACCCCCCCGAGGCCCCCTCCCCAAATCCTGAGACACCTTCCCCAAATTCTCCGCAGGATGGAAGCCGGAGGAGGGGGCCAATGGGGTGAGCGGCGCCCCCCAACCAAGCCCGGGGGTCCCGAGAGCCCCCAGACCCCACCCCGGGGGTTCTTGGGGTCACCGGTGTTGGGGGGGGGGTCTCGGTGTTGGGGGTCTCAGGGGTCTGGGGGTGTCCAGGGGGGTTGGGGTCCCGGGGGGGTCTCAGGGGTCTGTGGGGTGTCCCGGGGATCTGGGAGTGCTTGGGGGTCCGGGGGTCTCGGTGTTGGGGGCCCCAGGGGTCTGGGGGTGTCCCAGGAGCTCAGGCATTTGTGGGGCTGGGGGCGCCCCAGGGGTCTGGGGGCGCCTGGAGCTCTGGGGGTCTCTGGGTTCCGGGGGGTCCCGGGAGTCGGGGGGGGGGGTCTCAGGACTGGGGGGGTCTCAGGATTGGGGGGTCTCAGGGTCCTGGAGGGTTTGGGGGTCTCGGGGTCGGGGGTCCTGGGGGGTCTCAGGGGGTCTGGGGGGTCTCGCGGATCTCGGGACTGGGGGGTCTTGGGGGTCTCAGGGGGGGTCTGGGGGTCTCAGGGGGTCTGGGGGGTCTCGGGACTTGGGGGGTCCTGGGGTGCCGGGCAATCTGTGCCCCCCCCCAGCGCCCCCAGCCCCAAATCCCCCCAGCCTCCAGACCCAAATAGCCCAAATCCCCCAGCGCCCCCAGCCCCAAAATCCCCAAACCGCCCCAGCCCCCAGACCCAATTCCCCAACCCCCCCAGCGCCCCCAGCCCCAAATCCCCAACCCCCCCAGACCCAAATTGCCCAAACCCCCCCAGCCCCCCAGACCCAATTCCCCAAATCCCCCAGCGCCCCCAGACCCAATTCCCCAAACCCCCCCAGACACCAAATCCCCAACCCCCCCAGACCCAATTCCCCAACCCCCCCAGCCCCAGACCCAATTCCCCAACCCCCCTCAGCCCCCAGGACCCAATTCCCCAACCCCCCCAGCCCTCCAGCGCCCCCAGCCCCAATTCCCCAAACCCCCCCCAGCCCCCAGACCCAATTCCCCAACCCCCCCAGCCCCCCAGCGCCCCCAGACCCAATTCCCCAACCCCCCCCAGCCCGCCAGCGCCCCCAGACCCAATTCCCCGGCCCCCCAGCCCCCAGACCCAATTCCCCAAACCCCCCCAGCGCCCCTAGACCCAATTCCCCAAACCCCCCCAGCCCCCAGACCCAAATCCCCCCAGCCCCAATTCCCCAACCCCCCCAGCCCCCAGACCCAATTCCCCAACCCCCCCAGCGCCCCCAGACCCAATTCCCCAAACCCCCCCAGCGCCCCCAGCCCCAATTCCCCAAACCCCCCCACCCCCCCAGCCCCCAGCCCCAATTCCCCAACCCCCCCAGCGCCCCCAGCCCCAATTCCCCAACCCCCCCAGCCCCCAGACCCAATTCCCCAACCCCCCCCAGCGCTCCCCAGACCAATTCCCCAAACCCCCCCAGCGCCCCCAGACCCAATTCCCCAAATCCCCCAGCGCCCCAGCCCCAATTCCCCAACCCCCCCCAGCCCCCAGACCCAATTCCCCAACCCCCCCCAGCGCCCCCAGACCCAATTCCCCAAACCCCCCCAGCGCCCCCAGACCCAATTCCCCAAATCCCCCAGCGCCCCCAGACCCAATTCCCCAACCCCCCCCAGCCCCCCAGCGCCCCCAGACCCAATTCCCCAATTCCCCCCCCCAAACCCCCCCAGCCCCCAGACCCAATTCCCCAACCCCCCCAGCCCCCCAGCGCGCCCCCGCCCATCATCGGCGCCGAGGACGAGGACTTTGAGAACGACATCGAGGCCGTGAGTGCGGGGAGGGGTCCCGGGGGTCCCGGGGTGCCGGCGCGCCCTGAGCCCCCTCCCCAATTTGGCAGAGCCCCGCGGAGGAGCAGAGCAGCCCCTTCCAGAGCCTGGAGCAGCTGCGGCAGCGCCCGCTGGCCCTGGCGGCGTTCCTGCAGCACTGCGCGCTGCAGTTCGACTGCTGCCCCGTGGTGAGACCCCCGACCCCAAATCGCCGCGGGGGGCGCGGGGAGCCTCCGCTCTCTGCTCCCCCCTCCCGGCCGGCAGGGGCTGCGCCTGGGGAAAAAACTGGGGAGGGGGCTTTGGGGGGCTCGCTGAGCCCGCCCTGAGACCCCCGACCCAAATTATGGGGGGCTTCCAACGGGGGCGTTTGGGATAACCTCCGCTCTCTGCTCCCCCCTCCCGGCCGGCAGGGGCTGCGTCTGGGGAGAAATTGGGGAGGGGGCTTTGGGGGGCTCGCTGAGCCCTGCCCGAGACCCCCGACCCAAATTACGGGGGCTTCCAACGGGGGCGTTTGGGATAACCTCCGGTCTCTGCTCCCCCCTCCCGGCCGGCAGGGGCTGCACCTGGGGAGAAATTGGGGAGGGGGCTTTGGTGGGCTCGCTGACCCCTGCCCGAGACCCCCGACCCAAATTACGGGGGGTTCCGATGGGGGGCTCACCGGGGCGGGGGGCTCGGGGAATTTCCTGTCTTTGTCCCCGCCCTGGCTGCAGGAAGGGGCTGGAGTGAAATTAGGGGAGGGGGCTTTGGGGGCTCGCTGAGACCCCCGACCCAAATTACGGGGGGTTCCAACGGGGGCGTTTGGGATAACCTCTGGTCTCTGCTCCCCCTTCCCTGCCAGCAGGGGCTGCACCTGGGTAAAACTGGGGAGGGGGCTTTGGGGAGGGGCCTGGGGTGTTCTTGGGGGTATTTTGGGGAGGGGTCTCCCCATTCCGGCCCCCTCCCAGCTCTGTTACCTGCACGTGGGACATGCTGAGGAGGATGAACCCCAAGGAGGGCCGGAAACAATTCCTGGAGTTCTGCCACCTGTTCCTGGACAAGGCCGGGTGAGACCCCTCCCCAAATTCACAGAGACCCCCAGAGACCCCTCCCTACCACCCCCCAGAGTCCTGACACCCCCTCCCCAAATTCTCTGGCAGATCCTGAGGGTGCCCATCCCGCACCACGTCCAGTTCGAGCTGGGTGAGTGAGACCCCCGAGCCCTCCCCAATTTGAGGAGGGGTCTCTGCCCCCTGCCCAGAGCTGTTCCCTGAGGACGCCCCTGCTTGTGGGGGGACGTTGGGGGGGGGTCTCCTTGCTAATTGAGGAGGGGTCTCTGCTGCCCCGTGTTTAATTGAGGAGAGTCTCTCTTTGCCCTGGTAAATTGAGGAGGGGTCTCTGTTGCCCCTGGTAAATTGAGGAGGGTCTCTGTGCCCCTGGTAAATTGAGGAGGGGTCTCTGTTACCCCTGCCCAGAGCTGCTCCTCGAGGATGCCCCTGCTTGTGGGGGGACGTTGGGGTGGGTCTCCTTGCTAATTTGAGGAGGGGTCTCTGTTGCCCCGTGTTTATTTGAGGAGGGGTCTCTGCTGCCCCGTGTTTAATTGAGGAGGGGTCTCTGCTGCCCCGTGTTTAATTGAGGAGGGGTCTCTGTTGCCCCTGGTTAATTGAGGAGGGGTCTCTCTTTGCCCTGGTAATTGAGGAGGGGTCTCCGTTGCCCCTGCCCAGAGCGCAACCCGCCCGGAGCTGCTCCCCGAGGACGCCCAGCGCCGCTTCCTGCAGGACGTGCAGCGGCACCAGGAGCCCGAGGTGCTGCGGCAGCTGCAGGACTTCCGGTGAGACCCCTCCCCAAATGGGTCTGGGGCTCCGTGTGGGTCTGGGGGCTCCGTGTGGGTCTGGGGGCTCCGTGTGGGTCTGGGGGTCCCAGGACGTGCAGCGGCACCAGGAGCCCGAGGTGCTGCGGCAGCTGCAGGACTTCCGGTGAGACCCCTCCCCAAATTGGGTCTGGGGGCTCCGTGTGGGTCTGGGGGCTCCGTGTGGGTCTGGGGGCTCCGTGCGGGTCTGGGGTCCCAGGACGTGCAGCGGCACCAGGAGCCCGAGGTGCTGCGGCAGCTGCAGGACTTCCGGTGAGACCCCTCCCCAAATTGGGTCTGGGGGCTCAGTTTGCATTTGGGTCTGGGGTCCCAGCACCAAGCGTTTGATGGGGATGACGCCGGGGGAGCTGGAGCGGGGTCAGACCCCTGAATTGAGGATGGGTCTGGGGCTCTGTTTGGGGTCTGGGGGCTCAGTGTGCATTTGGGTCTGGGGTCCCAGCACCAAGCGCTTGATGGGGATGACGCCGGGGGAGCCGGAGCTGGATGAGCTGGAGCGGGGTCAGACCCCTGAATTGGGGATGGGTCTGGGGGCTCCGTTTGGGGTCTGGGGGCTCAGTTTGGGGTCTGGGGGCTCAGCTTGCATTTGGGTCTGGGGTCGCAGCACCAAGCGCTTGATGGGGATGACGCCGGGGGACCGGAGCTGGACGAGCTGGAGCGGGGTCAGACCCCTGAATTGAGGATGGGTCTGGGGGCTCCGTTTGGGGTCTGGGGGCTCCGTTTGGGGTCTGTGGGGCTCAGTGTGCATTTGGGTCTGGGGTCCCAGCACCAAGCGCTTGATGGGGATGACGCCGGGGGAGCCGGAGCTGGACGAGCTGGAGCGGGGTCAGACCCCTGAATTGAGGATGGGTCGGGGGGCTCCGTTTGGGGTCTGGGGCTCCGTTTGGGCTCAGTTGCATTTGGGTCTGGGGTCGCAGCACCAAGCGCTTGATGGGGATGACGCCGGGGGAGCCGGAGCTGGACGAGCTGGAGCGGGGTCAGACCCCTGAATTGAGGATGGGTCTGAGGGCTCCGTTTGGGGTCTGGGGTCTCAGTGTGCATTTGGGTCTGGGTCGCAGCACCAAGCGCTTGATGGGGGATGACGCCGGGGGAGCCGGAGCTGGACGAGCTGGAGCGGAGCCGGGCCCGGACCCCGCGGGGGCCGCGAGCGCCGAGAGGCAGCTGGCAGAGAGAGTGCTGGGGCGGCTCGAGGAGATGCAGTGAGACCCCTCCCCAAATCCCCGAGACCCCTCCCCAAATCTCCGAGACCCCTCCCCTAATCCCTGAGACCCCTCCCCAAATCCCCGAGACCCCCCCGGTATCCCCCGGGACCCTCCATAGGGGATGCAGGAAATGGGAGGGGGCTGCACCCACGGAGAGGCAGCTGGCAGAGAGTGTGCTGGGGCGGATCGAGGAGATGCAGTGAGACCCCTCCCCAAATCCCTGAGACCCCTCCCCAAATCCCCGAGACCCCCCCGGTATCCCCCGGGACCCCCCAGAGGGGATGCAGTAAATGGGGAGGGGGCTGCACTCCGGGGAGACCCCTCCCCAAATCCCTGAGACCCCTCCCCAAATCCCTGAGACCCCCCCGGTATTCCCCGGGACCCTCCATAGGGGATGCAGGAAATGGGGAGGGGGCTGCACCCACGGAGAGGCAGCTGGCAGAGAGAGTGCTGGGGCGGCTCGAGGAGATGCAGTGAGTGGGGAGGGGGCTGCACCCTCGGAGACCCCTCCCCATATTCCCCAAACACCCCCGGGACCCCCATAGGAGATGCAGTAAATGGGGAGGGGGCTGCAGACCCCCTCGGCCCCCCCAAATCCCCCCGTAGGAGCTGCAGTAAATGGGGAGGGGGCTGCACCCATGGGAGACCCCCCCTGGGACCCCCCAGTCCCCCCGGGATCCGCGGGAACGGTGCCCCAAATCTGCGCGATTTCCCCCCAAATTCGGGTCCGGAAAATCCGCGGGGAGGAGGGAACGCCCCCAAGGCCGAGGGAACGCCCCCCCTAAATTTGCATAGCCCCGCCCCAAGGCCGTGCGTGCCTTCCTGAACAATGCGAGAAACCGAAATTGCTGTAAAAAACTCAAATTTCTGCAAAAAACACCTAAATTTCTGTAAAAACCCTAATTATCTGTAAAAAATACCCAAAATTTCTGTGAAAAAAACCCAAATCCCTGTAAAAAACCCCAAGTTCCTGTAAAAACCTCAAATTCCTATAAGAAACCTCAAATTTTCTGTAAAAACCCGAAATCCTTTTAAGCCCCCCCTAAATTCTTGTAACAAACCCCAATTTGGGGGGGGGTCTCGGGTGCGATTTTTGGGGGTTCCATGTGGAATTTTGGGGGTCTCGCCCAAAATTTCGGGCTCTCACCCTCCTCTTCCTCCCCAGCCTCACCATCTCATCCGACGAGGAGAAAAGGTGAGGAGGGGGCTCCAGACCCCCGAATCCCCCCAAAATCCCCCCAAATCTCCTCAAAACCCTCCCCAAATTTCCCGAAATTTCCCCAAATCCCCCCTGAATGCCCCCAAAATTTCCCAAACCCCTCCAAATCTCCCCAGAACCCCCCCCCAAATCTCTGAAACGTCCCCAAAATGCCCCAAAATGCCCCGAATTCCCCCCAAACCGCCCCAGCTCCCAGATCTTCGGCGCCATCGTCTCCTAATACATGAAATTCCTGGGGCTGCGCACCAAGGGCGGCGACGGCAAAAAACCCAAATCCAACTTTTTCCGGAAAAAGGTGGGTGAGACCCCTCCCCAAAATACCACCAAAAATCCACCCCAAAAATCCACCCAAATCCCCCCAAAAATACCCCCAAAAATACCCCCAAAATACCCCCAAAAATCCACCCAAAATCCCTCTCCAAAATCCCCCAAATCCCCCCAAAAAGCCCAAATCCAACTTTTTCCGGAAAAAGGTGGGTGAGACCCCTCCCCAAAATACCCCCAAAATTCCCCCAAAAATCCACCCAAAAATACCCTCAAAATCCCCCAAATCCCCCCAAAAATCCCTCCCAAAAATACCCCCAAAATCCCTCCCCAAAATCCCCCAAATCTTCCCAAAAACCAAAATCCAACTTTTCCGAAAAAAGGTGGGTGAGACCCCTCCCCAAAATACCCCCAAAAAATCCCCCTCAAAATCCACCCAAATCCCTCCAAAAATACCCCCAAAAATACCCCCAAAATACCCCCAAAATCCCCCCAAAAATCCACCCAAATCCCCCCAAAAATCCCTCCCAAAAATCCCCCAAATCCCCCCAAAAACCCAAATCCAACTTTTTCCGAAAAAAGGTGGGTGAGACCCCTCCCCAAAATCCCCCCAAAAATCCCCCCCAAAATCCACCCAAATCCCTCCCCAAAAATACCCCCAAAAACCCAAATCCAACTTGTTCCAAAATCAAGTGAGACCCCTCCCCAAAATACCCCAAATCCCCCAAAATCCCCCCAAAATCCCTCCCCAAATCCCCCCAAAAACCCAAATCCAACTTTTTCCACAAAACGTGAGACCCCTCCCCAATTCCCCCCGTGCCCCCGGACCCTGCGGACCCCCCTGCAGACCCCTCCCCAATTCTCCCCAATTCCCGGACCCCTCCCCAATTCCCCCGACCCCCCCGCAGACCCCTCCCCAATTCCCCCCGCAGACCCCTCCCCAATTCCCGGACCCCTCCCCAATTCCGGCCCCCGCAGACCCCTCCCCAATTCCCAGACCCCTCCCCAATTCCCGGACCCCCCCGCAGACCCCTCCCCAATTCCGGCCCCCGCAGACCCCTCCCCAATTCGCAGACCCCTCCCCAATTCCGGCCCCCGCAGACCCCTCCCCAATTCGCAGACCCCTCCCCAATTCCGGCCCCCGCAGACCCCTCCCCAATTCGCAGACCCCTCCCCAATTCCGGCCCCCGCAGACCCCTCCCCAATTCGCAGACCCCTCCCCAATTCCGCAGATCTCGGGCCGGGACCCCCAGGGCCGGGCCCGCAGGGGCTTCAGCCTGGGGGGGGCGGCGCTCTGGGGGCGCGACCCCCACGGTGAGTGCGGGACCCCTCCCCAAATTAACCCCGGGGGCGGAGACCCCTCCCCAAATTACCCTGAACGCGGGGACCCCTCCCCAAATTACCCTGGGGGCTGGGACCCCTCCCCAAATTAACCCTGGGTGCTGGGACCCCTCCCCAAATTAACCCTGGGTGCTGGGACCCCTCCCCAAATTACCCTGGGGGCGGAGACCCCTCCCCAAATTACCCTGGGGGCGGGGACCCCTCCCCAAATTACCCTGGGGGCGCGACCCCCACGGTGAGTGCGGGCGGGGACCCCTCCCCAAATTAACCCGGGGGTGGGGACCCCTCCCCAAATTAACCCTGGGTGCTGGGACCCCTCCTCAAATTAACCCTGGGGGCTGGGACCCCTCCCCAAATTAACCCTGGGTGCTGGGACCCCTCCTCAAATTAACCCTGGGGGCTGGGACCCCTCCCCAGATTAACCCTGAATGCTGGGACCCCTCCCCAAATTACCCTGAACGCGGGGACCCCTCCCCAAATTACCCTGGGGGCGGGGACCCCTCCCCAAATTACCCTGGGGGCGCGACCCCCACGGTGAGTGCGGGCGGGGACCCCTCCCCAAATTAACTCTGAACGCTGGGACCCCTCCCCAAATTAACTCTGAACGCTGGGACCCCTCCCCAAATTACCCTGGGGGCGGGGACCCCTCCCCAAATTAACCCGGAATGCTGGGACCCCTCCCCAAATTAACCCTGAACGCGGGGACCCCTCCCCAAATTAATCCTGGGTGCTGGGACCCCTCCCCAAATTAACCCCGGGGGTGGGGACCCCTCCCCCACCCCGCAGCACCCCCGGGGGTCTCGCCTTGGGGACCCCTCCCCAATTTTTGTTTCGTAGGGGCCGAGGTGAGGCCGAGCAAAGGAGGAGAGGGGGAAGGTACTGGAGACCCCCACCCAAATTAATCTGTGAGACCCCCCACCCAAATCAACACACCCCAGAGACCCCCACCCAAATTAATCCGTGAGACCCCCACCCAAATTAACACACCCCAGAGACCCCCACCCAAATTAATCTGTGAGACCCCCACCCAAATCAACACACCCCGGAGACCCCCACCCAAATCAATCTGTGAGACCCCCACCCAAATCAACACACCCCGGAGACCCCACCCAAATTATAGCCATGGGACCCCCACCCAAATTAACCCAGCCGGGACCCCCACCCAAATCAATGCCCCTGGGACCCCCACTCAAATTAACTCCTGGAGACCCCGACCCAGATTAATCCAACCCGAGACCCCCACCCAAATTATCCCCCCCCCATCCCATTTATCCGTCCTGGGACCCCCACCCAAATTATCCCCCTGACCCAAATAATCCCCCATGGGACCCCCACCCCATTTATCCCCAATGAGACCCCTACCCAAATTATCCCCCCTCCCCATTTATCCCTCCCCAATTTGGGTCTGGGGTCTCTCCCTGACCCCTCCTTCCCCCCCCCGCAGGTGAGAAGCCCCCTCCCCACCCCGAGCGCAGGGGGGGGGGGGCCCCGGGGTGGCTCCGATTTGGGTCTGGGGTCTCCCCGGGACCCCCCCCCCGGGCGGGGACGGCGCCGAGGCCGAGCCAGGTGAGGAGGGGGCTTTGGGGGGGGGGGGGGGGGGGGGGGCTCGTTGTGCAGCCCCCTCCCCTAAACCCGCCCCCCCCCCCCCCAGCAGGGTCGGAGCCCCCGGGACCCCCGGAATTGGGGGAGCCCCCCCCGGACCCCCCCGCGGGGGAGCAGCGCCCCCCGGAGGAGGGCGGGGACAGCGACAGGTGCGCGAGACCCCTCCCCAAATTACAGCGAGACCCCCTCCCCAGATTAACATTGGGGGCTTCTGGGAGCGGGGACCCCTCCCCAAATTACAGCGAGACCCCTCCCCAAATTGGGGTGGGACCCCTCCCCAAATTAACCCTGGGGCTTCTGGGACCCCTCCCCAAATTACAGCGAGACCCCTCCCCAAATTAACCCTGGGGCTTCTGGGACCCCTCCCCAAATTACAGCGAGACCCCTCCCCAAATTAACCCTGGGCGCTTCTGGGAGCGGGGACCCCTCCCCAAATTAACCCTGGGGCTTCTGGGACCCCTCCCCAAATTACAGCGAGACCCCTCCCCAGATTAACCCTGGATGGTTTTTGGGATCCGGGACCCCTCCCCAAATTAACCTTGAGTGCTTCTGGGAACTGGGACCCCTCCTCAAATTAACCCTGGATGCTGGGACCCCTCCCCAAATTAACACTGAGTGCTGAGACCCCTCCCCAAGTTAACCCTGCATGCCGAGACCCCTCCCCAAATTAACGCTGAGTGCCGAGACCCCTCCCCAAATTAACCCTGGGTGCTGGGACCCCTCCCCAAATTAACCCTGCATGCCGAGACCCCTCCCCCAAATTAACCCTGCATGCTGGGACCCCTCCCCAAATTAACGCTGAGTGCCGAGACCCCTCCCCAAATTAACCCTGCATGCCGAGACCCCTCCCCAAGTTAACGCTGGATGCTGGGACCCCTCCCCAAATTAACCCCGGATGCTTTGTGGGAGCCGGGACCCCTCCCCAAATTAATTCTCTCCCCAGACGCCGCCTCAGGTTGGTGACCCCTCCCCAAATTAACCCCTGCATGACCCCGGGGGGGGCTCGGTGCTGGCCCCCCCACCCAAATTCACCAGCTAAGTACCCCCCCCCCCCCCCCCATGGAGACCCCTCCCCAAAATCATCACTGACCAACACCCCTCCCCCTTTTCTCTCGCACGCCCCCTCCCCAATTTGTGTCCGTCCTGGCGACCCCCCCTCCCCGGTGTCTTTTGGCTTTTTTTGCCTTTTTTTGTCTGGTTTTGGGATATTTTGGGGTGGTTTTCGCTGGTTTTGGGATATTTTTGGGGTGGTTTTGGGATATTTTTGGGGTGGTTTTGGGATATTTTCGGGGTGGTTTTGGGATATTTTTGGGGTGGTTTTGGGATATTTTCGGGGTGGTTTTGGGATATTTTTGGGGTGGTTTTGCCTGGTTTGTCCTGGTTTTGGGGCGATTTTGGCTGGTTTTGGGGTATTTTTGGGGGTACTCTTGGGCTGGTTTTGCCTGGTTTTGACTGTTTCTGGCTGTATTTGGTTGGTTTTGGCTGGTTTGGGGTTTTTTGGCTGTAATTGGTTGGTTTTTGCCCATTTTTGCCCGTTTTTGGGGTGGTTTGGGGGTGGTTTTGGGGTGCTTTTTCCCATTTTCGCCCATTTTGCCCATTTTCCCCCATTTTGGGCTGTTTTCCCCCCTTTTCCCCCGTTTTCTCCCAATTTTCCCCCCGTTTTCCCACGTTTTTGCCCATTTTTTCCCCATTTTTCCCCCATTTTCCCGCATTATTGCCTTTTTTCCCCAATTTGCCCGTTTTTTGCTCGTTTTCCCCGTTTTTGCCCATTTTCCCGTGTTTTCCCCCATTTTCCCGCGTTTTTGCCCATTTTTTCCCCGTTTTCCCATTTTTGCCCATTTTCCTGTGTTTTTTCTCTCATTTTCCCCGTTTTTGACCATTTTTTCCCGTTTTTGCCCGTTTTCCCACGTTTTTCCCCCCATTTCCCCCGTTTTTGCCCATTTCCCATGTTTTTCCCCCATTTCCCCTGTTTTTCCCCGTTTTTTCCCATTTTTGCCCATTTTCCCATGTTTTTCTCCCATTTTCCCACGTTTTTGCCTGTTTTTGCCCTTTTTTTGCCTGTTTTTTCCCTGTTTTCCCGTGTTTTCCCCGTTTTTCCCTGTTTTTGCCCATTTTCCCATGTTTTTCCCCCGTTTTTCCGCGTTTTTCCCCCATTTTCCCCATTTTCCCCCATTTTTGCCCGTTTTCGCCCGTTTTCGCCCCGTTCCCCCCTGCCAGGCTCCCCTTGGGCCGCTCCGAGAGCCTCCGGGTCCCCCCCGAGCGGCGCCGCTCCCAAAAATCGGGGGGGGGGTCCCGGCTGCCCCTGCCCCCCCCGCGCTCCCGCAGCAACGCCGACCTGCAGGGACCCCCGCCCGCGTAGGTGCCCCCTCCCCAGATGGGGATTGGGGGAAAAAACGGCGGGATCGGGAAAAAAAACAAAACTGGGGAAAAAAAACCCAAAATTGGGGTAAAAACAGCCCCAGAATTGGGGAAAAACGGGGCTGGGGGAAAAAATCCCCAAAACCGGGGAAAAAACGGCCCCAGGATTGGGGAACGAAACCCCAAAATTGGGGAAAAAACAGCCCCAGGATTGGGGAAAATATCCCCAAAATTGGGGAAAAAACAGCCCCAGGATTGGGGAAAAAACGGCTAAATTGGAAAAAACGGGGCTGGGGGAAAAAATCCCCAAAATTGGGGTAAAAACAGCCCCAGGATTGGGGAAAGAAAACCCCAAAATTTGGGTTAAAAGCCCCCAGAATTGGTGTGGAAACCCCAGAATTGGTGTTAAACCCCGGGATCGGTGTGAGACCCCTCCCCAATTTGGGATTTTGGGGGCTGGCATGGGGAGCTGTCCCTGCAGTAGATTATTGGGGATTTTGGGGTATTTTGGGTGTTTTTTGGGTGTTTTTTTGGGCGTGTTTGTGCGTTTCTCAGCCCGCTCCCCTCTCTGGCGTCCAGCCCCGAGCCGGGGGGGGGCGGCGAGCCCGGGGATCAGTGTGAGACCCCTCCCCAATTTGGGATTTTGGGGGCTGGGATGGGGAGCTGTCCCTGCAGTAGGTTATTGGGGATTTTTGGGGTATTTTGGGTGTTTTGGGTGGTTTTTTTGGGGTTGTTTGTGCGTTTCTCAGCCCGCTCCCTCTCTGGCGTCCAGCCCCGAGCCGGGGGGGCAGTGAGCCCCGGGATCGGTGTGAGACCCCTCCCCAGTTTGGGATTCCTGGGGATGAGTTGGGACGGCTGTCCCCGCAGTAGATTATTGGGGATTTTGGGGCATTTTGGGGTATTTTGGGTGGTTTTTTTGGGCGTGTTTGTGCGTTTCTCAGCCCGCTCCCCTCTCTGGTGTCCAGCCCCGAGCCGGGGGGGCCCGGGGGGGGCGCCGAGCCCCGGGATCGGTGTGAGACCCCTCCCCAATTTGGGATTTTGGGGCATTTTGGGGTATTTTGGGGTATTTTGGGTGGTTTTTTGGGTGTGTTTGTGCGTTTCTCAGCCCGCTCCCCTCTCTGGCGTCCAGCCCCGAGCCGGGGGGGCCCGGGGGGGGCGCCGAGCCCCCGCCCTTTCTGCCTCGGCAGCCTGAGGAGGTTGTGCCGCGCCTGGAGCCGGAGCTGGAGCTGGAGCCGCCGGCCTGGCGCGAGCTCGCGGCGCCCGAGGCGCTGCTCAGGCTGCCCCAGCGCGAGGTGCGGCGCCAGGAGGTCATCAACGGTGAGAAAATCAGCGAAAACGGCCCCAAAATCGGCTCCGGGACCCCCAAAAACCCCCCGGGACCCCCAAAACCCTCCCAGGAACAGCCCCGTGTCCCCAAATCCCCTCCTGCTGCCCCAGCGCGAGGTGCAGCACCAGCAGGTCATCAACGGTGAGAAAACCGGGGAAAACGGCCCCAAAACCGGCTCCGGGACCCCCAAAAACCCCCCAGGACCCCCGAAACCTGCCCCTAAAATCCCCAAATCCCCAAAAACTGCCTCGAAAACCGACCCAGGACCCCCCAAATCCCCTCGTGCTGCCCCAGCGCGAGGTGCGGCGCCAGGAGGTCATCAACGGTGAGGAAATCGGGGAAAACGGCCCCAAAAACGGCTCCGGGACCCCCAAAAACCCCCCGGGACCCCCAAAACCCACCCAGGAACAGCCCCGTGTCCCCAAACCCACCGGGACCCCCAAATCCCCTCCTGCTGCCCCAGCGCGAGGCGTGGCGCCAGGAGGTCATCAACGGTGAGGAAACCGGGGAAAACGGCCCCAAAATCGGGTCTGGGACCCCCAAAACCCCCCCGGGACCAAAACCCACCCCCTAAAATCCCCAAATCCCCAAAAACTGCCTCAAAAACCGACCCAGGGCCCCCCAAATCCCCTCGTGCTGCCCCAGCGCGAGGCGCGGCGCCAGCAGGTCATCAACGGTGAGGAAATCAGGGAAAACGGCCCCAAAATCGGCTCCGGGACCCCCAAAAACCCCCCAGGACCCCCGAAACCTGCCCCTAAAATCCCCAAATCCCCAAAAACTGCCTCAAAAACCGACCCAGGACCCCCAAATCCCCTCCTGCTGCCCCAGCGCGAGGCGCGGCGCCAGGAGGTCATCAGCGGTGAGGAAATCGGGGAAAACGGCCCCAAAATCGGATCCGGGACCCCCAAAAACCTGCCCCAAAACCGAGCCGAGAACCACCCCAAAAGTGCCCCAAAAACCGCTTCGGGACCCCCCAGAAATTACCTCGGAAACCACCCAAAAGTGACCCCAAAATCCAACTCGGCACCCCCAGAAAAGCCCCGGGGGTTCCCCGAAGCCCTTCTGAGACCCCCCAAAATCCCCAAGAGTCCCCCAAAATCCGCCCAAATTTTCCCAAAATGTCGTTTTTTCAGAGCTGTTCCTGACGGAGCACGCCCACGTGCGCGCGCTGAGGGTGCTCCTGGAGCCCCCAAAAATCCCCCAAAAAATCACCAAAACCCCCCAAATCACCCAAATTTTCCCAAATTTTGGTTTTTCAGAGCTGTTCCTGACGGAGCACGCCCACGTGCGCGCGCTGAGGGTGCTCCTGGAGCCCCCAAAAATCCCCCAAAAATCCCCAAAAATCACCAAAAATCACAAAAAACCCCCAAAATCACCCAAATTTTCCCAAAATGTCGTTTTTTCAGAGCTTTTCCTGACGGAGCACGCCCACGTGCGCGCGCTGAGGGTGCTCCTGGAGCCCCCAAAATCCCCCAAAAATCCCCCAAAAATCCCCCCAAAATCACCAAAAAATCACCGAAAATCACCAAAAACCCCCAAAATCACCCAAATTTTCCCAAATTTTGGTTTTTCAGAGCTGTTCCTGACGGAGCACGCCCACGTGCGCATGCTGCGGGTGCTCCTGGAGGTTTTTTTCCAGCCCATGCTCCGCGAGGGATTTTTCGACGAGCAGGAGCTCAACAACATCTTCCCCAGCCTGGAGGACCTGGTGGAGGTGCACAGTGAGTTTGGGGGAAATCTGGGCGGTTTTGGGGTTTTGTTTTTTTTTTTTTTTTCCAGGGGGTTTGTCCTGTGGGATTTGCAGGAAAAAAATTGGCTGCACGGTTTGTAAAATTGTAAAATTATAAAATTATATGTATATATTGTATATATATATATTTTATAAATATATTGTAATTAAATACAATTAAAAACATTAATAATTTAATATTCATCTATATAAAAATTAATATTTTAATCTATATTTGTATAAATATTAATATATTGTGTATTATATATTACCGTATGAGTGTACAGATATTAATATTAATATAAAATATTGATGTTTATAATTATAATTATAAATATAATTAAATAGTGTATATGGTTATTTGTATATTACAATAATTAATAAATTTTATATATTTGTATATTTACACACATTTATATGTTATAATATAAAAAATATATTCTGTATATAAATATATAATATATATTATTGTATATTAAATAGATCAAACTTATAATTGCTATATATTAATATCTATTAACTAGATCAAAATTAATTTATATTAAGTATTAATGTAGTGCACGTTAAAATTAAATAAATTGAATTTATTATCACTTATTTACATACATAAACATATATATCTATTTATACATTTTTTTTATTATTATTTTTAGATTTTATATTATTGGGTTTTTTTCCAAACGTAACTTTGAGATTTTTTTTTTTTTTCTTCGTTGTTTTTGGTTCTTTTTGGGGTTTTTTCACCCTTTTTTCCTCCCCCAGCCGCGTTCCTGGACAGCCTCAAGAAGCGTCGGGAGGAGAGCGGGTTCATCATCCCCGAGATCGGGGACGTGCTGCTGGCCAGGGTGGGTCTGGGGGCTCCCAGATGGGTCTGGGGGCTTTGGGGGGGTTTGGGGGGTTCATCATCCCTGAGATCGGGGACGTGCTGCTGGCCAGGGTGGGTCTGGGGGCTCCCAAATGGGTCTGGGGGCTTCATCATCCCCGAGATCGGGGACGTGCTGCTGGCCAGGGTGGGTCTGGGGGCTCCAAATTGGGTCTGGGGGCTTCATCATCCCCGAGATCGGGGACGTGCTGCTGGCCAGGGTGGGTCTGGGGGCTCCCAAATGGGTCTGGGGGCTTCATCATCCCCGAGATCGGGGACGTGCTGCTGGCCAGCGTGGGTCTGGGGGCTTTGGGGGTCCCTAAATGGGTCTGGGGGCTGCTGGGGGTCCCCCAATGATCTGGGGGGGGTCTCACCGATCCCCTGGGGGTCTCACTGACCCTTTGGGTGTCTCATTGATCCCCTGGGGGTCTCGCTGACCCTTTGGGGGTCTCACGGCGGTTTTGGGGTGCCCCCAGTTTGACGGCACCGAGGGCAGCTGGTTCCAGAAGATCTTGGGGGGCTCTGACCCATCCTTTGGGGGTCTCCCTGAGGTTTTGGGGGTCTCACCGATCCCCTGGGGGGTCTCCCTGTGGTTTTGGGGGTCTCACGGCGTTTTTGGGGTGCCCCCATGTCCCCCCAGTTTGACGGCACCGAGGGCAGCTGGTTCCAGAAGATCTTGGCGGGCTCTGACCTATCCTTTGGGGGTCTCACGGAGGTTTTGGGGGTCTCACTGAGGTTTTGGGGGTCTCACCGATCCCCTGGGGGTCTCCCTGTGGTTTTGGGGGTCTCACGGCGGTTTTGGGGTGCCCCCATGTCCCCCCAGTTTGACGGCACTGAGGGCAGCTGGTTCCAGAAGATCTTGGGGGGCTCTGACCCGTCCTTTGGGGGTCTCACTGGGGTTTTGGGGGTCTCGCTGACCCTTTGGGGGTCTCACCGATCCCCTGGGGGTCCCCCCGAGGTTTTGGGGGTCTCACGGCGGTTTGGGGGTCCCTTTGTGCCCCCCAGTTCGACGGCACCGAGGGCAGCTGGTTCCAGAAGATCTCGGCGCGGTTCTGCAGCCGCCAGAGCTTCGCCCTGGAGCAGCTCAAGGCCAAGCAGAGGAAGGACGCCCGGTTCAGCCAGTTCGTACAGGTAAAGCACCCCAAAAACACCCCAAAAACCTCCCTAAAAACACCCCAAAAACCCTGCCAGGTAACCCCAAAAACAGCCCAAAAACCACCCCAAAACCAGCCCAAAAACCCTGCCAGGTAACCCCAAAAACACCCCAAAAACCACCCTAAAAACGCCCCAAAAGCACCCCAAAACCAGCCCAAAAACCCTGCCAGGTAAGCCCAAAAACACCCCAGGGATACCCCAAAAACAGCCCAAAAACCCTGCCAGGTAACCCCAAAAACAGCCCAAAAACCACCCCAAAAACAGCCCAAAAACCCTGCCAGGTAACCCCGAAACCAGCCCAAAAACAGCCCAAAAACACCCCAAAAACCCTGCCAGGTAACCCTAAAAACCACCCTAAAAATGCCCCGAAAGCACCCCAAAAACCCTGCCAGGTAAGCCAAAAACCACCCCAAAAACAGCCCCAAAACAGCCCAAAAACCCTGCCAGGTAACCCCAAAAACAGCCCAAAAACCACCCTAAAAATGCCCCAAAAGCACCCCAAAAACTCTGCCAGGTAACCCCAAAACCAGCCCAAAAACCCTGCCAGGTAAGCCCAAAAACACCCCAGGGATACTCCAAAAACAGCCCAAAAACCCTGCCAGGTAAGCCAAAAACCACCCCAAAACCACCCCAAAAAACCCCAAAAAATCCCGAAACGCCCCTGGGACCCCGAAAAGGCCCCGAACGGCCCCAAACGGCGGTGCCCCCCCCAGGAGGCCGAGAGCCGGCCGCGGTGCCGGCGGCTGCAGCTCAAGGACATCATCCCCACGGAGATGCAGCGCCTGACCAAGTACCCGCTGCTGCTGCTCAGCATCACCAAGGGCACCGGTGAGGGACCCCAAAAACACCGGGACCCCCAAAAATACCCCATGAACCCCAAAAACCTGCTGGGACCCCCAAAATCCCCCCTGAACCCCAAAAACCCCCGGGACCCCAAACCCCTGACCAAGTACCCGCTGCTGCTGCTCAGCATCACCAAGGGCACCGGTGAGGGACCCAAAAACCTGCTGGGACCCCCAAAAACACCCCTGAACCCCAAAAACCCACCGGGACCCCCCAAAACACCCAAAATCCCCCGGGACCCCCAAAAACCCCCCGGGACCCCAAACCCCTGACCAAGTACCCGCTGCTGCTGCTCAGCATCACCAAGGGCACCGGTGAGGGACCCCAAAACACCCCGGGACCCCCAAAAACCCACCGGGACCCCCAAAAACCTGCTGGGACCCTCAAAAACAGCCCTGAACCCCAAAACCCACCGGGACCCCAAACCCCTGACCAAGTACCCGCTGCTGCTGCTCAGCATCACCAAGGGCACCGGTGAGGGACCCCAAAACACCCCGGGACCCCCAAAAACACCCCTGAACCCCAAAAACCCACCGGGACCCCCAAAAAACACCCCTGGGACCCCCAAAAACACCCCTGAACCCCCAAAAACCCCCTGAACCCCAAAAACCCACCGGGACCCCCCAAAAACACCCCGGGAACCCAAACCCCTGACCAAGTACCCGCTGCTGCTGCTCAGCATCACCAAGGGCACCGGTGAGGGACCCCAAAACACCCCGGGACCCCCCAAAAACACCCCTGAACCCCAAAAATCCCACCGGGACCCCCCAGAACCCCCAAAATCCCCCGGGACCCCCCAAAAACACCCCGGGACCCAAACCCCTGACCAAGTACCCCGCTGCTGCTGCTCAGCATCTCCAAGGGCACCGGTGAGGGACCCCAAAACACCCCGGGACCCCAAAACACCCCGGGACCCCCAAAAACACCCCCGGGACCCCCCAAAACACCCCTGGGACCCCAAAAAACCCGCTGAACCCCAAACACCTCCCCCGGGGCACCCCAAAGCCCCCCGAGACCCCCAAAAACACCCCTGGGACCCCCCAAAAACACCCCTGGGACCCCCCAAAAACACCCCGGGACCCCCAAAACACCCCCGGGGACCCTCCAAAAACACCCCGGGACCCCAAAACCCCCTCAGGACCTGGGACGGCCCCGCTCTGACCCCCCTGAGGGGGTTTTGGGGTATTACAGGGGGTTTGGGGGGTTTCTGGGGTTTGGGGTTTTTTTTTTGGGGAGGATTTCTGGGGTTTGGGGGGTTTTGGGGAAGGATTGGGGGGGCTGGGGGGGTTTTTTGGGTTCCCTGGGTTTTTTTGGGGTGGTTTTTGGGGGGCCTGGGTTGGTTTTGGTGTGTTTCAAGGGGGTTTTGGGAAGGTTTTGGGTGGATTTTGGGGGTTTTTGGGTGTTCTGGGTTCCCCGGGTGGGGGGGCACCAAAATTTGGGGAGGGTTAAGGAAAAGGGGGGCGGGGGGTGCAAAAAACGGGGAGGGCTGAAGGAAAAGGGGCGGGGCAAAGAAAGGGAATTTGGGTGGGGGGCACTGGGATTTTTGGGGGGCGGGGGTGGTCCCGACCTGCACCGGGACCCCTCCCCAGACGCGGCGGCCGAGCGCGCCAAGGTGGAGCAGGCGGCCGAGTGCTGCCGCCAGATCCTCAACCACGTCAACCAGGAGGTCCGGGACATGGAGAACCTCATGGTAGGACCCCCCCGGGACCCCCAAAATCTCCCGAATTCCCCCAAAATCCCCCCGGGACCCCTCGTTCGGCTGCGCCTGCAATGTCCCCCCTTCACCAGCAGAGAGCGCCAAAAACCGCTAAAATTCCCACCGGGACCCCCAAAATCTCTCAAATTCCCCCCAAATGCCCCCCAAGATCCCCCAGATTCCCACCAGAACCCCCAAATTCTCCCAATTTCCCCCCAGAATCCCCCCCGGACCCCTCAAATCTCCCCCAAGACCCCTCGTTCTTCCGCGCCTGTAATGCCCCGCCTTCACCAGCAGAGAGCGCCAAAAAACCGTGAAAATTCCCACCGGGACCCCCAAAATCTCTCAAATTCCCCCCAAATCCCCACCAAAGATCCCCCAGATTCCCACCAGAACCCCCAAATTCTCCCAATTTCCCCCCAAAATCCCCCCCCGGCACCCCTCAAATCTCCCCCAAGACCCCTCGTTCATCCGCGCCTGTAATGCCCCTCCTTCACCAGCAGAGGGCGCCAGAAACCGTGAAAATTCCCACCGGGACCCCCAAAATCTCCCCAAATTCCCCCCAAATTGTCCCAAACCCCCCTGGGGACCCCCAGGACCCTCCCAAACCCCCGTGTGCCCCCGCAGAAGCTCAAGGATTACCAGCGCCGCCTCGACCTCTCCAGCCTGAAGCAGAGCACCGACCCCCTGATCAGCGAGTTCAAGGTGGGGAGGGGTCCCAGGACCCCCAAATGCCCGGGCTGGACCCGGCCCCAATTCACCCCCACCCTCCTGAACCCCCCCCCCCAGTTCCCAAAACCTCCCAAAAAGCCCCAAAATCCCCCAAATCCTGCCCCCAGAACGCCGACATCACCAAGCGCACCCTGATGTGCCCCCTTTCCCCCCAAAAAACCCAAAAACCTCCCCAAAAACTGCCCCAAACCCACCCAAATCCCCTCCAATCCCCTCTCTGAGCCCAGCAAAGTCCCAAAACCTCTAAAACCTCCTATAAAAAAACCCCAAAACCCCCCAAATCCCCCCAGAACACCGACATCACCAAGCGCACGCTGGTGCACGAGGGGCCCCAAACACCCCCACAAACCCACCCAAACCCACTCAAAATCCCCCCAAAAACCCCCAAAAAAAACCCCAAAAAAACCCAAAACCCTCCCCAAACCTCCCTTCACCCCCAAAAACCCCAAACCCCTCAATTTCCCCCCAGAACACGGACATCACCAAGCGCACCCTGGTGCACGAGGGGCGCTAAAAACCCCCACAAACCCAGCCAAAAATCTCCCAAAAAAACCCTCCAAACCCACCCAAAACCCTCTGAAACCCACCCAAAAAAATCCCAAAACTGCCTAAAAACCCCAAAGACTTCCCTAAAAACCCCAAAACCCCCCAAAATCTCCCCAGAACTCCGACATCACCAAGCGCACCCTGGTGCACGAGGGACCCCAAACACCCCCACAAAGCCACCCAAACCCACTCAAAAATCCCCCCAAAAACCCCCCAAAAAAATCCCAAAAACCGCCCCAAAACCTCCCTTCACCCCTAAAAACCCCAAATCCCTCAATTCTCCCCCAGAACACGGACATCACCAAGCGCACGCTGGTGCACGAGGGGCCGCTCACCTGGCGCGTCACCCGCGACAAATCCGTGGGTGAGCACAAAATCCCCCCCAAAAGAAAAACCCCAAAACCCCCAAAAACCCCCGAAACCCCCCGAAATCGGGGCGGGCCGGGTGCCGCCGAGCCCCCGCGGACCGGGCGGGCCTTGGGGTGCGCAGAGGTGCAGGTGCTGCTGCTGGACGATCTGCTGGTGCTGCTGCAGCGGCAGGAGGAGCGGCTGGTGCTGCGCTGCCACAGCCGCGCGCTGGCGCCCGCCGGCCCCGAGGGCAAGCAGATGCTGAGCCCGGTGATCCGGCTGCGCTCGGCCATGACCCGCGAGGTGGCCACAGGTACCAGAGTTTGGGTCATTTTGGGGGAATTTGGGTCATTTTGGGGGAATTTGGGGGTGTATGGCCTTGGTTCGGGGTGTACGGTGTTGGTTTGTGATGCTGAGCCCGGTGATCCGGCTGCGCTCGGCCATGACCCGCGAGGTGGCCACAGGTACGAGATCTGTCTGTATTTGGGTCATTTTGGGGTGTTTATACCGAAATCTGGGGAGTTTGGGTGGGTTTGGGGGAGTTTGGGGGTGTGTGTGCTCAGTTTGTGTTGGTTTGTGATGCTGAGCCCGGTGATCCGGCTGCGCTCCGCCATGACCCGCGAGGTGGCCACAGGTACCAGAAACGTCTGTATTTGGGTCATTTTGGGTGATTTGCACTGAAATCTGGGGAGTTTGGGTCAGTTTGGGGTCAGTTTGGGGGCTGTGTGTGCTCAGTTTGTGTTGGTTTGTGATGCTGAGCCCGGTGACCCGGCTGCGCTCCGCCATGACACGGGAGGTGGCCACAGGTACCAGAAATGTCCGGTTTTGGGTCATTTTGGGGGAATTTGGGTCATTTTTGGGGAGTTTGGGAGTGTATGGCCTTGGCTCGGGGTGTACGGTGTTGTTTTGTGGTGCTGAGCCCGGTGATCCGGCTGCGCTCGGCCATGACCCGCGAGGTGGCCACAGGTACCAGAAATCCCTGTATTTGGGTCATTTTGGGTGATTTCCACCGAAATCTGGGGAGTTTGGGGGAGTTTGGGTGATTTACACTGAAATCTGGGGTGTTTGGGTCAGTTTGGGGGAGTTTTGGGTGTGCATGTGCTCAGTTTGTGTTGGTTTGTGATGCTGAGCCCGGTGATCCGGCTGCGCTCGGCCATGACCCGCGAGGTGGCCACAGGTACCAGAAATCCCTGTGTTTGGGTCATTTTGGGTGATTTACACCGAAATCTGGGGAGTTTGGGTCAGTTTGGGTCAGTTTGGGGGGTGTATGTGCTCAGTTCGGGTGGGTGATGCTCAGTTGGTTTGTGATGCTGAGCCCGGTGACCCGGCTGCGCTCGGCCATGACCCCGCGAGGTGGCCACAGGTACGAGAAATGTCTGGTTTTGGGGGAGTTTGAGCCGATTTTGGGTCATTTTGGGGGAATTTGGGAGAGTTTGGGTCACTTTGGGTCGGTTTTGGGGGTGTCTGTGCTGAATTTGGGTGGGTTTGTGTTGGTTGTGATGCTGAGCCCGGTGATCCGGCTGCGCTCCGCCATGACACGGGAGGTGGCCACAGGTACCAGAAATCCCTGGTTTTGGGTCATTTTGGGGTGTTTACATTGAAATTTGGGGTGTTTGGGTCAGTTTGGGGGAGTTTGGGGGGGTGTCTGTGCTCAGTTCGGGTGGGTGATGCTCAGTTGGTTTGTGATGCTGAGCCCGGTGATCCGGCTGCGCTCGGCCATGACCCGCGAGGTGGCCACAGGTACCAGAAATCCCTGGTTTTGGGTCATTTTGGGGTGTTTATACCGAAATCTGGGGAGTTTGGGTCAGTTTGGGTGATTTACACTGAAATCTGGGGAGTTTGGGGGGGTGTGTGTGCTCAGTGTGTGTTGGTTTGTGATGCTGAGCCCGGTGATCCGGCTGCGCTCGGCCATGACACGGGAGGTGGCCACAGGTACCAGAAATGTCTGTATTTGGGTCATTTTGGGTGATTTACACCGAAATCTGGGGAGTTTGGGTCAGTTTGGGGGAGTTTGGGGGCTGTGTGTGCTCAGTTTGTGTTGGTTTGTGATGCTGAGCCCAGTGACCCGGCTCCAGTCGGCCATGACACGGGAGGTGGCCACAGGTACGAGAAATGTCCGGTTTTGGGTCAGTTTGGGTGATTTGCACCGAAATCTGGGGAGTTTGGTCATTTTGGGTGATTTACACCGAAATCTGGGGAGTTTGGGTCAGTTTGGGGTAGTTTGGGGGGTGTGTGTGCTGAATGCGGGTCAGTTTGTGATGCTGAGCCCGGTGATCGGGCTGCGCTCGGCCATGACCCGCGAGGCGGCCACAGGTACCAGAAATCCCTGTGTTTGGGTCATTTTGGGGTGTTTATACCGAAATCTGTGGAGTTCGGGTCAGTTTTGGGTAATTTTGAGCCGGTTTTGGGTCGGTTCGGGTCAGTTTTGGGTGATTTTGAGCCGGTTTTGGGTCGGTTCGGGTCAGTTTTGGGTAATTTTGAGCTGGTTCGGGTCAGTTTTGGGTAATTTTGAGCCGGTTTTGGGTTGGGTCGGTTCGGGTCAGTTTTGGGTGATTTTGAGCCGGTTTTGGGTTGGGTCGGTTCGGGTCAGTTTTGGGTGATTTTGAGCCGGTTTTGGGTCGGTTCGGGTCAGTTTTGGGGTGATTTTGAGCCGGTTTTGGGTCGGTTCGGGTCAGTTTTGGGTGATTTTGGGTCGGTTCGGGTCAGTTTTGGGTGATTTTGAGCCGGTTTTGGGTTGGGTCGGTTCGGGTCAGTTTTGGGTGATTTTGAGCCGGTTTTGGGTCGGTTCGGGTCAGTTTGGGGTGATTTTGAGCCGGTTTTGGGTTGGGTCGGTTCGGGTCAGTTTTGGGTGATTTTGAGCCGGTTTTGGGTCGGTTCGGGTCAGTTTCTCCCCCGTCCCCAGACCACAGAGCGTTCTACGTCATCGTCAGCTGGGAGAACGGAGCCCAGATCTACGAGCTGGCGGCGCAGAGCAGCCAGGACAGGAAAACGTGAGGAGGGGGCTCGGGGAGGATTTTGGGGGATATCTGGCAGTTTTGGGTGATTTTGGGGGGGATTTTGGGTGGTTTTGGGGGTCCTGGAGGGATTTTGGTGGATTTCGGGGGGTTTTGGGAGACTTTGGGGGGATTTCGGGGGGTTTTGGGAGATTTTGGGGGGATTTTGGGGGTCTGAGGGGAGGTTTTGGGGGTCCCGGGGAGGTTTTGGGGGGATTTGGGTGGATTTTGGGGTCCTGGGATGGTTTTTGGGTGGATTTTGGGGCTGTTTTGGGTGGAGTTCGGGGGATTTTGGGGCTGTTTTGGGTGGATTTCGGCGGATTTTGGGGCTGTTTTGGGGGGATTTTGTGGCTCGGGGGTTTTGGGGTGATTTTGGGGGATTTTGGGGTTTTTGGGGTGCTGATTTGCGACCCCCAGCTGGTGCAGCATCATCAGCGACACCGTGGGGTCCCTGGGGAGGATTTTGGGTGGATTTCGGGGGATTTTGGGGCTGTTTTGGGTGGAGTTCGTGGGGTTTTGGGGCTGTTTTGGGGGGATTTTGTGGCTCGGGGGTTTTGGGGTAATTTTGGGGGATTTTGGGGTTTTTGGGGTGCTGATTTTGCGCCCCCAGCTGGTGCAGCATCATCAGCGACACCGCGGGGTCCCTGGGGAGGATTTTGGGTGGATTTCGGGGGATTTTGGGGCTGTTTTGGGGGGATTTTGTGGCTCGGGGGTTTTGGGGTAATTTTGGGGGATTTTGGGGTTTTTGGGGTGCTGATTTTGCGCCCCCCAGCTGGTGCAGCATCATCAGCGACACCGCGGGGTCCCTGGGGAGGATTTTGGGTGGATTTCGGGGGATTTTGGGGCTGTTTTGGGGGGATTTTGTGGCTCGGGGGATTTTGGGGTGATTTTGGGGGATTTTGGGGTTTTTGGGGTGCTGATTTTTGCGCCCCCAGCTGGTGCAGCATCATCAGCGACACCGCGGGGTCCCTGAAGCTCCCGGGGTCCCACCGGGCCAAGGGGGCTCGGGCAGGGGGCGGCCACGGACCCCAGCCCCACCTCGAGTGAGTACTGACCCAAAACCGCCCAAATTCACCCCAAAAATACACCCAGCCCCACCTCGAGTGAGTACTGACCCAAAAACGCCCAAATTCACCCCAAAAATACCCCGAAAATACACCCAGCCCCGCCTCGAGTGAGTACTGACCCAAAACCGCCCAAATTCACCCCAAAAATACCCCCATGGACCCCCAAAACCTACCCACGGACCCCAGCCCCACCTCGAGTGAGTACTGACCCAAAACCGCCCAAATTCACCCCAAAAATACCCCGAAAATACACCCATGGACCCCCAAAACCTACCCCCAGACCCCAGCCCACCTCGAGTGAGTACTGGCCCAAAACCGCCCAAATTCACCCCAAAAATACCCCAAAAACCCCAGATCTGACCCCTCCCCCTCCCCGTTTTGGGATAATTTTGGGGATTTTGGGGGTCCCTGTGCTGACCCCTCCCCTCCCCATTTTGGGTGGGATTTTGGGGGTAATTTTGGGGATAATTTGGGGGATTTTGGGGTCCCTGTGCTGACCCCTCCTCTCCCCCTTTGGGTGGGATTTTGGGGGTAATTTTGGGGATTTTGGGGTCCCTGTGCTGACCCCCTCCTCTCCCCATTTTGGGCGGGATTTTGGGGGGAATTTTGGGGATTTTGGGGTCCCTGTGCTGACCCCTCCCCATTTTGGGTGGGATTTGGGGGATTTTGGGTGGGATTTTGGGCTGGATTTTGGGGGTAATTTGGGGGATTTTGGGGTCCCTGTGCTGACCCCTCCCCTCCCCATTTTGGGGGGGATTTTGGGGGTAATTTGGGGGATTTTGGGGTCCCTGTGCTGACCCCCTCCTCTCCCCATTTTGGGCGGGATTTTGGGTGGGATTTTGGGCTGGATTTTGGGGATTTTGGGGTCCCTGTGCTGACCCCTCCTCTCCCCATTTTGGGTGGGATTTTGGGGGCAATTTGGGGGATTTTGGGGTCCCTGTGCTGACCCCTCCTCTCCCCGCAGTGACCGAGACCCCTCCGAAAATGGGGGGGGGTCCCTGAAGGAGCCGCTGGGCCTGGACGGTGAGGGGGGATTTGGGGGATTTGGGGGATTTGGGGGATTTTGGGGTGATTTGGGGGTTTTTGGGTTTCTCAGGAGGTTTTGGGGCGGTTTTGGGGTTTTTGGGATGTCCCCAGGAGGTTTTGGGGTGTTTTTTTGGGTTGTTTTTCGCGGATCCTGGGTGGTTTTGGGTTTTTTTTGGGTTGTTTTTGGGTTGTTTTTGGGATGGTTTTGGGATGGTTTTGGGATGGTTTTGGGATGGTTTTGGGTTTATTTTGGGGGTTGTTTTTGGGTTGTTTTGGGATGGTTTTGGGGTGATTTTTTGGGTGGTTTTGGGATGGCTTTGGGTTTATTTTGGGGTTGTTTTTTGGGTTGTTTTGGATGGTTTTGGGGTTGTTTTTGAGGTGGTTTTGGGGTGATTTTGGGATGGCTTTGGGTTTATTTTGGGGTTGTTTTTTGGGTTGTTTTGGGATGGTTTTGGGTTGTTTTTGAGGTGGTTTTGGGGGTGATTTTTTGGGTGGTTTTGGGATGGTTTTGGGGTTTATTTTGGGGTTGGTTTTTGGGTTGTTTTTGGGTTGTTTTGGGATGGTTTTGGGGTTGTTTTTTGGGGTGGTTTTGGGGTGATTTTTTGGGTGGTTTTGGGTTTATTTTGGGGTTGGTTTTTGGGTTGTTTTTGGATGGTTTTGGGGTTGTTTTTTGAGGTGGTTTTGGGGTGATTTTTGGGGTGGTTTTGGGTTTATTTTGGGGTTGGTTTTTGGGTTGGTTTTGGGATGGTTTTGGGATGGTTTTGGGTTTATTTTGGGTTGTTTTTTGGGTTGGTTTTGGGTTGTTTTGGGATGGTTTTGGGGTTGTTTTTTGGGGTGGTTTTGGGGTGATTTTTGGAGTGGTTTTGGGGTGGTTTTGGGTTGTTTTTCGCTTGTTTTGGGGTGGTTTCAGCGTGATTTTTGGGCTGTTTTTTGGATTGTTTTTGTGTTGTTTTGGGGTTAGTTTTGGGGTGGTTTTGGGGTGATTTTTGGGGTGGTTTTGGGTTTATTTTGGGGTGGTTTTGGGTTGTTTTGGAACGGTTTTGGGTGATTTTTGGGGTGGGTTTGGGGTGGTTTTGGGGCGGTTTTTGGGATGATTTTTGGGGTGATTTTCAGGTTTGTCTGGGGGTGATTTTTGGGGTGGTTTTGGGGGTTTTTTTGAGTTATTTTTGGGGTGATTTGGGTTTTTTTTTGATTGTTTTTTTGTTGTTTTGGGGTGGTTTTGGGCTGGTTTGGGGGTTTTTTTGAGTTATTTTTGGTGTGATTTTTGGGTCGTTTTGGGGCTGTTTTGGATTTTTTGGAGTGGTTTTTGGGTTGTTTTGTGGTGATTTTTGGTTGTTTTGGTTTTAGGGTATTTTTGGGGATATTTCTGTGGTTTTTGGGGTATTTTGGTGTGGGGGGGGTCTCACTGTGTCCCCCTCCCCAGACTGTGACAAGGGCGGGGCCGTGGGGTGGGTTTTGGGGTGGTTTTTGGGTAGGTTTTGGGTGGTTTTGGGGTTTTTGGGGTTTTTTGGGTTGTTTTCATTTTGGGGCATTTTTGGGGATATTTCCGTGGTTTTTGGGGTATTTTGGGGAGGGGTCTCACCCTGTTTCCCCCCCAGACCGTGACAAGGACGGGGCCGTCGAAGGCACCGAATTTGGGGGGGGGGTCCCGCGAGCGGGGGGGGCTGGGGGGGCTGCCCCGCCCCCCCCGCGGCCTCCCCGAGGGGGGGGGCTGGCGGCCGGCGCCCTGCAGAGAGGTGAGACCCCTCCCCAAATTACCTGAGACCCCCAAAACCCACCCAAAACACCCCTGAATCACCTGAGACCCCCTCCCCAAATTACCCGAGACCCCTCCCCAAATTACCCGAGACCCCTGAATTACCCGAGACCCCTCCCCAAATTACCTGAGACCCCCTCCCCAAATTACCTGAGACCCCTCCCCAAATTACCCGAGACCCCTGAATTACCCGAGACCCCTCCCCAAATTGCCTGAGACCCCTCCCCAAATTACCCGAGACCCCTGAAATCCACCCAAAACACCCCTGAATTACCTGAGACCCCTCCCCAAATTGACCAAACACCCCTGAAACCCACCCAAAAAACCCCCAAATCCCCTGAGACCCCTCCCCAAATTACCTGAGACCCCTGAAATCCACCCAAAACACCCCTGAATCACCTGAGACCCCTCCCCAAATTACCTGAGACCCCTGAAATCCACCCAAAACACCCCCAAATCACCTGAGACCCCTCCCCAAATTACCTGAGACCCCCGAAATCCACCCAAAAAACCCCCAAATCACCTGAGACCCCTCCCAAATTACCTGAGACCCCTGAATTACCTGAGACCCCTCCCCAAATTGACCGAACACCCTGAATTACCTGAGACCCCTCCCCAAATTACCTGAGACCCCTGAAATCCACCCAAAAAAACCCCAAATCCCCTGAGACCCCTCCCCAAATTACCTGAGACCCCTGAAACCACCCAAAACACCCCTGAATTACCTGAGACCCCTCCCCAAATTGACCAAACACCCCAGAAATCCACCCAAATCCCGAGACCCCTCCCCAAATTACCTGAGACCCCTCCCCAAATTGACCAAACACCCCTGAAATCCACCCAAAAAACCCCCAAATCACCTGAGACCCCTCCCCAAATTAACCAAAACCCCCAGATCACCTGAGACCCCTCCCCAAATTGAGCAAACACCCCTGAAATCCACCCAAAAAACCCCCCCAATTTACCTGAGACCCCTCCCCAAATTACCTGAAACCCCTCCCCAGGTTTCCTGGGTCCCAAATCCCCCCACACCCCCCAAGCCCCCTCCCCCCCTGAAGCCCCCTCCCCATTTCCAGTCTCGGCGCTGCGGCGGCTGCTGGGGCGCCCCTCCCCCCGCCCGGGCCCGATTTGGGGGGGGGTCCCGGCCCCGCCCCCCCCGAGCAGGAGCGGCGCCACGCGGGGGATGGGGCCGAGAGCGACGGAGGAGACCCCGAGCCTGCAGGTGGGTGGGGGGGCAGCAGAAATCGGGGAGGATTCGGGGTTTTGGTGAATTTTGGGGGATTTTGGGTGATTTTGGTGAATTTTGGGTGATTTTTGGGGGGGATTTTGGGGGGGATGGGGCCGAGAGCGACGGGGACCCCGAGCCTGCAGGTGGGTGGGGGGGCAGCAGAAATTGGGGAGGATTCGGGGCTTTGGTGAATTTGGGTGATTTTGGGGGGATTTTGGTGAATTTTGGGTGATTTTGGGGGGTTTTGGGGGGGCTGGGGCCGAGAGCGACGGCGGCGACCCCGAGGCTGCAGGTGGGGGGGGCAGCAAAAATTGGGGAGGATTCGGGGTTTTGGTGAATTTTGGGTGAATTTTGGGGGATTTTGGGTGATTTTGGGGGGATTTTGGGGTGATTTTTGGGGGGCTTTGGGTGATTTTTGGGGGGTTTTGGTGAATTTTGGGGGATTTCGGGGTGATTTTGGGGTGATTTTGGGGGGGTTTTGGGTGATTTTGGGGGGGATGGGGCCGAGAGCAATGGAAACCCCGAGCCTGCAGGTGGGGGGGGCAGCAGAAATTGGGGGTTTTGGGGGAGTTTTGGGTGATTTGGGTGATTTTTGGTGTTTTTGGTGAATTTGGGGGGGCTTTTGGGGAGAATTTTGAGGA
>CM063151.1:10638559-10770569 GCA_031885435.1 Passerculus sandwichensis | reverse complement strand
CGGGGGGAAAAGGGGCCGGGACCCCCGAGGGGACCCCGGGAAACGGGGGGAAAAGGGGCCGGGACCCCCGAGGGGATCGGGGGGAAAAAGGGGCCGGGGGGAAAAGGGGGGGAAAGGGGGCCGGGACCACCGAGGGGACCCCGGAACCGGGGGGGAAAGGGGCCGGGACCCCGAGGGGGACCGGGGGAAAAGGGGCCGGGGGGAAAAGGGGCCGGGACCCCCGAGGGAAACGGGGGGAAAAGGGCCGGGACCCCCCGAGGGGACCCCCGGGAAACGGGGGGAAAAGGGGCCGGGGGGAAAATGGGGTCGGGGGGAAAAGGGGCCGGGACCACCGAGGGGACCCCTGGAACCGGGGGGGAGCCGGGGAGTGGGAAAAGAGGGGAGAAAGAGACCCCGGGGTGACCCTGAGGTGGCCAAAAATGTCCCCAAGGTGGCCGAGAGGGTCCCCCAAGGTGGCCAAAGGGTCCCCAAGGTGTCCCCGAGGGGACCCCCCCCCCCCCCCCCCCCCCCCCCCCCCCGGGAACCGGGGGGGGGGACGGGAGGTGGGAACAGGGGGAGAAAGGGACCCCAGGGTGGGAAAAATGGGGGGAAAAGGGACCCCGAGGTGTCCCCGAGGTGGCCGAAAGGGTCCCCAGGGTGGGCAAAGGGTCCCAAAGGGTCTCCAAGGTGTCCCCGAGGGGGGCAAGAGGGTCCTCGGTGTCCCCGTGGTGTCCTCTTGGTGTCCCCCAGGGTGGGGCAAAGGGTCCCCCAGGGTGTCCCCAAGGTGGCTGAAAGGGTCCCCAGGGTGGGCAAAGGCTCCCAAAGGGTCTCCGAGGTGTCCCCGAGCGGGGCAAAAGGGTCCTCGGGGGTCCCTCGGGGGTCAAAAAGGGTCCCCAAGGTGTCCCCGAGGGGTCCCCGGGAACCGGGGGGACCCTGGGGTGGCCAAAAGGGACACCGGGGTGACCCCGAGGTGGGCAAGAGGGTCCTCGGTGTCCCCGTGGTGTCCTCTTGGTGTCCCCAGGGTGGCCGAAAGAGTCCCCAGGGTGTCCCCAGGGTGTCCCCAGGGTGGGCAAAGGGTCCCCAGGTGTGGGCAAGAGGGTCCCTACAAAGTCCCCTTGGTGTCCCCAGGGTGTCCCCGAGATGGCCGGGGACACCGGGACAGGGGGACAAGGACAGGGACAGGGACAGGACACCATGACAGGGACAGGGACACGGGGACATGGGGGACAGGGACAGGGACAGGACATCAGGACAGCAGGACATGGGGACAAGGACAGGACACAAGGACAGGGACACTTTGGGGACATTGGGGACACATTGGGGACATTGGGGACATTGGGGACATGGGGACATTGGGGACATTGGGGACACATTGGGGACATTGGGGACATTGGGGACATTGGGGGGACATTGGGGACATGGGGACATTGGGGACATTGGGGACACATTGGGGACATTGGGGACATTGTGACAGGGACATTGGGGACATTGTGGACATTGGGGACATTGGGGGGACATTGGGGGGACATTGGGGACATTGGGGACACATTGGGGACACATTGGGGACAGTGGGGACACATTGGGGACAGTGGGGACATTGGGGGGACATTGGGGACACATTGGGGACATTGGGGACACATTGGGGACATTGGGGGGACATTGGGGACATTGGGGACATTGGGGACACATTGGGGACACATTGGGGACACATTGGGAAATTGGGGACACATTGGGGACATTGGGGGGACATTGGGGACATTGGGGACATTGGGGACACATTGGGGACACATTGGGGACAGTGGGGACACTTTGGGGACATTGGGGACACTTTGGGGACATTGGGGACATTGGGGACACATTGGGGACATTGGGGACAGTGGGGGACATTGGGGGCGGCTCGGGGGGGGGGGGCTCAGGGTGCGCCCCTCGCGCTCCTCGATTACCGCCGGGATTCGTTAATTAATTAATTCATTAATTAATTATTTATTAATTAACAGCCGTGTCCAGGGGGAGCCACCGGCAAAGGGGGGAGGGGGCCCGGGGGGGGGGGCGGGGGGCTCTGAGGGGAGGATCCCGGTCCCGGTTCCGGTTCCGGTTCCGGGTCTGTCCCGGTTCTGTCCCGGGTCAGCAGCCCGTTTCAGTGATCAATATTTGGTTTAGGCGCTGATTCGGTCCCGTTCCTGGTTCCGTTCCCGGTTCCGTGGGGGTGTCCCGGTTCTGTCCCGGTTCCGGTCCCGGTTCTGTCCCGGTTCTGTCCCGGGTCAGCAGCCCGTTTCAGTGATCAATATTCCATTTAGGTGCTGATTCGGTCCCGGTTCCGTGGTGGTGTCGGTCCCAGGGGGGTGTCCCGGTTCTGTCCCGGTTCGGTTTGGCCCGGTCCCGGTTCTGTCCCGGCCCAGTCCCGGTTCTGTCCCGGGTTAACAGCGTGTCCCGGTGATCAATATTCGGTTTAGGTGCTGATTCGGTTCCGTTCCCGGTCTCAGTGGATGGTCCCCGGTTCTGGTGCCGGTTCCGGGGGTCTGTCCCGGCTCTGTCCCGGTTCGGTTTGGCCCGGTCCCGGCCCAGTCCCGGTTCTGTCCCGGGTCAGCGGTGCCCTGCAATGATCAATATTCCATTTAGGTGCTGATTCGGTTCCGTTCCCGGTTCCGTTCCCGGTTCTGTGGGGGTGTGCCGGTTCCGGCCCCGGGGGTCTGTCCCGGTTCTGTCCCGGTTCTGTCCCGGGTTAACAGCGTGTCCCGGTGATCAATATTCCATTTAGGTGCTAATTCGGTTCCGTTCCCGGTTCTGTGGATGGTCCCGGGGGTCTGTCCCGGTTCTGTCCCGGTTCTGTCCCGGTTCGGTTTGGCCCGGTCCCGGCCCAGTCCCGGTTCTGTCCCGGGTTAACAGCGTGTCCCGGTGATCAATATTCCATTTCGGTGCTGATTCGGTTCCGTTCTCGGTTCCGTTCCCGGTCTCAGTGGATTGTCCCGGTTCTGTCCCGGTTCTGTGGACGGTCCCAGGGGTCTGTCCCGGTTCGGTTCGGCCCAGTCCCGGTTCCGGTCCCGGTTCTGTCCCGGGTCAGCGGTGCCCTGCAATGATCAATATTCCATTTCGGTGCTAATTCGCCGCCGCCGGAGCTGTCAGCGGGTGATGGATGGGGGGCGGCGGGGGCGGGGGGGGGGGGGGGGAAATTGGGGCTGGGGGCGGCGGGGGCGGGGGCGGGGGAACCGGGGCTGGGGGGGGGAATTGGGGCTGGGGGGGCCTGGGGGATTTGGGGGGGGGTCTGGAGGGGGTTTTGGGGGTCCTGGGGGGGTTTATGGGGTTTGGGGAGGGGGCTGGGGGTCCTGGGGGGGGTTTGGGGTTGTTTGGGGGTCCTGGAGGATTTTGGGGGGGGGTCCTGGGGGGGTTTGGGGGTCCTGGGGTGATTTGGGGGGGCCCTAGGGGGGTCCTGGGGGGGGTTTTGGGGAGGTTTTGGGGGGGTCCTGGGGGGGGTTTTGGGGGAGGTTTTGGGGGGTCCTGGGGGGGTTTGGGGGTCCTGGGGGGGTTTATGGGGTTTGGGGAGGGGGCTGGGGGTCCCTGGGGGGGGGTTTGGGGGTTGTTTGGGGGTTGTTTGGGGGTTTTGGGGAGGTTTCGGGGGGGTTTTGGGGGTCCTGGGGGTACTTTGGGGGGGTCCTGGGGGGGATTTGGGGGATGGGGAAGGGGGAAACCCCCAGAGAGACCCCCCCAGGAAACCCCCCCGGGACCCCCGAACTGGGGCTGGGACCCCCAAATTGGGTCTGGGACCCCCAAAATCAACCCCGGGACCCCCCAAAATCAACCCCGGGACCCCCAAATTTGGGGCAGGGACCCCCGAATTGGGTCTGGGACCCCCAAAATCAACCCCGGGACCCCCAAAATCAACCTCGGGACCCCCCAAATTTGGGGCAGGGGACCCCCAAAGCCACCCCGGGACCCCCAACCCCAAATTTGGGGACCCCAAAATTGAGCCAGAGACCCCCCCCAAATCGGGGTCAGAGACCCCCAAATTTGGGTCAGAGACCCCCCAAACCCACCCTGGGACCCCCAAACCCACCCGGGACCCCCCAACCCCAAATTTGGGACCCACCAAATTGGGTCAGAGACCCCCGAATTGGGTCAGAGACCCCCAAAATCAACCCCGGGACCCCCCGAATTGGGTCTGGGACCCCCAGAATCACCCCCGGGACCCCCAAATTTGGGGCAGGGACCCCTAAACTGGGGCAGGGACCCCCGAATTGGGGCAGGGACCCCCAAATCAACCCCGGGACCCCCCAACCCCAAATCTGGGACCCCAAAATTGGGTCAGAGACCCCCCCAGATCGGGGTCAGGGACCCCCAAATTTGAGTCAGAGACCCCCAAAATTGGGTCAGAGACCCCCAAACCCACCCTGGGACCCCCAAATTTGGGTCAGACACCCCCCAGAATCAACCCCGGGACCCCCAAATTTGGGTCAGAGACCCCCAGAATCACCCCCGGGACCCCCGAACGGCCTCACAGACCCCAGACCCAACCCGAGCCCCCCCCCCCCCCCCCCATCTCCCCCCTCCCCCAATTCCCCCCCCCCCCCCCCCCCCCAGTGATGGATGGCGGCGGCGGCGCCGCGCGTTAATTAACGCCTGAGTTAATTAGTTCGGGCCCATTTGCGAGCGAAATGTTCGCGTTTTGGGGAGGGGGCGGGGGGCGGGGGGCGGGTGGGGGGGGGAAATTGGGGGAGGGGGCTCTGGGAATTTGGGGGAGGGGGCGGAATTTGGGGAGGGGGGCGGAATTTTGGGGAGGGGGCTCTGGGAAATTGGGGAGGAATTGTCGGAATTTGGGGAGGGGGCTCTGGGAAATTGGGGAGGGGGCTCAGGAAATTGGGGAGGAATTGATTCGGAATTTTGGGGAGGGGTCTCGGGAATTTGGGGAGGGGGCTCAGGAAATTGGGGGAGGAATTGTCGGAATTTGGGGAGGGGGCGGAATTTGGGGAAGGGCGGAATTTGGGGAGTGGGGCTCTGAGAAATTGGGGAGGAATTATCGGAAATTGGGGAGGGGTCTCAGGAATTTGGGGAGGGGGCGGAATTTGGGAGGAATTGTCGGAATTTGGGGAGGGGGCGGAATTTGGGGAGGGGGCTCTGGGAATTTGGGGAGGGGTCTCAGGAAATTGGGTAGGAATTGTCGGAATTTTGGGGAGGGGGGCTCAGGAATTTGGGGAGGGGGGCGGAAATTTGGGGAAGGAGGGGAAATTGGGGGAGGGGTCTCAGGAAATTGGGGGAGGAATTGTCGGAATTTGGGGAGGGGGCTCAGGAATTTGGGAGGGGGCGGAATTTTGGGGAGGGGGCTCTAGGAAATTGGGGAGGGGGCGGAATTTTGGGGGAGGGGGCGGAAATTTGGGGAGGGGCTATGAGAATTTGCGGAGGGGGCGGAATTTTGGGGAGGGGGCTCAGGAAATTGGGGAGGGGGCTCTGGGAAATTGGGGGAGGGGGCTCTGGAAATTGCGAGGGAGGGGGCTCAGGGAATTGGGGGAGGGGGCGGAATTTGGGGAGGGGTCTCAGGAATTTGGGGAGGAACTGTCGGAATTTGGGGAGGGGGCGGAATTTGGGGAGGAATTTTCGGAATTTGGGGAGGGGGGCGCTTTGGCGCGGGCCGGTGCTGCCCCTGGCGGACGAGGGCGGCGCTGCAGCCCCCAGACCCCAAAAAACCCAAAAAACCCCAAAAAACCCAAAAATCCCCAAATTTTAACCCTCACAACCCCCAGGTTTCCTTCGATGCGCCCAAAATTCCCTTTTTTCCACCCAAAATCATCAGTTTCGCCTTTTTTCTCCTAAAGGAAATTCCCTTTTTTTCCCTGAAAATGATAATTCAAATTTTAGCCACAAAATCCCCAAAACTCCCTTGAATCCACCCAAAATCCTCCATTTGCTTTTTTCTCTTAAAACAAATTCCCTTTTTTTTCCCACAAAAATGATAATTTTACCTCAAATTTTAAACTTTACCCCCCAAACACCAAAATTTCCCTTTAATCCACCCAAAATGCTCCGATTTCCTCAAACCAGGCCTTTTTTTTTCTATAAAATTCCCATTTTTCTTCAGTTTTGTGCCTCTTTTCTCCCTCAATCCCGATTTTCCCCAAAAATGACATTTTTCCTCCCACAACGTCCTCTTTTTTTCCTCAAATCGACCTTTTTTGCCCCAAATTGCCCTTTCCTTCCCCAAAATCCCTTATTTCTCTCAAAAATGGCCTTTTCTGCCCCAAAAATCGTCTTTTACATCCCCAAAATTCCCCTTTCTGCTCCAAAATCCCTTTCGCCCAAAATCCCCCTTTCCTTCCCCAAAATTCCCCTCCCCAAAATTCCCATTTTCTGACCCAAATTTCCCCCTTTTTCCCCGCCAAAAATCCCCTGCCCCAAAATCCCCCCTTTTTGTCCCAAAAATTCCCTTTCCCCAAAATCCCCCTATTTTCCCCAAAATCCCACTTTTTTCCCCAAAAATTCCCTTTTCCCAAAATCCCCCTATTTTCCCCAAAATCCCCCTTTTCTCCCAAAAATTCCCTTTTCCCAAAATCCCCCTATTTTCCCCAAAATCCCCCTTTTTTCCCAAAAATTCCCTTTTCCCAAAATTCCCCTATTTTCCCCAAAATCCCACTTTTTTCACCCAAAAATCCCGGACTTCCTCTGCAGCCCGCCCACCTCCATGTGAGGCCGTGGCCACGCCCCCAGCCCCGCCCACCACGCGGTAGGAAGTCCTTAACCACGCCCCACTCTATTAAAATTCATCATTCGCCCTCCCAGCCCCGCCCACAGATCCATATTTGCATAAAACCCCGCCCACAAGGCCGTATTTGCATAAAGCCCCGCCCACAGATCCATATTTGCATAAAACCCCGCTCACATGCCCATATTTGCATAAAACCCCGCCCCAAATCTGTATAAGGCGATGGCCCCGCCCCCTAACCCATATAAGGCGCCCTAAACCCCGCCCAGCATTACGTCACCGCGCAGCCCCGCCCCTCCGCAGGCCACGCCCCCCGCCACGCGTTCCCGCGGTTCCGGCCCCAGGTGAGGGGGGGGGGGGGGCGCGGTTTCCATGGAAACGGGGGGCGGGGGGGACCCCCGGGAACCCCAAAAATGCCCGAAATTGCCCCAAAAAATCCCGGAAACGGCCCCGAAAATCCCCGAAATGGCCCCGAAAATCCCGGAAATGACCCCAAAAGGGCCCTGGGGACCGAAAAATCCCCGAAACGGCCCCAAAAATCCGCTCCGGGACCGAAAATCCGCGAAATAACCCCAAAATTACCCCGAAAATCCGTCCCAGGACCCCAAAATCCCCGAAATCGCCCCAAAAATCCCAGAAATTGCCCAAAAGGGCCCTGGGGACCGAAAATCCCGAAACGGCCCCAAAAATCCGCTCCGGGAACCGAAAATCCGCGAAATAACCCCAAAATTACCCCTGAAATCCGCCCCCGGACCCCAAAATCCCCGAAATCGCCCCAAAAACCCCAGAAATTGCCCCAAAAGGGCCCTGGGGACCGAAAATCCCCGAAACGACCCCAAAAAATCCGCTCCGGGGACCGAAAATCCGCGAAATAACCCCAAAATTACCCCGAAAAGCCGCGAAATAACCCCAAAATCCCCGAAATCGCCCCAAAACTCCAGAAATTGCCCCAAAAGGGCCCTGGGGAGCGAAAATCCCCGAAATGGCCGAAAAATCCCAGAAATAACCTCAAAAATCGCCCCCCCGGGAACCTAAAATCACTGAAATGGCCCCAAAATATTCCCCGGACCCCAATAGCCCCGAAATGACCCAAAAATCCCTGAAATAGCCCCAAAGATTCCCCCTGGGAACCGAAAAATCATTGAATTGGCCCCAAAATCACCGGAATTATCCCCAAAAATCCTTCCCGGGACCCTAAAATGACAGAAATAACCCCAAAAATCCTCCTGGGAACCCCAAATCCCCGAAATAGTCCCAAAAATCACCGAAATAACCCCAAAAATCCTCCCGGGACCCCAAAATGACCGAAATGACCCCAAAAACCCCCTCGGGACCCAAAAATCCCCGAAACGACCCCAGAAATCCCCGGAAATGGCCCCAAAATCACCGGAATGATCCCAAAATCCCCCGAAATGGCCCCAAAATCCTTGAAATGGCCCCAAAACCACCGGAATCGCCCCCAAAATCCCCGAAATGGCCCCCAAATCCCAAAATCCTTGAAACGGCCCCAAAATCACCGGAATCGCCCCCAAAATCCCCCCGGGACCCCAAAATCCCCGAAATGGCCCCAAAAATCCGTCTACGGGCCCCGAAATCACCGGAATTATCCCCAAAATCCCGAATTTACCCCAAATCCCCGAATTTACCCCAAAATCCCCCAAGTTACCCAAAGATCCCCCCAAATCCCCCCCAGTTTTTTTTCCTGCTGCCCCGAAAACCCACCAAATTGCCCCAAATTGCCCCAAATCTCCCCCAATTTATTTTTTCTCCTAAATTTACAAATTTCCCCCAAATTTTCCCCAAAATTCCCCCAAAATTCCCCCAAAATTCTCCCAAATCCCCCCCAAAAATTCCCTCAAATCTCCCCCCAAATTCCCCCCAAATCCCCCCCAAATTCCCCCCAAATCCCACCCCAAATTTCCCGAAATCCCCGAATTTCTCCCGGTTTTCCCAAAACCCCCCGATTTCCGCCCCAAATTTCCCCGCAGGTGCCCCCATGGCCGAGGTCGCGCCCCCCCCCCCAGGAGCCCCCGGGGGACCCCCGAGAGCGACCCCCGGGGGGGGATGGGCAGGTGAGCGGGATTTGGGGAGAATTTGGGGAGATTTGGGAAATTTGGGGATTTTGGGGGAATTTGGGGAAAAACGTTGGGGGAATTTTTTGGGGGAAATTTTCGGGGATTTGGGGAAATTTTTGGGGGGAATTTGGGGGGAGTTTAAGGAGGATTTTTGGGAGGATTTGGGGCGAAATTTTGGGGGGATTTGGGCAGAATTTTGGGGGGGGGATTTTAGGGAAAATTTGGGGGGGTTCTGGGGAAAGTTTTGGGGGGAAATTGGGGTTTTTTGGGGGAATTTTTGGGGGGGGAATTTGGGGGTAAATTTGGGGGGAATTTGGAGCAGTTTCGGGGGAAATTTTGGGGGGGAATTGGGGGGAAATTTTGGGGAAAATTGGGCAATTTTTGGGGGGGGTCTGTGGGGGGTCTGGGGGGATCTGGGGGAATTTTGGGGGAAATTCCCGGGGATTTCGGGGCATTGTTGGTGTCTGTGATCCCCGGGTGAGTTTTGCGGTGAATTTGGGGGATTTTGGGGTGAATTTTTGGGATTTTGGGGTTTCCTCCCTCCAGACTGGCCCCTCCCAAGTGGGCGTGGGCGGGGCTGGAGGCGCGGTGGGCGGGGCTTTGGGTGGATTTTTTGGGGGGAATTTCGGGGATTTTGGGGCATTATCGGCGCCTGTCATTCCGGGACGGTTTTTGGGGTGAATTTTTAGGATTTTGGTGTCTCTCCCCGCAGGTTCACGCCCCCCAAGTGGGGCGTGGGGCGTGGCTGGAGCCGCGGTGGGCGGGGGCTTTGGGTGGATTTTGGGGTGAATTTCGGGGATTTTGGGCTCTGTGATTCCCGGGTAAGTTTTGGGGTGAATTTCCAGGATTTTTGGGGTGAATTTTTGGGATTTTGGTGTCTCTCCCCCCAGGTTCACGCCCCCCCAAGTGGGCGTGGGCGTGGCTGGAGGCGCGGTGGGCGGGGCTCCGGCCCTGGGGGGCGTTCCTGGCCCGGGGCCGTTTCGGGGTCCCGCGGGATCTGGGGGAGCTCTGCCGGCGCCTGGCGCACAACGGGGAGCGCTTCCAGAGCAATTACCTCGTGTTGTTCCTGGGACTCGTCATTTACTGCCTGTGAGTGAATTTGGGGCGAATTCCGGGGATTTTGGGCAATTTTGGGCGAATTTATGGCGATTTTAGGAGGTTTTATAGCGATTTTTTGGGATTTTTTGTGGATTTTTGGGGAGCGCTTCCAGAGCAATTACCTCGTTTTGTTCCTGGGACTCGTCCTTTATTGTCTGTGAGTGAATTTGGGGCGAATTCCGGGGATTTTGGGCAATTTTGGGCGAAGTTATGGGGTTTTATAGCGGTTTTTTTGGGATTTTTTGGGGATTTTTGGGGATGTATGGGGAGCGCTTCCAGAGCAATTACCTGGTGCTGTTCCTGGGGCTCGTCCTTTACTGCCTGTGAGTCAATTTGGGGCGAATTCCCGCGATTTTGGGCAATTTTGGGTGAATTTATGGCGATTTTAGGGGGTTTTATAGTGATTTTTTGGGATTTTTTGGGGATGTATGGGGAGCGCTTCCAGAGCAATTACCTGGTGTTGTTCCTGGGGCTCGTCGTTTATTGTCTGTGAGTGAATTTGGGGCCAATTCCGGGGATTTTGGGCAATTTGGGCGAATTTATAGCGATTTTAGGGGGTTTTATAGCGATTTTTTGGGATTTTTTTTGGGATTTTTGGGGAGCGCTTCCAGAGCAATTACCTGCTTTTGTTCCTGGGGGCTCGTCCCTTTACTGCCTGTGAGTGAATTTGGGGCGAATTCCGGGGATTTTGGGCAATTTTGGGCGAATTTATGGTGATTTTAGGGGGTTTTTATAGCGATTTTTTGGGATTTTTTGGGGATTTTTGGGGATTTTTGGGGAGCGCTTCCAGAGCAATTACCTGGTTTTGTTCCTGGGACTCGTCATTTATTGTCTGTGAGTGAATTTGGGGCGAATTCCGGGGATTTTGGGCAATTTTGGGGCGAATTTATGGGGTTCTATAGCGATTTTTTGGGATTTTTTTTGGATTTTTAGAAGATTTTTTGGGTTTTTATAGCGATTTTTTAGGGGATTTTTAGGGGGGTTTTTAGGGGAATTTGGGGGGATTTTGGGGGGATTTTTTTGGCCCTTTTTTGGGGATTTTTTTTTTATTTTTGTGGGCTTTTATAGCGATTTTGGGGGGATTTTAAGGGGATTTTAAGGGGGATTTTTATAGTGATTTTTAGGGGATTTTTTTGGTATTTTAATAGTGATTTTTAGGGGATTTTTATAGTGTTTTTTAGGGGGGTTTTTAGTTTTTTTGTTTGTTTGTTTTTTATAGTGATTTTTAGGAAATTTTTTTACTGGATTTTTTGGGGGGATTTTTGGGCATTTTTGGGGGATTTTTTTGGGGATTTTTAGGGGATTTAGGGGAGAGGTTCCAGAGCAATTACCTGGTTTTATTCTTGGGGCTCGTCATCTACTGCTTGTGAGTGAAATTTGGGGCCAATTCCCGTGATTTTGGGCAATTTTTGGGGGCTTTTTATAGCGATTTTTTGGGGGTTTTTGGGCGATTTTATAGCCCAAATTTATAGGATTTTTTTTACTGGATTTTTTGGGGGATTTTTGGGCGATTTTTTGGGATTCTTAGGGGATTTTTAGGGGATTTTTATAGCGATTTTTGGGGGATTTTTTGGAGATTTTTAGGAGATTTTTTGGGGGATTTTTTGGGATTCTTAGGGAATTTTTAGGGGGATTTTTGGGGGATTTTTGGGGGATTTTCAGGAGATTTTTGGGGGGATTTTTAATGGGGATTTTAGGGCAGTTTAGGGTATTTTTAGGGAATTTTTTAGGAGATTTTTAGGGGGATTTTATGGGGATTATTTGGGGTCTTTTAGGTGATTTTTGGGGGGAGTTTTTGGGGATATTTTGGGGCATTTTTTTGGGATTTTTTATGGCGATTTTTGGAGCATTTTTAGGGGATTTTTTGAGGATTTTTTTTTTTTGTTATTTTAGAGGATTTTTAGGGGATTTGGGGCCGTTTTTGGGGACATTTTCGGGTGGTTTTGGGTTTTTCCTCCTCGGGCTCGTCCTGAATTGGGGGTGGGGGAGGTTGGGGGGGGGGGAGGGGCTCCCAGTTCCCTCCTCAGTATAAACCAGTAACCCCCCAGTCCCTCCCAAACCCCTCCCAGTATAACCCAGTGCCTCCCAGTATAACCCGGTGTCCCCCAGGCTCCCCTCCCAGTATAAACCCAGTCCCTCCCAGTATAACCCGGTGTCCCCAGGCTCCCCTTCCCAGTATAACCCAGTCCCTCCCAGTATAACCCAGTGTCCCCAGGCTCCCCTCCCAGTATAACCCAGTCCCTCCCAGTATAACCCAGTGTCCCCAGTCGCTCCCAGTATAACCCCAGTGTCCCCAGGCTCCCGTCCCAGTATAACCCAGTCCCTCCCAGTATAACCCAGTCCCTCCCAGTATAACCCAGTCGCTCCCAGTATAACCCGGTGTCCCCAGTCCCTCCCAGTATAACCCAGTCGCTCCCAGTATAACCCGGTGTCCCCAGTCCCCTCCCAGTATAACCCAGTCGCTTCCCAGTCTCTCCCAGTCCCTCCCAGTATAACCCAGTCGCTCCCAGTATAACCCGGTGTCCCCAGTCCCTCCCAGTATAACCCAGTCGCTCCCAGTATAACCCGGTGTCCCCAGGCTCCCCTCCCAGTATAACCCAGTCTCTCCCAGTATAACCCAGTTGCTCCCAGTATAACCCCGTGTCCCCAGGCTCCCCTCCCAGTCCCCTCCCAGTATAACCCAGTCCCTCCCAGTATAAACCCAGTGTCCCCAGGCTCCCCTCCCAGTATAACCCAGTATAACCCAGTCCCTCCCAGTATAACCCAGTCCCTCCCAGTCTCTCCCAGTGCCTCCCAGTCTCTCCCAGTCGCTCCCAGTATAACCCGGTGTCCCCAGCCTCTCCTCCCAGTCCCTCCCAGTCTCTCCCAGTCCCTCCCAGTATAACCCAGTCGCTCCCAGTATAACCCAGTGTCCCCAGGCTCCCCCTCCCAGTATAACCCAGTCCCTCCCAGTATAACCCAGTCCCTCCCAGTATAACCCAGTGCCTCCCAGTATAACCCAGTCGCTCCCAGTATAACCCAGTGTCCCCAGGCTCCCCTCCCAGTCCCTCCAGTCTCTCCCAGTCCCTCCCAGTATAACCCAGTCGCTCCCAGTCTCTCCCAGTGTCTCCCAGTATAACCCAGTCGCTCCCAGTATAACCCCGTGTCCCCAGCCTCTCCTCCCCGCTGCTCCCTCGTCGCTCTCTCCGTTTTCGTCGCCGCCGTCGTCGCCGTGCGGAGCCGGAAGGAGCCGCTGGTGCTGCTGGGTGAGACTGGGAGGGACTGGGATAAACTGGGAGGGGTTAAAATGGGACTGGGAGGGGGTTCGGGGTCACTGGTTTGTACTGGGAGGGACTGGGATTAAACTGGGAGGGCGCTGCAGTTCCCAAAGCCGCCACCAGGGGGAGCTGCGAGCGCGTTGAGGGGCTGGGAAAGGGTTAAAGGGGGATTGGGGTCACTGGTTTGTACTGGTTTGTACTGGTTTAAACTGGGAGGGGATTGGGAAAGGGTTAAAGGGGGTTTGGGGGTCACTGGTTTGTACTGGGACGAACTGGGAGGGCATGGGGCAAACTGGGAGGGGATTGGGAGGGTCTGGAATAAACTGGGAGGGACTGGTTTATACTGGGAGGGGACTGGGAAAGGGTTAAAGGGGGGATTGGGGGTCACTGGTTTGTACTGGTTTGTACTGGGAGGGGCTGGGAAAGGGTTAAAGGGGGATTTGGGTCACTGGTTTGTACTGGGACAAACTGGGAGGGCATGGGGCAAACTGGGAGGGGATTGGGAGGGTCTGGAATAAACTGGTTTGTACTGGTTTATACTGGGAGGGGACTGGGAAAGGGTTAAAGGGGGGTTTGGGGTCACTGGTTTGTACTGGGAGGGACTGGGACAGACTGGGATAAACTGGGAGGGGCTGGGAAAGGGTTAAAGGGGTTTAGGGGTCACTGGTTTGTACTGGGACAAACTGGGAGGGGGATTGGGAGGGGCTGGGACAAACTGGTTTATACTGGTTTGTATTGGTCCACACTGGTCCGTACTGGTTTTTACTGGTTTATACTGGTTTTTACGGGTCGATACTGGTTTATATTGGTTTGTATTGGTCCATACTGGTCCTTACTGGTTTGTACTGGTTTATATTGGTTTTTACGGGTCTGTACTGGTTTATACTGGTTTGTATTGGTCCATACTGGTCCTTACTGGTTTGTACTGGTTTTTCCCCCCCCACCAGGCCGTGAGCTGAGCCCCGCCCACCAGCTGGGCGTGGCCGGGGGGGCGGCGCTGCCGCTGCTGTGGCTGGCGGGGGGCGGGGGCGGCCGTGTTCTGGCTGCTGGGTGAGACCCCCGACCCGAAATCACCAAAATTCACCCCAAAATCCCCCCCAAAAAAATCCCCACCCCAAAAAAAACCCGCCCAAAAAAATCCCGACCCAAAATCCCCCAAATTCCCCCCAAAAATCCCTGCTGTGGCTGGGGGGGGGTGGGGGCGGCCGTGTTCTGGCTCTTGGGGGAGACCCCCGACCCAAAATCCCCCGAATTCACCCCAAAAAATAACCCCCGATCCTAAAAAAAAAAAAACAACCAAAAATCCCGACCCCAAAATCCCCCAAATTCCCCCCAAAAATCCCTGCTGTGGCTGGCGGGGGCGGGGGGCGGCCGTGTTCTGGCTCTTGGGTGAGACCCCCCGACCCAAAATCACCCGAATTCACCCCAAAAAATAACCCCGACCCCAAAAAAACCCCACTCAAAAAATCCCAATTCCAAAATCCCCCGAATTCACCCCCAAAAATAACCCCGACCCCAAAAAACCCCCACTGAAAAAAAACCCAATTCCAAAATCCCCCGAATTCACCCCAAAAAATAACCCCGACCCCAAAAAAACCCCACTCCAAAAATCCTGACCCCAAAAACCCCAATTCACCCCAAAACATAACCCCGACCCCAAAAAACCCCACTCCAAAAATCCCAATTCCAAAATCCCCCCAAATTCACCCCAAAAAAATAACCCTGACCCCAAAAAACCCCTCTGAAAAAAAAACCCAATTCCAAAATCCCCCGAATTCGCCCCAAAACATAACCCCGACCCCAAAAAACCCCACTGAAAAAAAAACCCCAATTCCAAAATCCCCCGAATTCGCCCCAAAATCCCCCCCACAAAAATTCCCACCCCAAAACCCCCCCCCATAAAAATCCTGACCCAAAATCCCCCGAATTCACCCCAAAACATAACCCCGACCCCAAAAAACCCCACTCCAAAAATCCTGACCCCAAAAACCCCCAAAATATCACCAAAAAAATCCCATCCCAAAAGCTCCCACCCGAAAATTTATCTCAACCCCCAAAAATCCCCCTGGGACCCCCAAAATCCCCCCAAAAAAAATCCCAACCCCAAAAACGCCGCCCTGAGCCCCTCCCCGGTTTTGGGGGGATTTTGGGGGATTTTGGGGGGATTTTGGGGGATTTTGGGTCCCCCCTGACCTGTCCTTTCCCCCCAGGAGCCGCCCTGGTGTTTTTGGGGTCCCACGCGGCGTTTCGGCAGCTGGACCCCCCCGAGACCCCCGAGCTGGAGATGGAGGCCCGTGTGACCAAAATCCCCTGAAATCACCCCAAAATCATCACCCGAAAATCCTCTGAAATTACCCCAAAATCCTCTGAAATCACCCCAAAATTATCACCCAAAATAACCCCAAAATACCCTGGAATCACCCCAAAATTATCACCCGAAATAACCCCAAAAATACCCTGAAATAAACCCAAAATAATTACCTGAAAATCCTCTGAAATTATCCCGAAATAACCCCAAAACCCTCTGAAATAAACCCAAAATTATCACTCCAAAACCCTCTGAAATCACCCCAATATCATCACCCGAAATAACCCCAAAATACCCTGGAATCACCCCAAAATTATCACCCAAAAATCCCCTAAAATTACCCCAAAATCCTCTGAAATAAACCCAAAATTATCACCCAAAATAACCCCAAAAACCCGTGAAATAAACCCAAAATTATCACCCCAAAATTCCCTGAAATAAACCCAAAATAATCACCTAAAAATCCTCTGAAATCACCCCAAAATCCCCTGAAATCACCCCAAAATCATCACCCAAAAATCCTCTGAAATTACCCCAAAATCCCCTGAAATCACCCCAAAATTATCACCCAAAATAACTTCAAAATCCCCTGGAATAAACCCAAAATAATCACCCGAAAATCCTCTGAAATCACCCCAAAAATCCTCTGAAATAAACCCAAAATTATCATCCAAAATAACCCCAAAATACCCTGAAATAAACCCAAAATTATCCCCCCAAAATCCCCTGAAATAAACCCAAAATTATCACCCAAAAATCCTCTGAAATTACCCCAAAATCCCCTGAAATCACCCCAAAATCATCACCCAAAATAACCCCAAAATCCCCTGAAATAAACCCAAATTTATCACCCCAAGATCTCCTGTAATTACCCCAAAATCCTCTGAAATAAACCCAACATCATCCCCCCAAAATCCTGTGAAATTACCCCAAAATAAATCATCCCCGAATAACCCAAATCCTCTGAAATTACCCAAAAAAATCACCCCAAAATTCTCTGAAATCGCCCAAAATAATCACCCCAAAATCCTCTGAAATTACCCCAAAATCCCCTGAAATTACCCTAAAATAAATCATCCCTGAATAACCCAAAATTCTCTGAAATTTCCCCAAAATCCCCTGAATAACCCCAAAATAATCACGCCAAATTCCCCTGAAATTACCCCAAAATAATCACCCCAAATTCCCCTGAAATTGCCCCAAAATCATCACCCCAAAATAACCCAAAATCACCCCAAAATCATCCCTAAATAACCCAAAAATAATTAACCCAAAGTCCCCCAAAATGACCCCAAATCCCCCTGAAATTCACCCAAAATTGCTGGGACCCAAAAGTCCCTGAAAATCCCCTAAAAATTAACCCAAAATGACCCCAAATCCCCCCAAAATTAACCCCGAATCCCCAAAATCCCCCAAATTCACCCCAAACTCCTCCCTCCCGCCCCCTCCCCCTCATTTGGGGTCCCCCTCCCCCAGTTTGGGGGTCCGGGACCCCCCCCCAAAATAAAATAAATAAATTAAAATTAAAATTTAATTAATTAATGTGTCTCGTGTGTGACCCCTCCCCAAAATTTCCAAAATTTTCCCGAATTTTTGAGCCCCACCCCAAAATTTCGTTTTCCTCCCCCAATTTTCGGACGCCCCCAAAATCCCAAATTCTCCCCAAATTCCCCCTTTTTCTCCCCAAAACCCCGATTTCCCGAGTTCGCAAATTCCCAAATAATTCCCCAATCCCCAAATTCCTCTTTTTGTCCCCAAATAATTCCCGAAAATTCCCCAAAATTCCCGGATTCCCCGTTTTTCCCCCCAGAATCCACTCAGGCTCCGATTTCTGCTTTATTTGCTCAATTCCTCTTTTTTTTGGGTTTTTTTCCCTTTTTTTTCCCCATTTTTTATTTTTTTTCCCGCCGAGGGGGGGTGGGGGGAGGGGAGGGGGAAAATTCCATAATCTTATTTTTATTTCCATTATTTTTCATTATTTCCATTATTATTTTCATCGTTTTCAATATTTTTCGTTATTTTCATTTTTTTCTTCTTTTTCTTCGTTTTTCTCCCCGTTTTTCCCCATTTTTTATTTTTATTTTTATTATTTTTATTTTTATTTTTTTTAAATTTATTTTCTTCACACGACGACACAAAGGGGGGGGGGAGGGGCAGGGGGAGACCCCCCCCCAAAATATCCCCAATTTTGCCCCTCCCCCTCCCCAAAATCCCGATTTTTTGGGGGTTTTTTTTTTGGGGGGGGGGTCCGGGAGCTTTTTGGGGACCCCCCCAATAAGGCGAGGAGCCCCCCCCACCCCTCGACCCCTCCCCAAATTTTTGGGTTTTTTTTTTTTTGGGGGGGGGTGGGAGGGGGTTTTTGAGGGAAAAAATGGAATTTTTGGGAAAAAAAGGGGATTTTTGAGGGGAAAAAAAGGGGATTTTTGGGAGGGAAAAATGGGGATTTTTTGGGGGGAAAAAAGGGGATTTTGGGGGGGGTCTCGTGTTGTTTTTTTTTGAGGGGGGGTCCCGTGGTTGGTTTTTTTTTGGGGGGGGGGTCAGTAGTAGGTTTCCTTCTCCACCCAACCTGGAAAAGAAAGTGGAGCGAAAAAAAGGTGAGGGTGGAACCAAAATTCATAAAATCGGCCCCAAAATTTGACCCGAAATTTCTGAAAAATCCCCGCAAAATTCCCCCCAAAAAATCCCACCCAAATCTCCCAAAATTCCACCCAAAATTTCCTCTGAAATTCCTCCAAATTCCCCCCGCCAAAATCCTCTCAAAACTCCTGCAAATTCCCCCCAAAATCCACCCCTAAAATCCCCCCAATTTCCCCTAAATTTGTCCCAAAATTCCCCCAAAATTTCCTATTAAATCCCCCCAAAATCGCCCATAAAATTCCCCCCAAAATTCTAAAAAAAAATCCCTTAAAATCCGTCTAAAATTTCCCCCAAATGCCCCCAAAATTCCCCCCCCAATTTCCCCTAAATTTCTCCCAAAATTCCCCCAAACTTCCCCCCAAAAATCCCCCCAAATATTTTTCCCCAAAATCTCCATCAAATCCCCCCAAATTTCCCCCGAAATCCCACCCAAATCCCCCCCCCAAAATTCCCAAAATATTCCCTTAAAATTCCCCCTAAATGCCCCAAACCCGCCCGGAATTGCCCAAAATCCCCCGAATTTGCCCCAAACCTCCCAGAATGCCCCAAACCCGCCCGAATTTGCCCAGAATCGGCGGAATTTGCCCCAAACCTCCGGGGTTGCGGCGCAGGATGAGCTTGCGGATCTCGTCGTAGACGAAGATGAGGAAGGAGTAGGGGAAGGCGCAGAACCACCAGCTGGGCCTGGGCGAGGGAATTTGGGGGAAAACCACAGAGAAACGGTCAAAAACGGCGAGGAAATGGGGAAAAACCAAAAAAAAAAACGGTGGAAAACGGTGAAAAAACGGGGAAAATACGAAAGAAATGGTTGAAGACAGAAATAAATGGTCAAAACCAAAAAAAAAAAGTCAGTAGTGGTGAAGAAACGGTCAAAACCGCGCAAAGAAATGGTGAAAAACACCCAAAAATGGTCAAAAGCCAAAGGAAATGGGCAAAACTTGAAAATAAACGGTCAAAACCCACAAAAGAAGGTCAAAAGCCAAAAAATGGCTGAAATCCCCGCAAAGGAACGGTCAAAAGCCGAAAGAAACGGTCCAACACTCCCAGAAGTTGATCAAAAACTCCGAAAAATGCCCAAAACCCCCCAAAACGGTCAAGGCTCCCTGAAAACTATCAAAAAGCCAAAAAAACCTGAAGAAAAGGTCAAAACCCCGTGAAAATTGCTGAAAATTAAAATAAATGGTCAAAAAAACCCCCATAGTGCTCAAAACCCAAAAAATGCTGTGAAATAATAAAAAAATCACTCAAATCCCCAAAAATGCTCCAAAACCCCACAAAAATCAATCAAACCCCCCTTAAAATGCAGAAAAAAAAACCAACAAAAAAAGCTCAAACCCAGTAAAATGCTCAAAATATAAAAAAAAAATAAAGCTTAAAATATAAAAAGCAATGCTCAAAATCCCCCCTAAAATCAGTCAAAACCCTCTAAAAATGCTCCAAAAACACCCAAAAATCGCTTAAAACCCCAAAAAAATCCTCCAGATCCACCCAAAATCCCCCCTCCCCTGTCCCAGGCCCGGATTTTGGGGCGAATTCCGGGGGTTTTGGGGCTCACTTGAGGGGGTACATGCGCAGCGCCACGTCCATGCCGGGGCAGTAGGAGAGGAACGCGGCCAGCGCCGTCTCCTCGAAGAGCCCGAAAATCAGGATTTTGTTCCTAAAAAAAGGCACAAAAACCGTCAGCAGGAACCCCCAAATCTGACAGAATGCACCCTAAAATACGGCGCCCCAAAAGCCCCCAAAATCGGGGTTTTGTTCCTAAAAAAAAGCAGAAAAACCATCGGAAAGGATCCAGCAAAATCCCCCCAGAATTTCCCCAAAGTCCCCGCAAATTTCCCCCCAAAATCTCCCAAAACCCCCCCAGAATTTCCTGAAAATTCCTCATTAAAATTCCCCCAAAATCTCCCCAAAGTCCCCATTAAAAGTTTCCCCCAAAATCTCTCCTAAATACCCCCCAAAATCCCCCCAAAGTCCCCCCAAAATCTCCTCCAAAATTCCCCCAAATATTCCCATGATTTCCCCAAAATCCTCCCCAAATTCCCCCTCAAAAATTCCCCCCAAAATTTCCCTGAAATTCTCCCAAAACTTCTCTAAAATGACTCCCAAAATTCCCTCAAAATCCTCCAAAAAATCCCCCCAAAAAATGCTCCCCAAAATCCCCCCAAAATTCCCCTAAAATTCCCCCAAAATTTCCTCTAAAATTCCCCCAAAATCCCCCCTGAAATTCCCCCCAAAATTCCCCCAAAATTCCCTCTAAAATCCTCCCAAAATTCCCCCAAAATTCCCCCAAAATTTCCCCCAAAATTCCCCCTAAAATCCCCCCCAAAATTCCACCCAAAATCCCCCCTAAAATTCCCCCAAAATCCCCCATTAAATTCCCCTAAAATCCCCCAAATTTCCCTAAAATCCCCCATAATTTTCCCCCCAAAACCCCCCAAAATTCCCCTTAAAATTCCCCCCAAAATCCCCCATTAAATTCCCCTAAAATCCCCCAAATTTCCCTAAAATCCCCCATAATGTTCCCCCCCAAAAACCCCCCCAAAATTCCCAAAAAATTCCCCCCAAAATTTCCCCCAAAATTCCCCCAAAATCCCCCCCAAAATTCCCAAAAAAATCCACCCAAAACCCCCCAAAATTCCCCTTAAAATCCCCCCCAAAATCCCCCATTAAATTCCCCTAAAATCCCCCAAATTTCCCTAAAATCCCCCATAATTTCCCCCCCCAAACCCCCCCCAAAATCCCCCCCCAAAATTCCCAAAAATTCCACCCAAAATTTCCCCCAAAATTCCCCCAAAATTCCCTCTAAAATTCCCCCAAAATCCCCCCCAAAATTCCCCCCAAAATCCCCCAAAATTCCCCCCAAAATCCCCAATTAAATTCCCCTAAAATCCCCCAAATTTCCCTAAAATCCCCCATAATTTCCCCCCCCAAAACCCCCCCAAAACTCCTACAAAATTCCACCCAAAACCCCCCAAAATTCCACCCAAAATTCTCCCAAAAATCCCCCCAAAATCCACGGGGACTCCTCCATTCCTCGGGGACCCCCTCCCAGAATTTTGGGGACCCCTCCCCAAATCCCTCCCCCTCCCGCTCCCTCCCCAATTTCGACCTCCCCAATTTTTTTTTTTGGGGACGCTCTCGTTAATTCAGGGATTCTCCCAGCACTTTGGGGACACCCCCAAGATTTCGGAGACCCCCTAAAATTTGGGGACGACCCCTCCCCAGAATTTCGGGGACCCCTCCCCAGAATTTCGGGGACCCCAGACTCACTTCATGCCCTGCTGGAAGACGGAGTTGCGCCGCGTCTTGCAGATGATGAGGTCGGCCCACTGCACGACCACGATGCTGACGAAGAACGCCGTGTGGCACGTGAACTCCACCACCTTGCGCTGCTCGTACGTCTGGGGGGGCCGGGAGGGAGACCCCTCCTCAAATTAACGAAATCGACCCCCGCCCCGAAAAAAACCCCGGCCCAAAAACGCGAAAAACGGCCTCGAAAAATGACACGAAAAATGATTGAAATGGCCCCCAAAAAATGGTCAAAACGCCGTGAAAAAAATGATCAAAGTGCCCCAAAAGAGAGAGAGAGACCCCTCCTCAAATTAATGAAATTGACCCCCGCCCCGAAAAAACCCCGGCCCAAAAACGCGAAAAACGGCCTCGAAAAATGACACGAAAAATGACATGAAAAATGACATGAGAAATGGCCCCCAAAAGATGGTCAAAACACCATGAAAAAAATTATCAAAGTGCCCCAAAAGAGAGAGAGACCCCTCCTCAAATTAATGAAATTAACCCGCCCCGGACCAGCCCAAAAAAAACCCGGCCCAAAAATGTGAAAAACGGCCTCGAAAAATGACACGAGAAATGACATGAAAAATGACATGAGAAATGGTTAAAATGGCCCCCAAAAAATGGTCAAAACGCCATGAAAAAATGATCAAAGTGCCCCAAAAGAGAGACAGACCCCTCCTCAAATTAACGAAATTGACCCGCCCCGGACCCGCCCTGAAAAACACCCGGCCCAAAAATGTGAAAAATTACCTCAAAAAATGACATGAAAAATTATTGAAATGGCCCCAAAAAATGGTCAAAACGCCATGAAAAAATGATCAAAGTGCCCCAAAAGAGAGAGAGACCCCTCCTCAAATTAATGAAATTAACCCGCCCCGGACCCGCCCCGAAAAACCCCGGCCCAAAAATGTGAAAAACGGCCTCAAAAAATGACACGAAAAATGACATGAAAAATGACATGAGAAATGATTGAAATGGCCCCCAAAAAATGGTCAAAACGCCATGAAAAAAATTATTAAAATGGCCCAAAAGAGAGAGAGACCCCTCCTCAAATTAATGAAATAGACCCCCGCCCCGAAAAAACCCCGGCCCAAAAACGCGAAAAATGGCCTCAAAAAATGACATGAAAAATTATTAAAATGGCCCCAAAATATGGTCAAAACCACCTTGTGCTGCTCGCACGTCTGGGGCGGGGGGGGAAAGGGGGGTGGGCGTCAGAGACCCCTCCTCGAATTAACAGAGTCAGCCCACCCGGGATCCGCCCCGAAAACCCCCGTCTCGAAATTGTGAAAAACAGCCTCAAAAAATGGTTAAAATGACATGGAAATAGGCTAAAATGGCCTCCAAAAAGGATCAAAACAGCCCCAAAAAATGATCAAAAAGCCTGCCCAAAAAATGACCAAAAAGTGCCCCCAAAAATGCTCAGAACACCCCCAAAAAAGCTCTGTTTTTGAGAATCCCCATGCCCAGAGCTCCTCCTTTTTCAGGATTCCCATTTTTAGTGACCCCCATTTTTTGGCACCCCCATTTTTTGGCACCCCCATTTTCAAGAATCGCCATTTTTAAGCATTCCTGTTTTTTGAGACCCCCATTTTTTGGCACCCCCATTTCCAGGGGTCTGCATTTTTTCAGGATTCCTGGTTTTTGGAGACCCTCATTTTTTTTGGGGGGACCCCCCGGTTTTAGGGACTCCAATTTTCAGGGACCTCAATTTCCAGAGGACCCCCCCCCCCCCAATTCCAGAGTCCCCATTTTCGGGAATCTCCCATTTTCCAGGATTCCTGTTTTTCGTCACTCCCGTTTTTTTAGAGCCCCCCCCCCCCCCCCCGTTTTTCACCGCGCCCATTTTTTCGGGACCCCCATTTTTCAGGACCCCCATTTTTGGGAAGAACCCCCATTTCCAGAGACCCCCAGTTTTCAGGACCCCTATCTTTCGGGATTCCCATTTTTTTGGAGATCCTATTTTATTTTATTTTTGGAGATCCCCATTTTTTGGGACCCCCATTTTTCAGGACCCCCCCATTTTTTGGGACTCCCATTTTTCAGGACCTCCCCCCATTTTTTTGGCTCCCCTATTTTTCAGGACCCCCATTTTTGGGAAGAATCCCCATTTCCAGAGACCCCCATTTTTCAGGACCCCTATCTTTCGGGATTCCCATTTTTTTGGAGATCCTATTTTTTTTTTTTTTTTGGAGATCCCCATTTTTTGGGACCCCCATTTTTCAGGACCCCCATTTCTGTTTTCAAGAACCCCCATTTCCAGAGACCCCCATTTTTCAGGACCCCTATCTTTCGGGATTCCCATTTTTTTGGAGATCCTATTTTTTTTTTTTTTTTGGAGATCCCCATTTTTTGGGACCCCCATTTTTCAGGACCCCCATTTTTTAGCACCCCCATTTTTTGCCACCCCTATTTTTTGGCACCCCCATTTTTTTGGGGGACCCCCATTTTTCAGGACCCCTATCTTTCGGGATTCCCATTTTTTCGGAGATCCTATTTTTTTTTTTTTTGGAGATCCCCATTTTTTGGGACCCCCATTTTTCTGGACCCCCCCCATTTTTTTGGCACCCCCATTTTTCGGGACCCCCATTTTTGGGAAGAACCCCCATTTCCAGAGACCCCCATTTTTCAGGACCCCTATCTTTCGGGATTCCCATTTTTTTCGGAGATCCTATTTTTTTTTTTTTTTTTTTTGGAGATCCCCATTTTTCGGGACCCCCCCCATTTTTTTGGCACCCCCATTTTTCAGGACCCCTATCTTTCGGGATTCCTATTTTTTTGGAGATCCTACTTTTTTTTTTTTTTTGGAGATCCCCATTTTTTGGGACCCCCATTTTTCTGCCCCCCCATTTTTTGGGACCCCCATTTTTCTGCCCCCCCTTTTTTGGGGACCCCCATTTTTTGGCACCCCCATTTTTTATGCCCCCCCTTTTTTGGGGACCCCCATTTTTTGGCACCCCCATTTTTTATGCCCCCCCATTTTTTTGGGGGACCCCCATTTTCGGCGGGCGGGCACGCACCCACTGCTGCCCGTAGGAGTCCTCCAGGTCGTTGATGGTGCGGTCGTCCCAGCGCAGCCGGATGCCCACCAGGCACGAGGGCAGGAAGCCGTTCTCCGCCAGGATCACGAAGTACGAGAAGAACCCGCCCAGCGCCTGGATCATCCCTGCGGGGCACAAACGGGGGGTCAGGGGGTCAGCGGGAGCCAATGGGAGACAATGGGGGTCAGCAGGAGCCAATGAAAATTAACAGGAGCCAACGGGAGCCAATGGGAGTCAGCAGGAGCCAATGGGAACCAATGGGGGTCAGCGGGAGCCAATGAAACTCAGTTGGATCCAGCGGGAGCCAATGGGGGCCAGCAGGAGCCAATGAAACTCAGTTGGATCCAGCGGGAGCCAATGGGGGCCAGCGGGAGCCAATGGGAGCCAATGGGGGCCAGCGGGAGCCAATGGGGGCCAGCGGGAGCCAATGGGAGCCAATGGGGGCCAGCGGGAGCCAATGGGAGCCAATGGGGGTCAGCGGGACCCAACGGGAGCCAATGGGGGCCAGCGGGAGCCAATGAAACTGAACAGGAGCTAATGGGAACCAGTGGGGGTCAGTGGGAGCCAATGGGAGACAATGGGGGTCAGCGGGAGCCAATGGGGGCCAATGGGGGCCAGCAGGAGCCAATGGGAGCCAATGGGGGCCAGCGGGAGCCAATGGGGATCAATGGGAGCCAATGGGGGTCAATGGGAGCCAATGGGAACCAATGGGGGCCAGCGGGAGCCAATGGGGGCCAGCGGGAGCCAATGGGGGTCAGCGGGAGCCAACGGGAGCCAATGGGGGTCAGCGGGAGCCAATGGGGGCCAGCGGGAGCCAATGGGAGACAATGGGGGCCAGCGGGAGCCAATGGGAGTCAAGAGGACTCAGAGGAACCCAATGAAACTCAACGCGACCCAATGGGAGCCAATGGGGGTCAACGGGAGCCAATGAAAATCAATGGGAGCCAATGGGAGTCAACGGGAGCCAATGGAACTCAATAACTGACCAGTGAGTGACCATGAGTGACCATGAGTGACCATTGAGTGACCACTGACCGATCTGGCCGTAGGCCATGCTGATGAGCCGCTCGTTGACCATGGGTGACCATGGATGACCATGGGTGACCATGGATGACCATGGATGACCCTGAGTGACCCCAGAGTGACCATGAGTGACCATGACTGACCATGGGTGACCAGTGAGTGACCACTGACCGATCTGGCCGTAGGCCATGCTGATGAGCCGCTCGTTGACCATGGGTGACCATGGATGACCATGACCAACAATGACTGACCATGACTGACCATGACTGACCATGGATGACCATGACTGACCATGAGTGACCCCAGAGTGACCATTGAGTGACCAGTGAGTGACCACTGACCGATCTGGCCGTAGGCCATGCTGATGAGCCGCTCGTTGACCATGGATGACAATGACCAACAATGACCAACAATGACTGACCATGAGTGACCATGGATGACCACCAATGACCATAAATGACCCATGAGTGACCATGACTGACCATGGATGACCATAAATGACCCCAGAGTGACCCTGAGTGACCAGTGAGTGACCACTGACCGATCTGGCCGTAGGCCATGCTGATGAGCCGCTCGTTGACCATGGGTGACCATGGGTGACCATGGATGACAATGGGTGACCATGGATGACCACCAAAGACAATAAATGACCATGACTGACCCCAGAGTGACCATGGATGACCATGACTGACCATGAGTGACCATGACTGACCCCAGAGTGACCAGTGAGTGACCACTGACCGATCTGGCCGTAGGCCATGCTGATGAGCCGCTCGTTGACCATGGGTGACCATGGATGACAATGACCAACAATGACTGACCATGAGTGACCACGGATGACCATGACTGACCATGAGTGACCATTGAGTGACCAGTGAGTGACCACTGACCGATCTGGCCGTAGGCCATGCTGATGAGCCGCTCGTTGACCAGCTTGTCGCTGCGCGGGTTCCGCGGCTGCCGCTTCATGATGTCGCTCTCGGCCGCCTCGTAGGCCAGGGAGATGGCGGGCACCTGAGATTGGGGCCAAAACACGGAATTTGATCAATTCGGGTGGATTTCGGGACACGTTTTGGGTGGAATTCCCGGGGTTTTTTGGGGTGAATTCCGGGGTTTTTTGGGGTGAATTCCGGGGTTTTTGGGATTCCCTCACCATGTCAGTCCCCAAATCGATGCAGAGGATGGTGATGGTGCCCAGCGGCAGCGGGATTTGGGTGAATTTGGGGTGTTTTTGGGGATTTTTGGATTTGATGAATTTTGATGGATTTCGGGCTGTATTTTGGGTGGAATTCCGGGGGCTTTTTGGGGTGAATTCCGTGGTTTTTGGGTCCCTCACCATGTCGGTGCCCAGGTCGATGCAGAGGATGGTGATGGTGCCCGGCAGCAGCGGGATTTGGGTGAATTTGGGATGGTTTTGGGGATTTTTGGATTTGATGAATTTTGATGGATTTCGGGCTGTATTTTGGGGTGAATTCCGGGGTTTTTGGGTCCCTCACCACGTCGGTGCCCAGGTCGATGCAGAGGGTGGTGATGGTGCCCGGCGGCAGCGGGATTTGGGTGAATTTGGGATGTTTTTGGGGATTTTTGGATTTGATGAATTTTGATGGATTTCGGGACAGATTTTGAGTGGAATTTCGGGTTTTTTGGGGTGAATTTCAGGGTTTTTGGGTCCCTCACCACGTCGGTGCCCAGGTCGATGCAGAGGATGGTGATGGTGCCCAGCGGCAGCAGGATTTGGGTGAATTTGGGATGGTTTTGGGGATTTTTGGATTTGATGAATTTTGATGGATTTCGGGCTGTATTTTGGGGTGAATTCCAGGGTTTTTTGGGGTGAATTCCGGGGTTTTTGGGTCCCTCACCATGTCGTTGCCCAGGTCGATGCAGAGGATGGTGATGGTGCCCAGCGGCAGCGGGATTTGGGTGAATTTGGGATGGTTTTGGGGATTTTTGGATTTGATGAATTTGGATGGATTTCGGGACAGATTTTGGGGTGTATTTTGGGGTGAATTCCGGGGTTTTTGGGTCCCTCACCACGTCGGTGCCCAGGTCGATGCAGAGGATGGTGATGGTGCCCAGCGGCAGCGGGATTTGGGTGAATTTGGGATGTTTTTTGGATTCAATGAATTTTGATGGATTTCAGGCTGTATTTTGGGTGGAATTTCGGGGTTTTTTGGGGTGAATTCCGGGGTTTTTGGGATTCCCTCACCATGTCAGTGCCCAAATCGATGCAGAGGATGGTGATGGTGCCCAGCGGCAGCGGGATTTGGGTGAATTTGGGATGGTTTTGGGGATTTTTGGATTTGATGAATTTTGATGGATTTCGGGCTGTATTTTGGGGTGAATTCCGGGGTTTTTGGGTCCCTCACCATGTCGGTGCCCAGGTCGATGCAGAGGATGGTGATGGTGCCCAGCGGCAGCGGGATTTGGGTGAATTTGGGATGTTTTTGGGGATTTTTGGATTTGATGAATTTTGATGGATTTCAGGCTGTATTTTGGGTGGAATTTCGGGGTTTTTTGGGGTGAATTCCGGGGTTTTTGGGTCCCTCACCATGTCGGTGCCCAGGTCGATGCAGAGGATGGTGATGGTGCCCAGCGGCAGCGGGATTTGGGTGAATTTGGGATGGTTTTGGGGATTTTTGGATTTGATGAATTTTGATGGATTTCAGGCTGTATTTTGGGTTGAATTCCGGGGTTTTTGGGTCCCTCACCATGTCAGTCCCCAAATCGATGCAGAGGATGGTGATGGTGCCCAGCGGCAGCGGGATGTTGGCCATGATGAACAGCAGGAACGGCGTGATCTCGGGGATGTTGCTGGTCAGCGTGTACGCGATCGACTTCTTCAGGTTGTCAAAAATCAGGCGCCCTGAGGCAAAAAACGGCAAAAAAACGTCAAAAAAAATCAAAAAAACGGCAAAAACCATCAAAAAACGGCAAAAAACGGCAAAAAAAACATCACCGGTGGCCCCGAAACCGCACAGATTCACCCCAAAATCGCCCAAACCGGACCTTCTGGTGACGATGGAGGTGAAGCTGTCGTCGAGCAGGATCACCTGTCCCACACCTGTCCCACACCTGTCTCAGGTATCCCACCTGCCCCACACCTGTCTCACACCTGTCCCAGGTACCACACCTGCCCCACACCTGCCCCACACCTGCCCCACACCTGTCCCACACCTGTCCCAGGTATCTCACCTGTCCCACACCTGTCCCACACCTGTCCCATACCTATCTCAGGTGTGTTTCTCACCTGCCCAGGTGTGTCTCACCTGCCCAGGTATATGTCAGGTGTGTCTCACCTGCCCCACACCTGTCCCACACCTGTCCCAGGTATCTCACCTGTCCCACACCTGTCCCACACCTGTCTCAGGTACCACACCTGCCCCACACCTGTCCCACACCTGTCCCATACCTATCTCAGGTGCGTTTCTCACCTGCCCAGGTGTATCTCAGGTGTGTCTCACCTGTCCCAGGTGTGTTTCTCAGCTGTCCCACACCTGTCCCAGGTATCTCACCTGTCCCACACCTGTCCCATACCTATCTCAGGTGCGTTTCTCACCTGTCCCAGGTGTGTTTCTCACCTGTCCCATACCTGTCCCACACCTGTCCCACACCTGTCTCAGTTGTGTCTCTCACCTGCCCAGGTATATCTCAGCTGTGTCTCACCTGTCCCACACCTGTCCCAGGTGCCTCACCTGTCCCATACCTGTCCCACACCTGTCCCAGGTGTCTCACCTGTCCCATACCTGTCTCCCCTGGCCCAGGTGTATCTCAGGTGTGTCTCACCTGCCCAGGTGTGTTTCTCACCTGTCCCACACCTGTCCCACACCTGTCCCACACCTGTCCCACACCTGTCTCCCCTGGCCCAGGTGTATCTCAGGTGCGTTTCTCACCTGCCCAGGTGTGTTTCTCACCTGTCCCACACCTGTCTCCCCTGGCCCAGGTGTATCTCAGGTGTGTCTCACCTGCCCAGGTGTATCTCAGGTGTGTCTCACCTGGCCCAGGTGTGTCCCAGGTGTTTCTCCCCTGGCCCAGGTGTATCTCAGGTGTGTCTCACCTGTCCCAGGTGCGCTCACCTTCCTCGACGCCCGTCACGATGGAGGCGAAGTTGTCGTCGAGCAGGATCATGTCGGCCGCCTGCTTGGAGACGTCGGAGCCGGCGATGCCCATGGCCACGCCGATGTCGGCCTTCTTCAGCGCCGGCGAGTCGTTCACGCCGTCGCCCGTCACCGCCACGATGGCGCCCTTTTGGGGCGGAAAACGGGGGAAAACGGGAAAAAACGGGAAAAAAACGGAAAAAACCGCGTGAAAATCGGGCGAGAAACGGCCGAGAAACAGGGAAAAAATGGGGGAAAATTGGGGGGACTGGGGGTGCTGGGGACATTGGGGATATTGAGGGAAAAAATGGGGAGTTTGGGGTGAAAAATGTGAAAAGTGGGAAAAAAGGCAAAAAAAGGAGAAAAAAACGCGAAAAAGCTGGGGAAAAAATGGGGGAAAATGGGGAAAATTGGAGGAAAATGGAGAGAAAAATGGGGGGGACTGGGGGTGTTGGGGACATTGGGGATATTGAGGGAAAAATGGGGAGTTTGGGGTGAAAAACATGAAAAGTGGGAAAAACCCCCAAAAAAATGGGGAAAAATGGGGAAAAAAGGGGATAAATGGGGGAAAAATGGAAGAAAATGGGGAGAAAAATTGGGGGGACTGGGGATGTTGGAGACATTTGGGATATTGAGGGAAAAATGGGGAGTTTGGGGTGAAAAATGGGAAAAGTGGGGAAAAAAGGCAAAAAAAGGAGAAAAAACGCGAAAAATCTGGGGAAAAAATGGGGGAAAATGGGGAAAATTGGAGGAAAATGGGGAGAAAAATGGGGGGGGAATGGGGGTGTTGGAGACATTGGGGATATTGAGGGAAAAATGGGGAATTTGGGGTGAAAAATGTGAAAAGTGGGAAAAAAGGCAAAAAAAGAGGGAAAAAATGGGGGAAAAAGGGGATAAACGGGGAAAAAATGGAGGAAAATGGGGAGAAAAACTGGGGGGACTGGGGGTGTTGGGGACATTGGGGATATTGAGGAAAAAACGGGGAGTTTGGGGTGAAAAATGGGAAAAGTGGGAAAAAAGGCAAAAAAGGAGAAAAAACGCCAAAAAATATGGGAAAAATGGGGGAAAATGGGGAAAATTGGAGGAAAATGGGGAGAAAAATGGGGGGGAATGGGGGTGTTGGGGACACTGGGGATATTGGGAAAAAATGGGGAATTTGGGGTGAAAAACAGGAAAAGTGGGAAAAACCCAAAAAAAATGGGGGAAAATGGGAAAAAACGGGGGGAAATGGTGCAAATTAGGTGGAAAACACAGGAAATTTGGGGAAATTGGGGGTTTGGGGAGACCTGAGAAATTTGGGGAAGATTTGGGAAAAAACGGGGGAAAAACTGGGAAAAAAATGGGAATAAACCCAAAAAAAAAAAAAAAGGTGAAAATTGGGTGAAAAACCAGGTTAAAAAACAGGGGAAATTTGGGGAAAAAAATGAGGGGGAAATGGGGGAAATTGGGGGTGTGGGAACACCGGGGAAAACCGGGGAATTTGGGGAAAAAAATCCCCCAAAAAATTTTGTGAAAATTGGGTGAAAAATGGGGGAAGCTTGGGGAAAAAATTAGGGGGTTCCAGGTGGGTTTTTTGGGGCCATTTTTGTGGGTTTTGGGACCGTTTTTGGGGCCATTTTTGTGGGTTTTGGGGCCGTTTTTGGGGCCATTTTTGGGGCAGTTTTGGGGTTCCGGGCGGGTTTTTTTGGGCCGCTTTCGAGGGTTTTGGGTCGTGGGTGTTTCGGGGTCCGTTTCTGTGATTTTGGGTCCGTTTTTGGGCGCGGTTTTGGGGCCATTTTTGTGGTTTTTGGGGCCATTTTTGGGGCCGTTTTGGGGTTCCGGGCGGGGTTTTTTCGGGCCGTTTTTGAGGGTTTTGGGTCGTGGGGGTTTTGGGGTCCGTTTCTGTGATTTTGGGTCCGTTTTTGGGCGCGGTTTTGGGGTTTTTTGGGGGCTGCCCCACCTGTCTCTGGCAGCCCTCGACGATGATGAGTTTCTGCTGCGGGGACGTGCGCGCGAAGACGATTTCGGTGTGGTTCTGCAGGATCTCGTCGATCTGCTCCGAGCTCATGTCCTTCAGGTCCGTGCCGTGGATCACGCACGCCTTGGCGTCCCTGCGGGCCCCAAAAACGCCCGGATTTACCCCAAAAACGGGGCAGGAATCCGGAAAGAACGGGATTTACCCAAAAAGAAAGGGATTTGCCCCAAAACCAACGTGATACACCCCGAAAACGGTGCAGGAATACAGAAAGAACAGGATAACAGGATTTACCCCAAAAACGACAGGATTTACCCCAAAAACAACGCGACGCACCCCGAAAACGGGGCAGGAATCCAGAAAGAACAGGATTTACCCCAAGAAGAAAGGGATTTACCCCAAAAACACCGGGATTCAGCCCAAAATCCACGGGATTTACCCCAAAAATGGTGCAGAAATCCAGAAAGAACAGGATTTACACAAAAAGAAAGGGATTTACCCCAAAAATGACGTGATACACCCCAAAAACGGGGCAGGAATCCAGAAAGAACAGGATTTACCCCAAAAAGAAAGGGATTTACCCCCAAAACAACGTGATTTATCCCAAAAATGGTGCAGTAAATCAGAAAGAACAGGGTTTACCCAAAAAGAAAGGGATTTACCCCAAAAATGCCGGGATTTACCCCAAAAACAATGTGATTTATCCCAAAAATGGTGTAGCAAATCAGAAAGAATGGGATTTACCCAAAAAGAAAGGGATTTACCCCAAAAACAGTACAGGAACCCAAAAATGGCTGACCTGGCTCACCTGGGGTTCACCTGGCTGACAGGTGTGTTCAGGTGTGACTCACCTGTCTCTATCTCACCTGGGGTTCACCTGGCTCACAGGTATGTTCAGGTGTGTTCAGGTGTGTTCAGGTGTGTCTCACCTGGGGTTCACCTGGCTCACAGGTATGTTCAGGTGTGTCTCACCTGGCTGACAGGTATGTTCAGGTGTGGCTCACCTGGGGTTCACCTGGCTCACAGGTATGTTCAGGTGTGTTCAGGTGTGTCTCACCTGTGTCTCACCTGGGGTTCACCTGGCTCACAGGTATGTTCAGGTGTGTCACACCTGTGTCTCACCTGGGGTTCACCTGGCTCACAGGTATGTTCAGGTGTGTCACACCTGTGTCTCACCTGGGGTTCACCTGGCTCACAGGTATGTTCAGGTGTGTTCAGGTGTGCCTCACCTGGGGTTCACCTGGCTCACAGGTATGTTCAGGTGTGTTCAGGTGTGTCTCACCTGTGGCTCACCTGGGGTTCACCTGGCTCACAGGTATGTTCAGGTATGTTCAGGTGTGTTCAGGTGTGTCTCACCTGTGTCTCACCTGGCTCACAGGTATGTTCAGGTGTGTCTCACCTGTCTCTATCTCACCTGGGGTTCACCTGGCTCACAGGTATGTTCAGGTGTGTCTCACCTGGCTCACAGGTATGTTCAGGTGTGTCTCACCTGTGTCTCACCTGGGGTTCACCTGGCTCACAGGTATGTTCAGCCGCGCCGCGATGTCACACCTGGCTGTGTCATACCTGTCTCACCTGTGTCTCACCTGGGGTTCACCTGGCTCACAGGTGTGTTCAGGTGTGTCTCACCTGTGTCTCACCTGGGGTTCACCTGGCTCACAGGTGTGTTCAGGTGTGTCTCACCTGTGTCTCACCTGGGGTTCACCTGGCTCACAGGTATGTTCAGGTGTGTCTCACCTGTGGCTCACCTGGGGTTCACCTGGCTCACAGGTATGTTCAGCCGCGCCGCGATGTCACACCTGGCTGTGTCATACCTGTCTCACCTGTCTCTGTCTCACCTGGGGTTCACCTGGCTCACAGGTATGTTCAGCCGCGCCGCGATGTCCTCCACGGTCTCGTTGCCCTCGGAGATGATCCCCACGCCCTTGGCGATGGCCTTGGCCGTGATGGGGTGGTCACCTGTCACCATGATCACCTGCGGGCACAGGTGGGGCACAGGTGTGTCACAGGTGAGGGCACAGGTGTGTCACAGGTGTGTCACAGGTGAGGGGGAACCTGGGAGGGTCACCTGGGGGGGGTTTTGGGGTCACCCAGGCCATGATGGGGTGGTCACCTGTCACCATGATCACCTGAGGGGACAGGTGAGGGGACAGGTGGGGCACAGGTGAGGGGACAGGTGAGGGGACAGGTGGGGCACAGGTGAGGGGACAGGTGAGGGGACAGGTGGGGCACAGGTGAGGGGACAGGTGAGGGGACAGTGATTTTTTGGGGGAATTTAGGGGGGATTTTTGGAGGGATTTTTGGGGGGATTTTGGGGGATTTCAGGGCGGATTTTGGGGGAATTCAGGGCAGATTTTGGGAGGGATTTTTGGGGGGATTTTGGGGAATTTCAGGGATGATTTTTTGAGGAAACTCAGGGGGGATTTTGGGGCATTTCAGGGCAGATTTTGGGGGAATTCGGGGCGGATTTTGGGAGGGATTTTTGGGGGGGTTTTGGGGGGAATTCTGGGGGGATTTTGGGGCATTTCAGGGCAGATTTTGGGGGAATTCAGGGCGTATTTTGGGAGGGATTTTTGGGGGGGGTTTGGGAGGGATTTTTGGGGGGATTTTGGGGGAATTCAGGGCAGATTTTGGGAGGGATTTTTGGGGGGATTTTGGGGGATTTCAGGGGGGATTTGGGGGGAATTCGGGGGGGATTTTGGGGGAATTCAGGGCAGATTTTGGGGGAATTCAGGGCGGATTTTGGGAGGGATTTTTGGGGGGATTTTGGGGGAATTCAGGGCAGATTTTGGGGGAATTCAGGGCGGATTTTGGGAGGGATTTTTGGGGGGATTTTGGGGGAATCCAGGGGGGATTTTTGGGGGAATTCGGGGCGGATTTTGGGAGGGATTTTTGGGGGGATTTTGTGGGAATTCAGGGGGGATTTTGGGGGAATTCAGGGCGGATTTTGGGAGGGATTTTTGGGCGGATTTTGGGAGGGATTTTTGGGGGGATTTTGGGGGAATTCAGGGCGGATTTTGGGAGGCATTTTTGGGGGGATTTTGGGGGAATTCAGGGCGGATTTTGGGGGAATCAAGGGGGGATTTTGGGAGGGATTTTTGGGCGGATTTTGGGGGAAATTCAGGGGGGAATTTTTGAGGAAACTCAGGGAGGATTTTGGGGGAATTCAGGGCGGATTTGGGGGGAATTCAGGGGGGATTTTGGGAGGGATTTTTGGGGGGATTTTGGGGGAATTCAGGGGGGATTTTGGGAGGGATTTTGGGGGGATTTTGGGGGAATCCAGGGGGGGATTTTGGGAGGGATTTTTGGGGGGATTTTGGGGGATTTCAGGGATCGTTTTGGGGGATTTCAGGGCGGATTTTGGGAGGGATTTTTGGGGGGGTCTTGGGGGGGTTTCAGGCACCGTCTCGGGGGTCCCACCTTGATGCCGGCGCTGCGGCATTTGCCGACGGCGTCGGGCACGGCGGCGCGGGGCGGGTCGATCATGGACATGAGCCCCACGAAGCAGAGGTTGTCCGTGGCGAAGTTCACGTCGTCGCAGTCGAAGGCGAAGCCCTTGGGGTACTGCTCCTCGGGCAGGTAAAAGTGGCAGAAACCTGCACGGGGAGAGACCCAAAATCACTGAGATTCAGCCCAAAAATCACCCCAAAATCAGCCCAAAAATCATCCCAAAAACAGCCCAAAAATCACCCCAAAATCAGCCCAAAAATCACCCCAAAAATCTCCTCAAAATCCCTCCCTGAATCTGCCCCTGGGGTACTGCTCCTCGGGCAGGTAAAAGTGGCAGAAACCTGCATGGGGAGGGACCCAAAATCAGCGAAATTCAGCCCAAAAATCACCCCAAAATCAGCCCAAAAATCATCCCAAAAATCAGCCCAAAAATCCCTCCCTGAATCTGTCCCTGGGTTGCTGCTCCTCGGGCAGGTAAAAGTGGCAGAAACCTGGGGGGAAAGAGCCCCAAAATCACTGAAATTCAGCCCAAAAATCACCCCCAAATCAGCCCAAAAATCATCCCAAAAACAGCCCAAAAATCACCCCAAAAATCCCCGCAAAAATCCCTCCCTGAATCTGCCCCTGGGGTGCTGCTCCTCGGGCAGGTAAAAGTGGCAGAAACCTGCACGGGGAGAGACCCAAAATCAGCAAAATTTACCTCAAAAATCACCCCAAAAATCCTCCAAATTCACCCCAAAAAATCACCCCAAAAATCCTCCAAATCTCCTCAAAATCCCTCCCCGAATCTGTCCCTGGGGTGCTGCTCCTCGGGCAGGTAAAAGTGGCAGAAACCTAGGGGGGGAGACCCCAAAAAAATCTAAAAAAACCCCCCCAAAAATAAAACAAAAATCCCAAAAAATCCAAAAAAATCCCCAAAAAATCCCTGAACCCCAAAATGCCCCCAAGCTCACCCAAAACCCTCTCTCCCAGCCCGCCGAGCTCCAGGCAGGTGTTCTGGAAGGGCCTCCTTCATCACAGCCCCATGGAAACCCCCACAGAAACCCCCCCAAGAAACCCCCAAAAAATTCCAAAAAAACCCAAAAATATATATATATAATTGAAAAAAAAATTCAAAAAAATCCCAAAAAAATCCCAGAACCCCAGAAAACCAAATTCTCACCCAAAACCCTCTCTCCCAGCCCGCCGAGCTCCAGGCAGGCGTTCTGGAAGGCCTCAGCAAACCGTGAAAAAATCCAAAAAAAATCCGAAAAAAATCCGAAAAAAATCCCTAAAAAAATCCGAAAAAAATCCCAAAAAATCCCAAAAAATCCCAAAAAATCCCCAAAAAAATCCCAGAACCCCCAAATCCCCCCAAACTCACCCAAAACCCTCTCTCCCAGGCCGCCGAGCTCCAGGTAGGCGTTCTGGAAGGCCTCCTTCATCTCCTCGTCCAGCGGCTGCTCCTTGCCCTGCAGCAGGATGGTGGAGCAGCGGTCCAGGATGCGCTCGGGCGCGCCCTTCATCACCAGCAGGTACCGGTTGTCGTTGGGGTCCTCGGTCTCGTGGATGGACAGCTGGGGCCAAAAACGGCGATTTTGGGTCTTTGGGAATTTTCGGGAATTTTTTGGAATTTTTTGGGGGGGGTTTGTGCTGCCCAAAAGGGAAATAAATTGAATTTTTGGGGATTTTTTAACGGTTGTCGTTGGGGTCCTCGGTCTCGTGGATGGACAGCTGGGGCCAAAAACGGCGATTTTGGGTCTTGGGGAACTTTTGGGAATTTTTTGGGAATTTTTTGGGGGGGTTTGTGCCGCCCAGGTGGGGTCAAAAGGGAAATAAATTGAAGTTTTGGGTTCCCCTGGGTATTTTTTGTTGTCTTGGGTTCCCCTCTGGGTTTGGGGTTTTTTGGGTTTTTTTTCAGTATTTTTGGGGTGTTTTTTGGTGTTTTTGGGTTCCCCTTTGTTGTTTTGGGTTCCCCTCTGTGTTTTGGTTTTTTTGGGGTGTTTTTTGGTGTTTTTGGGTTCCCCTTGGTGGGTTTGGGTTCCCCTTTGGGTTTTGAGATTTTTGGGGTTTTTTTTTCAGTACTTTTGGGGTGTTTTGGTGTTTTTTGGGTTTTTTGGGGTTCCCCTTTGTTGTCTTGGGTTCCCCTCTGTGTTTTGGGATTTTTTGCATTTTTTTCCCAGTATTTTTTGGGGTGTTTTTGGGTGTTTTTGGGGTACCTGCTGGTCTTTTGTAGCGTTTTTTTTGGGTTCCCCTTTGTTGTCTTGTGCTCCCCTCTGTGTTTTGGGGTTTTTTTGGTTTTTTTTCCCAGTATTTTTGGGGTGTTTTTTGGTGTTTTTGGGTTCCCCTTTGTTGTCTTGTGCTCCCCTCTGTGTTTGGGATTTTTGCATTTTTTTTTCAGTATTTTTTTTGGGGTGTTTTTGGGTGTTTTTGGGGTACCTGGTACTTGTTGGTGGAGTTGAAGGGGATCTCGGCCACCTTCTTGTTGCGCTCCCTCATGACCTTGACGGAGCCCGACGAGAGCTCGATGCACTTGAGCAGCGCCGACTCCGACGCGTCCCCGGCCACGTCGCGCTGCGGGGCCGAAAAATCGGGGTGAGAAACGCGGAAATCGGGACCGGCACGCAAAAATCGGGATTAGAAACGAAAAAAACAAAAAAAAAGGGGATTTTTCGCAAAAAAATTGGATTAGAAACAAGAAAATTGGGATGAGAAACCCAAAAACTTGCGTTGGAACACCGAAATCGGGGTTCGCAGCCCAAAATGTGGGATTCAAACCCGAAAATTGGGATTTCCGCCCCAAAATTGGGTTGAGAAACCCAAAAATTTGGATTGGCACCCAAAAATTTGGATTAGAAACAAAAAAAAAAAAAAAGGGGGATTTTTCCGCAAAAAAATTGGATTAGAAGCATGAAAATTGGGATGAGAAACCCAAAAACTTGCGTTGGAACACCGAAATTGGGATCCACAGCCCAAAATGTGGGATTCAAACCCGAAAATTGGGATTTCCGCCCCAAAATTGGGTTGAGAAACCCAAAAATTTGGATTGGCACCCAAAAATTTGGATTAGAAACAAAAAAAAAAACAAAAAAAAGGGGATTTTTCGCAAAAAAATTGGATTAGAAGCATGAAAATTGGGGATGAGAAACCCAAAAACTTGCACTGGAACACCGAAATTGGGATCCGCAGCCCAAAATGTGGGATTCAAACCCGAAAATTGGGATTTCCGCCCCAAAATTGGGTTGAGAAACCCAAAAATCCTAAACAAAACCCTTCAAAAATCCCCAAAAAATCCTCAAAAAATCTTTAAAAAATCTTTTTAAAAAAATCTTTTAAAAATCCCAAAAAAGTCCCAGAAAAATCCCCCCCCCCCAAAAAAAAAAATCTCCAAAAATTTGAAGAACCCCCTCCAAAAAACCTCAAAGAATTCCAGAAAAATTAAAAAAAAAAAAATTCAAAAAATCCCCAAAAACCCTCAAAAAAAGCCAAAACAATCCCCCCCCAAAAAAATAATCCCCAAAAATCCCAAAGCGTCCCCTCAGAAAAAAAAAAAAAAAAAACTCAAAAAATTCCAGAAAAATTAAAAATAAATTAAAAAATCCTCCAGAAATTCCCAACAAATCCCCAAAAATCCCAAAGCGTCCCCTCAGAAAAAAAAAACCAAAAAAACAAACTCAAAAAATTCCAGAAAAATTAAAAATCAATCAAAAAATCCTCCAGAAATTCCCAACAAAAAACCCAAAAAAAACCCCAAAAAATCCCAAAAAAATCCCCAAAAAATCCCAAAAAATTCAAGAAAAATCCCCAAAAAATAAAAAAAAAAATCAAAAAAAAAAAAATCCCCAAAAAAATCCCCCAAAAATCCCCAAAAAATCCCCAAAAAATCAAAAAAAATCCCCAAAAAATCCCCCCAAAAAAAAAAAATCCCCAAAAAATCCCAAAAAAATCCCAAAAAAATCCCAAAAAAATCCCAAAAAAATCCCCAAAAAATCCCAAAAAATCCCAAAAAACCCCCCAAACTCCCGATTTTTCCCCAAAGCCCCCCAGAAGGCCCCGGAGCCCCCGAGCCCACCTTGAGGATGGGCACGTTCTCCTGGCCGCCCTTGAAGACGGCGCGGTTGCAGAGCCCGGCGATGTGGCTCAGCGCCACCCACGTGGGAGAGCTCTTGTCGAACGCCGTGCCTGCCGGAGGGACACAACGCGCCCGTTCCCACCGGTTCCGACCGGTATGAACCAGTATGAACCAGTATGAACCAGTTCCGACCAGTATGAACCAGTTTGGACCAGTTCGGAGCAGTTTGGAGCGTTTTGGAGCAGTATAAACCAGTACAGAGCAGTATAAACTCGGATAAATCAGTATAAATCAGTTTGGACCAGTTTGGAGCAGTATAAACCAGCTCCGACCAGTATAAACCAGTATAAACCAGTTTGGACCAGGTCAGACCAGTATAAACCAGTCTGGACCAGTATAAACTCGGATAAATCTGTATAAACCAGTATAAACCAGTTGGGAGCTGTATAAACCAGTCTGGACCAGTATAAACCAGTTCCGACGAGTATAAACTCGGATAAATCAGTATAAACCAGTTTGGACCAGTTGGGAGCAGTATAAACCAGTCTGGACCAGTATAAACTCGGATAAATCAGTATAAACCATTTTGGACCAGTTGGGAGCAGTATAAACCAGTATGAACCATTATAAACTAGTATGGACCAGTATAAACTGCTATAAATCAGTATAAACCAGTTCTGACCAGTATGAACCAGTTCGGACCGGTTTGGAGCGGTTTGGAGCAGTATAAACCAGTACGGACCAGTATAAACCAGTCTGGACCAGTATAAACTCGGATAAATCAGTATAAACCAGTTCGGACTAGTATAAACCAGTCTGGACCAGTATAAATTCGGATAAATCAGTATAAACCAGTATAAACCAGTATAAACCAGTATAAACCAGCTGGGAGCAGTATAAACTCGGATAAATCAGTATAAACCAGTATAAACTAGTATGGACCGGTATAAACCAGTCTGGACCAGTATGAACCAGTTTGGACCAGTTCGGAGCAGTTTGGAGCGTTTTGGAGCAGTATAAACCAGTACGGACCAGTATAAACCAGTATGGACCAGTATAAACTCGGATAAATCAGTATAAACCAGTCTGGACCAGTTGGGAGCAGTATAAACCAGTCTGGACCAGTATAAACCAGTATGGACCGGTATAAACTCGGATAAATCAGTATAAACCAGTATAAACCAGTATAAACCAGTATAAACCAGTTGGGAGCAGTATAAACCAGTTTGGACTGGTATAAACTCGGATAAATCAGTATAAACCAGTTTGGACCAGTTGGGAGCAGTATAAACCAGTCTGGACCAGTATAAACTCGGATAAATCAGTATAAACCAGTTTGGACCAGTGTAAACCAGTATAAACCAGTATGGACCGGTATAAACTACTATAAATCAGTATAAACCAGTTCCGACCAGTATGAACCAGTTCGGACCGGTTTGGAGCAGTTTGGACCAGTATAAACCAGTCTGGACCGGTATAAACTCGGATAAATCAGTATAAACCAGTATGGACCAGCATAAACTAGTATAAATCAGTATAAACCAGTTCTGACCAGTATAAACTAGTATAAACCAGTATAAACCAGTTCCAACCAGTATAAAATCCCCAAAAAAACCCAAAAAAATTCCTAAAAAACCCCCCAAAATCCCCAAAAATTTCCCAAAAAGCCCCAAATTTTTTTTTTTGCGCACCGGACTGGTCCTCGGTGGTGTCGGCCTCGTGGATCTGGTTGTCGAACCACATGTGCGCCTCCCAGTTTGTCCCAGTTTGTCCCAGTTCCCCCAAAACCGCCCTGAATCCCCTCAAACCATCCCAAAACCCCCTAAAAAACAAAAAACAAAAAAAAAAAACAAACAAAAAAAAAATCAAAAAAATTCCTAAAGAAACCCCAAAAAATCCCCAAAAAATTCCTAAAAAATTCCTTAAAAACCCCAAAAAATCCCAAAAAACCCCCCCAAAAATTCCTAAAAAAAACCCCCAAAAAATCCCAAAAAAAACCCACAAAAAATTCCTAAAAAACCCAAAAAAATCCCCAAAAAACCCAAAAAAATCCCCAAAAAATCCCCCAAAAAAACCCCAAAAAATCCCCAAAAATTTCCCAAAAAAAGCCCCAAATTTTTTTTTATTTTTTTTTTTGCGCACCGGACTGGTCCTCGGTGGTGTCGGCCTCGTGGATCTGGTTGTCGAACCACATGTGCGCCACCGTCATGCGGTTCTGCGTCAGCGTCCCCGTCTTGTCCGAGCAGATGGTGGAGGTGGAGCCCAGCGTCTCCACGGCCTCCAGGTTCTTCACCAGGCAGTTCTTCCTGGCCATGCGCTTGGCCGTCAGCGTCAGGCACACCTGGGGAGGGGCAAAATGGGGCTGGGGGCTTCGTTTTGGGGGGAAACACCAAAAATCCCCGAGAAAATCGGTCAAAGTTGGAGGTGGAAACACCCGGAGGAACCTTCCGTAGATGGATCTCCAAATCGTTAAGGTTTTGGGGGGTGTGAAATGAGTCTGGGGTATCAAAATGGGTCTGGAGCCTCAAAATGGGTCTGGGGGCTTCATTTTGGGGGGAAAATACCAAAAATCCCCGAGAAAATCGGTCAAGGTTGGAGCTGGAAGCACCCGGAGGAACCTTCCATAGAGAGATCTCCAAATTTTGGGGGTTTTGGGGGCTCTGGAGGGTCTCAAATGGGTCTGAAAGGTCTGAAATGGGTCTGGGGTCTCAAAGTGGGTCTGGGGGCTTCGTTTTGGGGGGAAATCCCAAAAATCCTGGAGAAAATTGGTCAAAGTTGGAGGTGGAAGCACCTGGAGGAACCTTCAGTACATGGATCTCCAAATTTTGGGGGTTTTGGGGGCTCTGGAGGGTCTCAAATGGGTCTGGGAGGTCTGAAATGGGTCTGGGGTCTCAAAATAGGTCTGGGGTCTCAAAGTGGGTCTGGGGGCTTCGTTTTGGGGGGAAATCCCAAAAATCCCCGAGAAAATCGGACAAAGTTGGAGGTGGAAGCACCTGGAGGAACCTTCTGTAGATGGATCTCCAAATTTTGGGGGTTTTGGGGGCTCTGGAGGGTCTCAAATGGGTCTGGGGTCTCTAACTGGGTCTGGGGGCTTCATTTTGGGGTGGAAATCCCAAAAATCCCCGTGAAAATCGGTCAAGGTTGGAGGTGGAAACACCCGGAGGAACCTTCCGTAGATGGATCTCCAGTTCATCCCAGTCCATCCCAGTCACTCCCAGTTCAATTTCAATCCCCAATATCTCCATCCCAGTCCCTCCCAGTCCATCCCAGTTTGCTCCCAGTCCATCCCAGTTTGCTCCAGCTCACCGTCACGGTGGCCAGCAGCCCCTCGGGCACGTTGGCCACGATGATGCCGATGAGGAAGATGACGGTGGCTGCTCCCAGTCCATCCCAGTTTGCTCCCAGTCCATCCCAGTCCATCCCAGTCCCCAATATCTCCATCCCAGTCAATCCCAGTCCTTCCCAGTCCCTCCCAGTCCATCCCAGTCCCTCCCAGTTTGCTCCCAGTCCATCCCAGTCCATCCCAGCTCCCCTTTACACCCCAATATCTCCATCCCAGTCCATCCCAGTTTGCTCCCAGTCCATCCCAGTTTTCTCCCAGTCCATCCCAGTCCATCCCAGTTTGCTCCCAGTCCCTCCCAGTCACTCACGGTGACGGTGGCCAGCAGCCCCTCGGGCACGTTGGCCACGATGATGCCGATGAGGAAGATGACGGTGGGTGCTCCCAGTCCCTCCCAATCCCCAATATCTCAATCCCAGTCAATCCCAGTCCATCCCAGTCCCCAATATCTCCATCCCAGTCCATCCCAGTCCATCCCAGTTTGCTCCCAGTTTGTCCCCAGTCACTCACGGTGACGGTGGCCAGCAGCCCCTCGGGCACGTTGGCCACGATGATGCCGATGAGGAAGATGAGGGTGGCTGCTCCCAGTCCATCCCAGTCCAATTTCAATCCCCAATATCTCAATCCCAGTCCATCCCAGTCCCTCCCAGTTCAATTTCAATCCCCGATATCTCCGTCCCAGTAGCTCCCAGTCACTCCCAGTTTGCTCCCAGTCCATCCCAGTCCCTCCCAGTCCCTCCCAATCCCCAATATCTCCATCCCAGTCCATCCCAGTCCATCCCAGTTTGCTCCCAGTCCCTCCCAGTCCCTCCCAGTCACTCACGGTGACGGTGGCCAGCAGCCCCTCGGGCACGTTGGCCACGATGATGCCGATGAGGAAGATGACGGTGGCTGCTCAAAGCTCCCCTTTACACCCCAATATCTCCATCCCAGTCACTCCCAGTCGCTCCCAGTTTGCTCCCAGTCCCTCCCAGTCCATCCCAGTTTGCTCCCACTCACCGTGACGGTGGCCAGCAGCCCCTCGGGCACGTTGGCCACGATGATGCCGATGAGGAAGATGACGGCCTCGAGCCAGGTGTAGCCGAGGATGAGCGAGAGGATGAAGAAGGAGATGCCGAGGAAGACGGCGACGCCGGTGATGAGCTGGATGAAGTGCTCGATCTCCACGGCGATCGGCGTCTTGCCCACCTCCAGCCCCGAGGCCAGCGTGGCGATGCGGCCCATCACCGTGCGGTCGCCCGTGGCGATCACCACGCCCCGCGCCGTGCCTGCGAAACGGGGGGAGAAACGGGGAAATCGGTAAAAAACGGCGAAAAAACGGGAAATTTACTCAAAACGGCCCTGAAACGGGCTCAAAATGGCTCTGAAATGGTCTCAAAATGGTCTCAAAGTGGCCCCCAAATTCCTCCAGATCATCCACGGTCACCACGCCCCGCGCCGTGCCTGCGAAACGGGGAGAAAAACAGGGAAATTGGTAAAAATTGGGAAAAAATGGGAAATTTACTCAAAATGGCCCCGAAACGGCCCCAAAACGGCTCTGAAATGGTCTCAAAGTGGTCCCCAAATTCCTCCAGATCATCCATGGTCACCACGCCCCGCGCCGTGCCTGGGAAACGGGGGGAAAAACGGGGGAATCGGTAAAAATTGGGAAAAAATGGAAAATTTACTGAAAATGGCCCTGAAATGGCCTCAAAACAGCTCTGAAAGGCCCCAGAATGGACCCAAAATGGTCCCGAACGCGGTTCTGGATCACCCACGATCAGCACGTCCCGAGCTGCGACTGGAAAATGGGGGAAAAAACGGGGGAAATGGTAAAATTAGGCCAGAAACGGGAAGCTGACACAAAACGGTCCTGAAATGGCCCCAAAACGGCCCCAAAACGGCCCCAAAACGGCATCGGAGTTGTCTCCAGATCACTTATGGTCGCTGTGCCCTGAGCTGCGCCTAAAAATGGGGGGAAAAGGGGAAAAAATGGGGGGAAAAGGGGAAAAAAAGGGAAAACTCTGAAGAATGGGAAATGGACCCAAAACGGCCTCAAAATGGCCCCAAAATGGCATCAAAATTGTCTCCAGATCACTTATGGTCGCTACGCCCTGAGCTGCGCCTAAAAATGGGGAAAAAACAGGAAAAATGGGAAAAACAGGGGGAAAGAGAAACACAAGGGGGGGAAATGGGGAAAATGGGAAAAAAACAGAGAAAACAACAGGAAAAAATGGGAAAAATTGGACAAAGGGAAAAAAAAAAAAAAACACACCAGGAAAAAATTAGGAAAAAACGGGAAAGACCAGTAAAAAGTGGGGAAATAAGAAAAATACTGGAAAAAATGGGAAAAACAGGGAAAAAATTGAAAAAAAATTGAAAAAAAAATTGAAAAAAAATTGAAAAAAATAGAAAAAAAATAGAAAAAAATTGAAAAAAAATTGAAAAAAAATTGAAAAAAAAATAGAAAAAAAAAGGAAAAAAACAGGAAAAAAACCAGGAAAAAATGCTCCAAAAGTGCCCCGAAATCGCTTGAATCCCCCCCAAATTTTTGGGGCCCCCTCCCCAAGTTTTGGGGGCTCACCCTCGACGCAGTTGGTGGAGAAGAAGGTGATGTTGCGCGTCTCCAGCGGGTTGTCGTGGGTGCAGTCGGGCGAGCGCGTCTGCGGCTCCGATTCGCCCGTCAGCGAGGAGTTGTCGACCTGGGGGAGGGGATTTTGGGGTGAAAAAAGGGGATTTCGGGAAAATTCCGTAATTTTTGGGGCGAATTTTGGGGGTTTTGGGGCGAATTTTGGGGTTTTTGGGGTGAATTTTGGGGGCTGCCGTGGGTGGGCGAGCGCGTCGGCGGCTCCGATTCGCCCCTCAGGGGAGGAGCTGGAATCTCAGCCTGGGATGAGATTTTGGGGTGAAAAACGGGGATTTCGGGAAATTCCCCGAAAATTCCGTGGTTTTGGGGTGAATTTTGGGGTTTTTCTGGGGTGAATTTTGGGGGCATTTTCCCCAGGATATTTTGGGTTGATTTCCCCGGATTTACGGGGCGATTTCCCAGGGTTTTTCACGCGATTTCCTGGGATTTTTGGGACAATTTCCCAGGATGTTTTTGGGGCAATTTCCTGGGATTTTTTTGGGTGATTTCTCAGGACATTTTCGTGCACTTTCCCAGTATTTTTGGGTAATTTCCCCTGGCATTTTTTTGGGTGATTTTCCCCAGGATTTTTGAGGTAATTTCCCAAGATATTTTCGTGTCATTCCCTGTTATTTTTGGGCCGATTTCCCGGGATATTTTGGGGCAATTTCCCAGGATTTTTTAGTGTGATTTCCCCCGGTATTTCTGGTGCAATTTCCCGGGATTTGTGGGGCAATTTCCCAGGATATTTTTGTGTGATTTTCCCCAGTATTTCTGGTGCAATTTCCCGTTATTTTTGGGGCAATTTCCCGGATATTTAGTCTGATTTTCCCTGGCATTTCTGGTACAATTTCCTGGCATTTTTGGGGCAATTTCCCAGGATTTTTTAGGGGAATTTTCCCCAGTATTTCTGGTGCAATTTCCCGGCATTTTTGGGGCAATTTCCCCGGATATTTAGTGTGATTTTCCCCTGTATTTCTGGTGCAATTTCCTGGCACTTTGGGGCAATTTCCCCGGATATTTAGTGTGATTTTCCCTGGTATTTCTGGTGCAATTTCCTGGTATTTTTGGGGCGATTTCCCCAGATATTTAGTGTGATTTTCCCTGGCATTTCTGGTACAATTTCCCATTATTTTTGGGGTGATTTCCCCCGGTATTTCTGGTGCAATTTCCTGGGATTTTTGGGGCAATTTCCCAAGATTTTTTAGGGGAATTTCCCCCGGTATTTCTGGTGCAGTTTCCGGGTATTTTGGGGCAATTTCCCCGGATATTTAGTGTGATTTTCCATGGTATTTCTGGTACAATTTCCTGGTATTTTTGGGGCAATTTCCCAAGATTTTTTAGGGGAATTTTCCCAGGTATTTCTGGTACAATTCCCGGGTATTTTTGGGGCAATTTCCCAGGATATTTTTGTGTGATTTTCCCTGGCATTTCTGGTGCAATTTCCTGGCATTTTGGGGCAATTTCCCTGGATATTTAGTGTGATTTTCCCTGGCATTTCTGGTACAATTTCCCATTATTTTTGGGGCGATTTCCCCCGGTATTTCTGGTACAATTTCCAGGTATTTTTGAGGCAATTTCCCAGGATTTTTTAGGGGAATTTTCCCCAGTATTTCTGGTGCAATTTCCCGGGATTTTTGGGGCGATTTCCCGGGATTTTTGGGGCGATTCTCCCCGGTATTTCTGGTGCAATTTCCCGGGATTTTTGGGGCGATTTCCCGGGATTTCGGGGCCCCACCTTGCATCCGTGCGCCGAGATGATCCTGAGGTCGGCCGGGACGCGGTCGCCGCCCTTGACCTCCACCAGGTCCCCGACCACGACCTCCTCGGCGTTCACCTGCATCTTCTCGCCCTCCCGGATCACCAGGGCTTGCTGGAAACCGCGGAATTTCGGCAATTTCAGCGATTTATGGGATTTCGGGGATTTATGGAATTCCCGGCTGGCGGAACCCAAGAAATCCCAAAAAATCCCCCCCCCAAAATTGGCTTTTTATTCACCTTTTTTCCCCTCAAAAAAAACCCAAAGAAAACCTAAATGCCGAAAAGAAATCCTAAAAAAAAAAAAACTCCCAAAAAAATCCTAAAAGAAAAACTCCCAAAAAATCCTAAAAAAAAATCTCGAAAAAAATCCCAAAAATCCGCCCTCAAAAAATCCGCACCAAAAAAGTGCCCAAAAAATTAAAAAAAAATCCGAAAAATCCCCCAAAATCCCAAAGAATTTTAAAAATCCCCAAAAACACCAAAAAAATTCCCAATTAATCCCCAAACCCCGGATTTATTCCTCCAGACCCCAATTAACCCCAAAACCCCCCCTAAAATCCCTAAAATTCCCCCAAATTCCCTTTTTTTTGTTTTCATTTTAACCCTCTCAAACCCCCAAACCCTCAGGAAAAAATCCCAAAAAAATCCCCAAAATTTACAAAAAAAACCCAAAAAAAAAAAAAAAAAATCCCCAAATTTCTCCTCCAGCCCCCCAGAGCCCCCCCAGAGCTGAAAATTCGGATTTTCCCACCCCAAAACGGGAGCGCCCCACGCTGGATCCCGGCTGCCGGAACCCCGAACCCCGAAATCGCCGTTTTTGGGCCCAAAGCGCACCTGGGGCACCATGTTCTTGAAGGATTCCATGATCTTGGAGCTCTTGGCCTCCTGGTAGTAGGAGAAGCAGCCGGTGATGATGACGACGGCGGCCAGGACGATGCCCAGGTACAGCTGGGGGGGACAGAAAAGGGTTTGGGGTCAGTTGGGGCTTTTTTGGACATCAAAAAAAAAATCCAAAAAACCCCCCAAAAAAACCCCCAAAATCCACGCCAAAAAAACACACAAAAAAACCCCCCAAAAAACTCAAAAACTCAAAAAAAAAACCCTAAAAAATCCCCCAAAATACCCAAAAAGTACCCCAAAAATAAAAAGATACCCAAAAAAACAAAAAAAAAAAAACAACCCCAAAATCCCCCCCAAAAAATCCAAAAATATCCCCCCAAAAATAAAACAATAATGCCCCCAAAAAACCCAGTAAAATAAAAAACAAAAAAAATTTTCCAAAAAATCATAAAAAGGTCCCAAAAATTTTAAATAAATCCCAAAACACTCCCCAACACCTCCCCCAAAATTTTTTATAAAAACCCCCAAAAATCCCACAAAAAAACCAAAAGAAGCCCCAAAAAACCCCAAAAAATCCAAATAAATCCAAAAAAAATCTAAAAAAAAAAATCCCTGAAAAATCCCCCCAAAAATCCAAAAAAATCCCAAACAAATCTTAAAAAAATCCCCAAAAATCCCTGAAAAATCTCCCAAAAAATCCCTGAAAAAATCCCCCCAAAAATCCAAATAAATCCCCCAAAAAAAATCTTGAAAAAAATCCCTGAAAAAATCCCCAAAAAATATAAAAAAAAAATCCCAAATAAATCTCAAAAAAATCCCCAAAAAATCCCAAAAAAATCCCCCAAAAAATCCAAATAAATCCCAAACAAATCCCTGAAAAATCTCCAAAAAATCCTGAAAAATCTCCCAAAAAATCCAAATAAATCCCAAAAAAATCCCAAAAAGTCCCTGAAAAAATCCACCAAAAAATTCAAATAAATCCCAAAAAAATCCCAAAAAATCTCAAAAAAATCCCTGAAAAATCCCCCAAAAAATCCAAATAAATCCCCCAAAAAATCTCAAAAAATACCCAGAAAATCTCCCAAATAAATCCCAAAACAATCTCAAAAAAATCCCCAAAAATCCCCCAAAAAACCTCAAAAAAATCCCAAAAAAATCCAAAAAATCCCCAAAAATTCCCAAAAAGCCCCAAAATCTCAGAGATTTTCCCTGTGCTCACGTTGTCGTTGGAGGGCTCGTCCTCGGTGCCGGCCTGGATGCCGTAGGCCAGGAAGCAGAGGATGGCGCCGATCCAGAGCAGGATGGAGAAGCCCCCGAAGAGCTGCCGGCAGAACTTGACCCACTCGGGCGTGGTGGGCGGCGGCGTCAGCGCGTTGGGGCCGTCCCGGGCCAGGATCTCCTGCGCCTTGCTGTGGGTGAGACCCTGGAATGGAAATTTGGGGGGATTTGGTGAAAAAAAACGGCGAAAAAACAGCGAAAAATGAGCAAAAAATGAGCGAAAAATGAGCGAAAAGTGAACTAAAAATGAACTAAAAATGAACTAAAAATCCCGGCCATCCCGGGCCAGGATCTCCTGGGCTTTGCTGTGGGTCAGGCCCTGCAATGGAAATTTGGGGGGATTTGGTGAAAAAACAGTGAAAAAATGGTGAAAAATGAGCGAAAAATGAACAAAAAATGAACTAAAAATGAACTAAAAATGACCTAAAATTAACTAAAAATGAACTAAAAATGAACTAAAAAGTCCCGGCCATCCCGGGCCAGGATCTCCTGGGCTTTGCTGTGGGTCAGGCCCTGCAATGGAAGTTTGGGGAAATTAGTGAAAAAATGGTGAAAAATGAGCAAAAAATGAGTGAAAAATGAGCGAAAAATGAGCGAAAAAATGACCTTAAATTGAACTTTAAAATGGCTTTTAAATGACCTAAGAGTGACCTAAAAATCAACAAAAAGTGACCTAAAAATGAACTAAAAATTAACTTTAAAAATGACCAAAAAATGACCCAAAAATTAACTGAAAAGTGAACCAAAAAATTACCTAAAAATGAACCTAAAAAGGAACCTAAAAAGGACCCAAAAATGAGCTAAAAATGAACCTAAAAATGAACTGAAAAATGAACTAAAAAAGGTACTAAAAATGAACTAAAAGTGATCCCAAAATGACCTAAAAAGGAACTAAAAATTACCTTAAAATTGCCTTAAAAATGAATTAAAAATGACCTAAAGTGACAGGAATACCCAGAGCACCAAGGGACCCCCGAAATCACCAGAGCTGCCCCCCAAAATCGCCGGAATTGGCCCCAAATCACTGGACGCAGTCGGTGTTGTATTTCCTGCAGACCTCCTCGATCGACATCTTGTGCTCTGTCTGTGGGGAGGGGGAGCCCAAAAATTCCAGAAATCCCCCCAAAATTCCAGAAAATCCCCCCAAAATTCCAGAAATCCCCCCAAAATTCCAGAAATCCCCCCAAAATTCCAGAAATCCCCCCAAAATTCCAGAACCCCCGAAAATCCTTTGAAATGTCCCCAAAATCGTCCTCAATCCCCCCCCCAAATCCCACAAACTCCTCCAAAACCTCCCCAATCCCCCCAATTTTCCCCCAAACCCCCCTCAAATCCCCCCAAACACCCCCAAAATTCCTCCCCAATGCCCTCAAATCCCCCCTTTTCACCCAAATCCCCAATTTCCCCCCAAACCTCCCAAATCCCCCATTTTTCACCCAAAATCCCCCCAATTTCCCCCCAAAACCCTCCAAAATCCCTCCCAAACCTCCCCAAATCCCCATTTTTCACCCAAAATCTCAACTTTTTCCCCCCAATTCCCTCAAATTCCCCTTAAAATCCCTCCCAAACCTCCCCAAATCCCCATTTTCACCCCAATTTTCCCCCAAATCCCCCCAAACCTCCCCAAACCCTCCAATTTTCCCCCAAATCCCCCCAAACCCCACCAATTGACCCCAAAATTCCCCTTTTCCCCCAATTTCCCCAAATTTCCCCCCAAACCTCCCCAAACCCCCTCAATTCACCCCCAAAATCCCCATTTTCCCCTCAACCCCCCCAATCCCCCCATTTCTCCCCCAATTTCCCCAAACTTCCCCCCAAACCCCCACAAATCCCCCATTTTTTTGCCCCCAAAATCCCAAACCCCCCCCTTTTTTCACCCCAAATCCCCCATTTTTTGCCCCCGGAACCCCCAAAATCCCCCTTTTCGCCCCAAAGCCGCGTACTCACCATGGCCACCTCCTTCTTGAGGTCATCGAGGTCCCGGGTCTTGCTCTTGCCCTTTTTGGGGGACTCCTTGTCGCCCCCCTTGTCCTGCGTGGTGGCCACGCGGTAGCTGTCGGAGCCGCCGAACTGGGGGGGGCCGTTACTGGGGGTCCCGAGACCCCAGACCCCCAGCCCAGGGGCGGCCCCGCAGCTCCCAGAGTGGGGCAGAAACCGCCCAAAAACCGGAGAGAAATAGCCCGAAATACCCCCAAAATAGCCCCAAAATATTGGCAGAGAAATGGCCCAAAGTATCCCCAAAATATCCCCCAAAATATGGCAGAGTAATGGCCCAAAATATGGGAGAGAAACCACCCAGAAATGGCAGAGAAACACCCCAAAATATCCCCAAAATATCCCCAAAGTATGGCAGAGAAATGGCCCAAAATATCCCCAAAATATCCCAAAATATGGCGGAGAAATATCCCCAAAATATCCTCAAAACATGGCAGAGAAATGGCCCAAAATATCCCCAAAATATGGGAGAGAAATAACCCAAAATATCCCAAAACATGGCAGAGAAATGGCCCAAAATAGCCCCAAAACATGGGAGAGAAATGGCCCAAAATATCCCCAAAATATCCCCAAAATATGGGAGAGAAATGGCCCAAAATATCCCCAAAATATCCCCAAACATACTGGGAGAGAAATGGCCCAAAATATGGGAGAGAAACCACCCAGAAATGGCAGAGAAATGGCCCAAAAATATCCCCAAAATATGGCAGAGAAATAACCCAAAATATCCCCAAAATATGGCAGAGAAATAGCCCAAAATATCCCCAAAAAAATGGGAGAGAAATAACCCAAAATATCCCCAAAATATCCCCAAAAAATGGGAGAGAAATAACCCAAAATATCCCCAAAATATGGGAGAGAAACCACCCAGAAATGGCAGAGAAATAACCCAAAATATCCCCAAAATATGGCAGAGAAATGGCCCAAAATATCCCCAAAATATGGGAGAGAAATGGCCCAAAATATCCCCAAAATATGGGAGAGAAACCAACCAGAAATGGCAGAGAAACACCCCAAAATATCTCCCTAAAATGGCAGAGAAACACCCCAAAACCAGCACGGAAACATTCATTTATGGCACAGAATACCCCAAAAACAGCACGGAAACATCTCATTTATGGCACAGAAATACCCCAAAATATCCCCAAAATAACGCAGAAATACCCCCCAAAACAGCAGAGAAAGGACCCAAAAATGGGCGAGAAACCGCCCAGAAATGGCAGAGAAATGACCCAAAACAACTCCCAAAATATGGCAGAGAATTTGCCCAAAAAATCCCCCCCAAAACTGCGTAAAACCACCCCAAAACGTCCCTCCAAAACCGGCGGAGAAATAACCCAAAAACTGCACAGAAATAACCCAAAAACCGCAGAGAAATAACCCAAAAACTGCAGAGAAATAACCCAAAAACTGCAGGGAAATAACCCAAAAACCGCACAGAAATAACCCAAAAACTGCAGAGAAATAGCCCAAAAACTGCACAGAAATAACCCAAAAAACTGCACAGAAATAACCCAAAAACCACAGAGAAACAACCCAAAAACCGCAGAGAAACACCCCAAAAACTGCAGAGAAATAACCCAAAACTGCACAGAAATAACCCAAAAACTGCACAGAAATAACCCAAAAACTGCACAGAACACCCCAAAATATCCCCCCAAAAAATGGTTCAGAAATGCCCCCAAATCGCCCCAAAACAGCAGAGAAAGGCCCCAAAATGTGCCCCAAAAATGCCACAGAAACGCCCCAAAAAAAGTGCCAAAAATGTCACAGGAAACGCCCCAAAATGTGCCCCAAAAATGCACAGAAACACCCCAAAAAACCCCCAAAAATGTCATAGAAACGCCCCAAAATGTACCCCCAAAAATGCCACAGAAACGCCCCCAAAAAACCCCAAAAAATGTCACAGAAACGCCCCCCAAAAAAACCCCAAAAATGTCACAGAAACACCCCCAAAAAACCCCCAAAAATGTCACAGAAACACCCTCAAAAAAACCCCAAAAAATGTCATAGAAACGCCCCCAAAATGTGCCCCCCAAAATGTCACAGAAACACCCTCAAAAAAACCCAAAAATTGTCATAGAAACACCCCAAAAAACCCCAAAATGCCACAAAAACACCCCAAATGTGCCCCCAAAAATGTCACAGAAACGCCCCGAAAAAAACCCCAAAAATGTCACAGAAACGCCCTCAAAAAAAACCCTCAAAAACAGAGACAGGAAAACCCAGAGACCCCCAAAATCCCCCAGAGACCCCCAAAATCCCCAAATTCACCCAAAAACCTCCAAAATTCGCTCAAATTCCCTCAAATTCCCCCCCAAAATCCCCAAAATCTCCCCGGATTTCCCCAAAATCCCCCAAAATTCCCCCAAATTCCCCCCCCAGCCCTCCCTCCCCCGGGTGTGGGGGGGGGGGGCGGATTTGAGGGTGGGGGAGGGGCGGAATCCCCCCCCGGCCCCTCCCCCACCCCCGCCCCTCCCCCACCCCATCTGCTCCCCGTTAATCCCCGGGGGGGGTGGGGGAGGGGCGGGGGGGGAGGGGCCGCGTGGAAAAAAAGGGGGGGGTGGGGGAGGGGGGGTGGGGGAGGGGCCCCGGGGGAGACCCCCAAAAATTGGGGGGGGGGGCGGGGGGGGATTGCCCGAAATTCGGAATTTTTGGGGGTTTTTCGTCAGAGGTTTTTAATTAAATTTTTTTGGGGGGGGTTTCAAAATATTTTTGTCCTTTTTCGGGATTTTTTTCCCCCGTTTTTGGGGGACCCGAAATTTTTTGGGGGATTCCCATTTTTGGGGATTAAATTCCCATTTTTGGGAGGGGAATTCCCATTTTTGGGAGGGAAATTCCCATTTTTGGGGATTAAATTCCCATTTTTGGGGGGGAAATTAAATTCCCATTTTTGTGGGATTTCCATTTTTGGGGAGAAATTCCCATTTTTGGGGGGGAAATTCCCATTTTTGGGGATTAAATTCCCATTTTTTGGGAGGGGAATTTCCATTTTTGGGGGGATTTCCGTTTTTGGGGATTAAATTCCCATTTTTGGGGCATTAAATTCCCATTTATGGAAGGGAAATTCCCATTTTTGGGGGGAGGGAATTTCCCATTTTGGGGGCATTTTCTGGTTTTTAAGGGATTTTTAATTTTGGGGGGGATTTTTCCTGATTTTTTGGGGTCCCGTTTTGGGTGGAAGTTCCATTATTTTTTTTTTTGTAGGGAGGGGAAAGTTCCCATTTTTGAGGGAATTTTTATTTTAATTTTTATGGGATTCCCCCGTTTTTTAATGGGTTTCTCAGTTTTTAGTGGGGTTCCCTCGTTTCGGAGGAAATTCCCGATTTTGGGGGAATTTCCCCTGGTTTTGGGGAATTCTCCCCCATTGATTTTTCACGGCATTTCTCTGGTTTTTTCACGCGATTCCCCTCTTTATTTTTAATGGGGTTTCTCCCTTTTTTGTGGAATTCACCCGGTTTTTTATGGGATTTCCATTTTTTTATGGGATTTCCATTTTTTTTACGGGATTTCCATTTTTTTATGGGATTTCCATTTTTTTACGGGATTTCCATTTTTTTAATGGGATTTCCATTTTTTTATGGGATTTCCATTTTTTACGGGATTTCCATTTTTTTACAGGATTTCTCTGTTTTTAACGGGATTTTCCCATTTTCCAGGGCTGGAGATGGGGACAGGGACAGGAGCGGGGACAGGGGGACAAAGGGATTGACACACGGACGGGGACATGGGGACATCGGGGTTTGGGGACATCGGGGTTTGGGGACATCACCGGGGTTTGGGGACATTAAAATTTGGGGACATCGGGTTTGGGGACATCGGGGTTTGGGGACATCACCAGGGTTTGGGGACATTGGGACATCACCGGGGTTTGGGGACATCAAAACTTGGGAACATCGGGGTTTGGGGACATTGGGACATTGGGGTTTGGGACATCAGGATTTGGGAACATCAGGGTTTGGGGACATTGGGACATCGGGGTTTGGGGACATAGCCGGGGTTTGGGGACATCGCCGGGGTTTGGGGACATCACCGGGGTTTGGGGACATCAAAATTTGGGAACATCGGGGTATTGGGACATTGGGATTTGGGGACATCGGTGTTTGGGGACATGGGGACATCGGGGTTTGGGGACATCGGGGTTTGGGGACACGAGGCCTCAGGGCCTGGCAGTGCCAGGGCACCAGGACGAGGGACACGGGGACATCAAAATTTGGGGACATCGGCATTTGGGGACATGGGGATTGACACCAGGGTGGGGACAGGGACAGTTAATTTTGGGGACAGCAGGGACAGGGACACAGGGACAGAGGGACACCGGGATGGGGACACGAGGCCTCGGGGCCCAGCCAGGCCGCTGGCGCGGGGACAAGGACACGGGGACACCGTCGGGGTTTGGGGACAGGGATGGGGACAAGGACACGGTTTGGGGACATCATGATGGACACAGGGACAGGAGATGGACACAAGGACAGGGACAGCAGGACGGGGACAGCAGGGACAGAGGGACACCAGGATGGGGACGGGGACCGGGATGGACAGAGGGACACAGGGACAGGGACACTGGGATGGGGACAGGGACATCAGGGCCCGGCCAGGCCGCTGGCGCGGGGACAAGGACACGGGGACACCGTTGGGGTTTGGGGACAGTGGGATGGACACGGGGATGGGGACAGGGACGGACAGAGGGACAGGGACACCGGGATGGAGACACAGGGCCTCGGGGCCCGGCCAGGCCGCTGGCACAGGGACAAGGACACGGGGACACCATCGGGGTGTGGGGACAGGGATGGGGACAAGGACACGGTTTGGGGACATCAGGATGGACACAGGGACAGGAGATGGACACAAGGACAGGGACAGCAGGGACAGAGGGACACGGGGATGGGGACAGGGACATCAGGGCCCGGCCAGGCCGCTGGCTCAGGGACAAGGACACGGGGACACCATCGGGGTTTGGGGACAGGGACAGGGACAGAGTTTGGGGACATCGGGATTTGCACCAGGATGGACACAGGGACAGGGACAGGGACAGAGGGACACCGGGATGGGGACACAGGGACATCAGGGCCCGGCCAGGCCGCTGGCGCAGGGACAAGGACACGGGGACACCATCGGGGTTTGGGGACAGTGGGATGGACATGGGGATGGGGACAGGGACAGGGGGACAGAGGGACAGGGGGACAGGGACAGAGGGACAGGGCCTCAGGGCCCGGCCAGGCCGCTGGCGCGGGGACAAGGACGTGGGGACACCATCGGGGTGTGGGGACATTGGGAAGGGACATGGGGATGGGGGACAGGGACAAGGGGGACAGGGACACAGGGACAGGGACACCGGGATGGGGACAGGGCCTCAGGGCCCGGCCAGGCCGCTGGCGCAGGGACAAGGACACGGGGACACCATGGGAGTGTGAGGACATCAGGATTTGGGGACACCATCGGGGTGTGGGGACAGGGACAGGGGGATGGGGACATTGGGATTTGCACGTCCTCAGACTTGGGGACATCGGGATTTGCACAAGGGTGGGGACAGGGACAGGGATGGACAGAAGGACAGTGAGAGAGGGACAGGGCCTCAGGGCCCGGCCAGGCCGCTGGTGTAGGGACAAGGACACAGGGACACCATCGGGGTTTGGGGACAGGGACAGAGTTTGGGGGACATTGGGATTTGCACCAGGATGGACACAGGGACAGAGGGACAGGGACAGAGGGACAGAGGGACAGAGGGACAGAGGGACAGAGGGACAGGGCCTCGGGGCCCGGCCAGGCCGCTGGCTCAGGGACAAGGACACGGGGACACCATGGGAGTGTGGGGACATTGGGATGGACATGGGGATGGGGACAGGGACAGGGGGGATTGGCAACAGGGACACAGGGACAGGGACAGAGGGACAGAGGGGACAGGGACAGAGGGACAGGGTCTCGGGGCCTGGCCAGGCCTCTGGCGCGGGGACAAGGACACGGGGACACCGTCGGGGTTTGGGGGCATTGGGATGGACATGGGGATGGGGACAGGGACAGGGGGAAGGCGACAGGGACAGAGGGACAGGGACAGCAGGGACAGAGGGACAGAGGGACAGAGGGACAGGGACAGCAGGGACAGGGACACCGGGATGGGGACAGGGCCTCAGGGCCCGGCCAGGCCGCTGGCACAGGGACAAGGACACGGGGACACCATGGGAGTGTGAGGACATCAGGATTTGGGGACACCATCGGGGTTTGGGGACATCGGGGTTGATATGGGGACAGGGATGGGGACAGGAGGACAGAGAGGGACACAAGGACAGGGACGCAGGGACAGAGGGACAGCAGGGACAGGGATGGGGACATGGGGACATCAGGGCCCGGCCAGGCCTCTGGCGCAGGGACAAGGACACGGGGACACCGTCGGGGTTTGGGGACATTTTCCCTGTGTTTTATGGGGTTTGGGGACATCATCGGGGTTTGGGGACAGCAGGATTTGGGGACGACAGGAATTTGGGGACATCGGGGTTTGGGGACAGGGATCTGGGGACATTTCCCCTGTTTTTTATGGGGTTTGGGGACAGGGATTTGGGACATCGGGGTCTGGGGACAGGGACCTGCAGGGGTTTGGGGACAGGGATTTGGGGACATTTTCTGCGTTTTTGTGGGGATTTGGGGACGTCAGGTTTGGGGACATCGGGGTCTGGGGACAGGGACCTGCAGGGGTTTGGGGACAGGGATTTGGGACATTTCCCCTGTTTTTTATGGATTTGGGGACATCGGGGTTTGGAGACAGCAGGATTTGGGGACAGGGACCTGCAGGGGTTTGGGGACAGGGATTTGGGGATATTTCCCCTGTTTTTATGGGGTTTGGGGACAGGGATTTGGGGACATCGGGGTCTGGGGACAGGGACCTGCAGGGGTTTGGGGACAGGAATTTGGGGACATTTCCCCTGTTTTTTATGGGATTTGGGGACAGGGATTTGGGGACATTTTCCGCGTTTTTTTGTGGGATTTGGGGTCGTCGGGGTTTGCAGCCGCGGGAATCCGGAGCCCGGTGGCGCCGGGCCAGGGCCAAGGGGACACGCGGGGGGACACGCGTGACGGGCTGGGGACACGCGGGGGACACTCGTGACACACTCGGGACACGCGTGACAAGCCCGAGGACACTGAGGGGACACGCAAAGGGACGCCGGGTGACACAATCGGGGACACGCGGGGGACACTCGTGACACACTCGGGACACGCAAGGGACACGCTCGTGACACCCTCGGGGACACCGGTGACACGATTGGGGACACTGAGGGGACACCAGTGACACGATTGGGGACACGTTGGGGACACGTTTGTGACACGTTGGTGACACGCGTGTGCAGCCCCGGGTGACGCAGGAGCCGCGTCGCGGCCTGGGGAGGGGGGGCCTGGCAGCGCCGGGGTGTCCCCAACGTGTCCCCTCAATGTCCCCTCAATGTCCCCAACGTGTCCCCTCATTGTCCCCTCAATGTCCCCCCCATTGTCCCCTCACTGTCCCTTTCCTGTCCCCTCACTGTCCCCATCTGTGTCCCCTCATTGTCCCCTCCGTGTCCCCTCAATGTCCCCATCTGTGCCCCCCTCTGTGTCCCCTCAGTGTTCCCTCATTGTCCCCTCACTGTCCCTTTCCTGTCCCTTCTGTGTCCCCCTTTAATGTCCCCTCATTGTCCCCTCATTTTCCCTTTCCTGTCCCCTCATTGTCCCCATCTGTGTCCCCCTCTGTGTCCCCTCAGTGTCCCCTCAGTGTCCCTTTCCTGTCCCCTCAGTGTCCCCTCCATGTCCCTTCTGTGTCCCCCTTTAATGTCCCCTCATTGTCCCCTCAGTGTCCCCTCAATGTCCCCCCATTGTCCCCTCAGTGTCCCTTTCCTGTCCCCTCACTGTCCCCATCTGTGTCCCCTCTGTGTCACTTTCCTGTCCCCTCTTTAATGTCCCCTCAATGTCCCCATTGCGTCCCCTCAGTGTCCCCTCATTGTCCCTTTCCTGTCCCCTCATTGTCCCCTCAGTGTCCCCTCGCTGTCCCTTTTCTGTCCCTTCTGTGTCCCCCTTTAATGTCCCCCCATTGTCCCCTCATTTTCCCTTTCCTGTCCCTTCCTTGTCCCCTCTGTGTCCCCTCAGTGTCCCCTCGGTGTCCCTTGCACACCTGGCACACCTGGCACACCCCTCATTGTCCCTTCTGTGTCCCCCCATTGTCCCCCCATTGTCCCTTCATTTTCCCTTTCCTGTCCCCTCCGTGTCCCTTCCGGCACCTTCCACACCCGTCCCTGTCCCTTGCACACCCCCAAGTGTCCCCTCAGTGTCCCCTCAGTGTCCCTTGCACACCTGGCACACCCCAAACATCCCCTCAATGTCCCTGTCCCTGTCCCTTGCACACCCCTCGTGTCCCCACGGTGTCCCCTCAGTGCCTCCTGCACACCTGGCACAATTTGCACGCCCCTCGCTGTCCCCTCGCTGTCCCCTTCGCTGTCCCTTGCACGCCCCTGCGGCACCGCGGCGCCGCCTTGCACGCTCACACCCCGGTCCCTGCACGCTCGTTCCAGGCCCTTGCACGCCCATCCAGAACCTCAAATATTCGTTATGGCCCCTTGCACGCTCATTCCCAGACCCTTGCACACTCATCCCAGACCCTTGCACATTCATCCTGATCCTTGCACGCCCATCCAAAACCTCAAATCCCCGTGCAAAACCTTGCACACTCATCCCAGACCCTTGCACACTCATTCCCGACCCTTGCACGCCCATCCAAAACCTCAAACCCCCGTGCAAAACCTTGCACGCTCATCCGGCCCCTTGCACGCTCATCCCAGCCCCTTGCACACTCACTGCAGCCCTGCCCCCCCTCCTCTGCAGTGCCTTGCACACCCATCCAAACCCTTGCACACCCATCCAGCCCCTTGCACACTCACCCCAGCTCCTTGCACACTCACCCCAGCCCCTCGCACACTCACCCCCGACCCCTCTCGCAGCCCCAGCCCCATTTCCAGCCCCCAGACCCCTTGCACGCCCATCGCGGCCCCCCCTTTCCCATCCCCCCCCCGCGTTTTGCACACTCATCCCGGCCCTTGCACGCTCATCCTGCACCTGCCGGGACCCTCCCCGAGCCCCCTCCCCAAATTCCCCCGTCCCTCACCTGTCCGGGACCCCCCCCTCACATTTCCGAGCCCCCTCCTCAATTTCCAGACCACCCCCTCCCATTTCCGAGCCCCCTCCTCAATTTTTCAGACCCCTCCTCACATTTCCAGACCCTCCCTCGATTTTCCGGACCCCTCCTCACATTTTCAGACCCCCCCTCTCAATTTCCAGACCCCCCCCCCCCTCAATTTTCCGGACCCCTCCTCACCTGTCCCAGGCCCCCCTCCCCCATTTCCTCACCTGTCGGGACCCCTCCCCAATTTTCAGGACGCTCTCCCCCCCCCACCCCCCTCACATTTCCAGACCACCCCTCCCCAATTTTCAGGACCCCCCCCCCTCACATTTCCAGACCCCTCCTCAATTTTCAGGACCCCCCCCTCACATTTCCAGACCCTCCTCATTTGTCCAGGACCCCTCCTCAATTTTCCGGACCCCCCCCCTTCAATTTCCCACCCCACCTCACATTTCCAGACCCTTCCCAATTTTCCGGACCCCCCTTCAATTTCCCACTCCCCCTCATTTGTCCAGGACCCCCCCCCTCAATTTCCCACCCCCCCCTCACATTTCCAGACCCTCCCCAATTTTCAGGACCCCCCCTCACATTTCCAGACCCCTCGCCATTTTCCGGACCCCCCCCCCCTCAATTTCGCGCCCCCTCCCCAAATTCCCCTCCCCCCCCCCCCCCTCCTTACCCCCATCTTGGCGCCGTTCGCTGCTCCCCGCGGGGGGGGGGGTGGGGGGCGGGATTTGGGTCTGGGGTCCCCGGGGGGGGGTCCCGGTGTTGTGGGGGGGGTTCCCGGTGGGTTTTTTTGGGGGGGGGGTCCCGGTGGGTTTTTTTGGGGGGGGGGGGGGTCCCGTCCCCTCTGGCGGCTGCGGCGCTTCTGGGGAGGGGGCGCGGGGGCGCCGGGGCTGAGATGGGAGCGGGGTGGGGGGGGGCGGGGGGGGGCGCGGCCCGGCCAATCGCGGAGCGCCGGCCCCTCCCCCCGCCCGCGCCGGGCCACGCCCCTTTTACTGCGGATCCGATTGGGGGGGGGGGGGGGGGGGATTAAAAAAAAAAAAAAACTAAAAAAATTAATAAAAAATAAAAATAAATATTTTAAAAATGGATTGGGGGGTGGAAAATCCTGGAGACCCCTCCTCTAATTAAAGCCCCCTTAATTGAATCCGATTGGGGGTTGGGGGATTAAAAAAAAACCTTAAAAAAATTAATAAAAAATAAAAATAAATATTTTAAAAATGGATTGGGGGGTGGAAAATCCTGGAGACCCCTCCCCTAATTGAAGCCCGCTTAATTGAATCCGATTTGGGGCAGGGGGGATTAAAAAAAAACCCTAAAATAATAAAATAAAATAAATTAATTTTTTTTAAAAAAATGGTTTGTGTGGGGGGTGGAAAATCCTGGCGACCCCTCCTCTAATTACAGCCCGCTTAATTGAATCCGATTGGGGTGGGGGGGGATAAAAAAAAACCTAAAAAAATTCTAAAATAAATAAAAAAATAATAATAATTCGGGGGTGGGTGGGGGAGGGGTTGGAAAATTCTGGCGACCCTTCCTCTAATTAAAGCCCGCTTAATTAAGTCCGATTTGGGGTGGGGGGGGGATAAAAACAAACCCTAAAAAAAATTCTAAAATAAATAAATAAAAAAAAAAAAATTAATTCGGGGTGGGTGGGGGAGGGATTGGAAAAAATCTGGCGACCCCTCCCCTAATTAAAACCGGACCCCCTTAATTAAATCCGATTTGGGGGGTGGGGGGCGGGGAGGGAAAAAAATAAATAAATAAAAATAAATAAATAAATAAAATTGATTGGGGGGGGGTGGGTGGAAAATTCTGGCGACCACCACCCCCCCTCCCCAAATTAAATCCGATTTGGTGGGGGGAGAAATAAAAAAAAACAAAATAAAATTAAAAAAAAAAAAAAAAAAAAAAAAGATAAAATATAAATAAGATAAGATAAATAAAATAAAATAAAATAAAATAAAATAAAATAAAAATAAAATAAAAATAAAATAAAATAAAATAGGGGGTGGAAAATTCTGGAGACCCCACCCCCCTAATTAAAGCCGGACCCCCTTAATTAAATCCGACTGGGGAGGGTAAGAAAAGAAATTAAAAAAAAAAAAATTAAAAAAAATTAAAAAATAAAATAAATTGATGGGAGGGGTCGGAAAATTCCGGCGACCCCCCCCCCCCCATAATTAAACCCCCTTTTAATTAACCCCCAATCCCCCCCCCCCACGATAATTAAATTTTGATTTTTTTTTCCTTTAATTAAAATCGGGATTTTTTTTTTTTTTTAACCCCTCCCCTCCCCCCCCCCCCCCGCTGGTGGCGCAAGTGCGGAGCCGCCCCTCCCCCACCCCGACGCGACCCCCCCCCCAAAATTCCATCGGGGACCCCCCCCCGCAATTAAACACACCCGGAAGGAGCGGGGGTTAATTAATTAACGTCGGTAATTAGCGGTGGGGAATTAATTGAAGCGGTGCCCCCCCCCCCCGCACTGCAATGCGGGCGGAAAGACGCAGTGACCCCCCCCCAAAAACGAAACCCCGCCCCCAAAAATGGGACACGCCCCCCCCCCAAAAATCGGGCTCCCGAAAGTGTCAGAAATGCCCCCAAAAAATCAGAAATCCACCCAAAATGAAACCCCCCCAAAAAAATCAAAACACCCCCCAAAAAAATGAAAATATCCCAAAATTAAACCCCCCCAAAAACGAAACCCCGCCCCCAAAATTGAGACACGCCCCCCCAAAAATCGGGCTCCCGAAAATGTCAGAAATGCCCCCAAAATTACCCCCCAAAAAAATCGAAACACCCCCAAAATTAAACCCCGCCCAAAAAAACGAGACCCCCCCCAAAATTAAATCCCCCCCCCGAAAATGAGACCCCCCCCAAAAAAAAAAATCAAAGCCCTAAAAAAAATCAGAACCCCCCCAAAATTAAAACCGCCCCAAAAAAATCGAAACACCCCCCAAAAAAATCGAAACACCTCCAAAATAAAATAAAAAAAAAATCAAATTTTCCCCCCAAAAAAAATTCAGCCCCTCCCCCCCCCATTTAGCCCCTCCCCCTCTCAGGACCCCCCCCCATTAATGAACCCCCCATTAATTAATTAATTAATCCCCAATTATCGATCCGCCCCCCCCAGTCCCGCAGCATCCTCGCGCCGTCTCCATGGCAACGCCCCGAGCGCTCCTTGGCAACGGCGTCGCCATGGCAACGGATGGGAGGGGGAGCGACCTTGGAAACGGGGGCGGGGCCGGGACCCCTCCCCCACCCACGGGGAGACCCCCCCCCCAAAAAAAAACAACAAAAAAAATAAAAATTAACGGGATGGGAGGGGGAGGGGAAAATTGGGGGGAAATTCGGGGAAATTGGGAAAAAAATGGGGGGAAAATGGGAAAAAATTGGGGAAAAATAGGGAAAAAATGGGGAAATTCCGGGGGAAAATTCTGGGGGAAAAATGGAGGGAAAATTGGGGAAATTCTGGGAAAATTGGGGGAAAAATTGGGGGGGGGAAATGTGGCGAAATTGGGATAAAATCCCAGGGAAAAAATAAGGAAAATGCGGAGGGAAATAGGGAAAAAATCTGCGAAAAAATATTGGGGGGAAATGGCGGGATACTGGGGAGAAATCTGGGAAATTTCGGGAAAAATTGGAAAAAAAAATTGGGGGGAAATGCGGGAAAATTAGGGAAAAAGCTGGGGAGAAATTGGAGAAAAATTGGGGGGAAATCTGGAGAAACTGGGGAAGAATTCCCTGAAAATTGGGGAGAATTCCCGGAGAAAAAAACACTGGGGAGAAATTCCCGTTTTTATTTATTAATTTATTTATTTCTTGGGTGTGTCCCGGGTTTATTTTTGGGGGGGGTTTTCCCAGGCTTTATTTATTTTTGGAGGGGGGAATTCCATTTATATTTATTTATTTTTCGGGGGGAGTCCCCGTTTTTATTTATTACTGTAATTATTATATTTTATTTTTATATTTTTATTTTTATATTTTTATTTTATTTTTATTTTATTTATATTTTTATTATTTTTATTTATATTTTTATTATTTTTCCGGGTGTTTTCCCTCCACCCCGCCCCCCCCCCCCCGCCGGCTCCTCGCGCGCGGTGTCCCCGGTGACGTCACGTCTGGTTTCCATGGCAACGCCCCCCCCCCAACCCCGCGCGGTGGGGGCGGGGTGACCTTGAAAGGTCCCTTTGAACTCGCCGCTCATTTGCATCTCATTTGCATCTCATTTGCATCGCGGCGCCGTTTTCCCGCGCGCTCCTGCGGCGCCCCCGGCGGCGAAATTTTAAAATGTATTTTCTATTTTTTTTTTATATTTTATTTATTTTTATTTTTGGTTTTTTTCATTTTGAATTTCTTATTTTTATTTTATTTTTAATTTTTAGTTTTAACTTTAATTTTAATTTTTAGTTTTATTTTTAAGTTATAGTTATAGTTATAGTTATATAGTTAGTGATTTTAATATTTTTATTTTTATTTTTATTTTTATTTTTATGTTTGTATTATTTTAATTTTAGTTTTAGTTTTAGTTTATTTTTATATTTTTATTTTTAGTCGTAGTTTATTTTTATTATAATATCATTTTATTTTTATTTTATTTTTATTTTTACTTATTAATTTCTATTTCTATTTCTATTTCTATTTCTATTTCTATTTCTGTTTCTGTTTCTATTTATTTAATTGCAATTTTTATTTTGCTTTTTGGGGCGAATTCGGGCGATTTTCAGGACACTCACAAACACTCCTCTTAAAAGTCCGGGTGGGTTTTTATTAATTAAATTTTTTTTTTTTAATTAAGGGGGGGAGAGGCGCGCGCGCGATGACGTCACACACACACACCCATCCCCCCCCCGAACCGAGAGGGGGAAATTTCCGGAAAAAACCCCAAAAAACCGGGAAAAAAACCCAAAATAAAATCCCAAAAAAAAAACCCCAAAAAATCAACACCCGAACCGCCCCCCCGCCCCAAATCAAAGCCAAACCATTAATTAGAATAATTAATTAATCGATTAAGAACGCCACGCCCCCTCCCCGCCCCCTCCCCCCTCAGCCCCTCCCCCATCCCGGCCCCCGCCCCCCGCGCCGTTCTGGGGAGGGGGGGAGGGGCGAGGGGGCGGGGCCTCGTGGGGGGGGCGGGGGCGGGGCTGAGGAGGGGGAGGGGCTTTCCCACGCCCCTCCCCCACCCCGGGAAGGCACAGTGCAATTTTGGGGGGAGGGGGAGGGGCTTCAAATCCGATGTGGGGCGGGGCCAAATCCAAATGAGGGCGGGGGGGGAGGGGCTCTGGGGCGGGGGGGGGCGTGGCCCCTCCCCCCAATTCCCGCCGCGCGCACGGCGCACAAGGCGGGGGGGGAGGGGCTCTGAGAGGGGGGGGGGGGCGGGGCTTAGGGTGGGCGGGGCGTAAAACGGGGGCGGGGCCGCTGGGGTCACTCCCCTCCCCCTTCCACAGAGGGGGGCGGGTGGGGGAGGGGCTGCGGCGTTTTGGGCGTGGTCGGAGGGGGCGGGGCCGCCCCTCCCCCGGCCCCTCCCCCCGCCCCCTGCGGCCGCCCCTCCCCTGGGCGGGGCCGGGGGCGTGGCCCGCAGCGCTTGGATGCGGCGGCACTCGGGGCACACCCGCACGTGCGTGCACGGCGGGGGCGGGGCCGCGGCGGTGACCCCGCCCCCTTCCAGGTGCGCCCCGCCCCCGCCCAGCCCCGAGTAGAGCTTCCCGTTGCTGAAGCGCATCTCGCGCAGCGCGGGGGGCGGGGCCGCCGGAGCCCCGCCCCCTCCTTGATGATGGTGGGCGTGGTGATGGGAGGGCTGATGATGGGGGGGCGGCGTGCGGGGGAGGGGCGGGACCCCCAAATTTGGGGTGGGGGCGGCGGCGGCGCCGGGCGCGGGGGGCGGCGGCTGCAGGAGACGGCGCGGCGCAGCTCCCGCAGCATCTCCGAGCACAGCGAGATCTGCGGAAATTTGGGGAGATTTGGGGCGTTTTGGGGGTGTTTTGGGGGAGATTTGGGGAGATTTGGGGGTTTTGGGGGAGTTTGGGGGGTTTTGGGGGAAATTCCGGCGGTTTTGGGGGTGTTCAGTGATAAAAGGGACCCCCCCCGTTCCCCCACTCTTCCCAATCCTCTCTCCCCAAAACAGCCCCAAATCCCCCCAAAATCCCCCCAAAATCCCCCCAAAATCCCCCCAAAATCCCACACCCGGTCTCTCTCCAAATCTCCCCCAAATCGCCCCAACTCCACCCAAAATCCCTCCAAAATTTCCCCAAATTTCTCACAAATTTCCCCCACATTCCCTTCAAATCCTCCACCCCGAATTCCCCCAAATTTCGTCCAAATTCCCCCCAAACCAAGTTTCCCCCAAACTCCCAAAATTTCCCCCAAACTCCCACAAATTTTTCCCAAATCCACCCCACCCAAGTTCCACCAAATTTCCCCCAATTTTTCGCCAAATTCCCCCCAAATTTCCCCCGAATTCCTCCAAATTTCTCCCAAATTTTTCCCAAATTCCCCCACTCTCACGAGATGTGTCCCCCAAATCCCCCCTTCCCCAAGCCCCGCCCGCCCCCCCGGCCCCTCCCCCACCTCCTCGGTCTCGGCCGAGCGCCGCGTCGACCACACGAACTCCATGACGGCCACCAGGATGGCCACGACCAGCCCGCACACCAGCACCACGAAGATGCCGCCGATGTTCTCCATGCCCAGCCCTGGCGGCGACTGCGGTCAGCGCAACGCGACCCAACTTGGTCCTTCCAACTCAACCCAACTCAACCCAACCCAGCTTGGTCAACCCAACACAACCCAATTGCGACCCAACTTGGTCCATCCAACTCAACCCAACCCAACTTGGTCAACACAACACAACCCAACCCAACCCAACTTGGTCCATCCAATTCAACGCAACCCAACTTGGTCAACCCAAACCCAACCCAAGTCAACCCAACTTCGTCAATCCAACTCAACTCAACTCAACTTGGTCAACCCAACACAACCCAACCCAACTCAACCCAACTTCGTCAATCCATCTCAACTTGGTCAACATAACATAACTCCACCCAACCCAGCTCAACCCAAGCCAACTCAACCCAACTCAACTCAATCCAGCTTGCTCAACCCAACCTGGGTCAACTGAGCTCGGCCAACCCGTCCCAACCCAACCAAACTCAACTCAACTTGGTCAACATAACCAATCCGACCCAACACAACCCAATCCAACCCAAGCCAAGCCAACCCAACCCAACTCAAGCCAAGCCAAGCCAACCCAATCAAACCCAACTCAAGCCAATCCAACCCAATCCAACACAACCCAACCCAATCCAAGCCAACCCAAGCCAACTCAATCCAAGCCAACCCAACCCAACTCAAGCCAAGCCAAGCCAAGCCAAGCCAGGCCACGCCCACCTTTGGCGCGGTGATCCTCCTCCTTGGGGCAGTGCCCCCCTTCCCACCACTTCCTCTTGAGGATCTCCAGCCGGTTGTTCTCCTGCAGCTGCAGGATGGCCAACGTGATCTCGTCGCGGAACGGCGACCCTGCCACGACAACGGGGGGCCGGTCCCACCTCCTCCTCCTCCCGGGGCGGGCGCGACCCCCCCCCAAGCCCCGCCCCCCGCCGGCCCCGCCCCCCTCGGCCCCGCCCCCGCCGTACCCAGCGGCATGCCCGATGCCGTAGCCCTTGGTGTCCAGCAGCCCGCCGATCTGCGTCAGGTTGCAGTTGTGGCGCCGGTGGTACTCGTTCATGGTGGACTCAGCAGGAAGGCGTACTTGGAGTTGAGGACGCGCGCGATGCCCTCCTCCGTGCTCTTGACGAAGACGCTGGGCTGCTTGGAGTGCATGTAGTTCCACATCCGCTGGTAGGTCTGGTAGCGCGAGTTCTGGCGGGGGGGGGGCTGGCCGTGGGAAGACGGGCTTTGGGGGGGGGGGGGCTGGCCGGGGCGGGGTGGGGTCATTGGGTTGGCTTGGGTTGGGTTGGATTGGTTGAGTTGGGTTTGGGTTGGGTTCATTTGGTTGTGTTGGGTTGGGTTGAGTTGGGTTGGATTGGCCCAGGTTGGGTTGGGTTGGGTTTCATTTGCTTATGTTGTATTGGGTTGGAAGAGTTGGGTTGGGTTGGGTTGGGTTGGGTGGATTGGCCAAGGTAGGTGCTGGTAGCGCGAGTTCTGGCGGGGGGGGGGGCGGCCGTGGGGAAGACGGGCTTTGGGGGGGGGGGGGGGGGGGGCTGGGTGGGGTGGGGTGGGGTCAATGGGGTGGGATTGGGGTGTGCTGGGTTGGGCTGGGTGGATTGGATTGGGTTGGGTTGGGTGGGTTGGGTTGAGTTGAATTGGGTTCACTGGGTTGAGTTGAATTGGGTTGGGTTGATTTGGGTTGAGTTGAATTGGGTTGGGTTTGGTTCATTGGGTTGGTTGAGTTGGGTTGGGTGGGTTGGGTTGGATTGAGTTGGGTGGGTTGGCCGAGGTTGGCCCAGGTTCGTTTGGCTTGGATTGGGTTGGGTGGATTGGCTGAGGTTGGGCTGGGTTCGGTTGGGTTGGGCGGGCCCAGGTTGGGTTGGGTTGGGTTTCATTTGCTTATGTTGTATTGGGTTGGAAGGTTGGGTTGGAAGGGTTGGGTTGGGTGGGCCCAGGTTGGGTTGGCCCAGGTTGGGTTGGGTTGGGTTTGGTTGGTTTGACTGGATTGCTTAATTGATCTGATTGGATTGATTGGTTGGGTTGATTAACTGATTGATTGGTTAACTGGTTGGATTGGTTGGTTGATTCATTGATTGATTGCTTCATTGCGTTAATCAGTTGATTGTGTTAAATGATTGGCTGACTGGGTCAATTAGTTGGGCAGGTTGACTGATCAGGTTGATTGGTTTGATTGATTCATTGGTTGATCGGGTTGATTGGTTTGATTGATTGGGTTGACTAATCAGATCAATCAGGTTGATTGATCGATTGGGTCGATCGACTGACTGATTGGTTGGGTTGATAGATCGGGTTGATTGATTGATTGATCGATCAATCAGATTGATTGATCACCACCCGCGGGGCGCTGACCTGGAACAAGGCCACGGTGGAGCCGGCGTGGACGGCGCCGTTGGGGTTCATTGGGTTTATTGATCGGGTTGGGTCGATCGACTTGGATGGATTGGGTTGATCGATTCGTTCAATCCGATTGATCAGATTGATCGATCGATTGATCGATCGCCACCGCGGGGCGCTGACCTGGAAGAAGGTCATGGTGGAGCCGGCGTGGATGGTGCCGTACTCGATGTTGGTCTGGTCCGGCGAGGTCGTCGGCCGACTCCACGGGCACCTCCATGCGCTGCACGGTCAGGAACGCCGCCAGGTTGGCCGTGTACGACGAGATGATGATGAGGGTGAAGGCCCACCTGCCCCCCAAAAATTACCAGAAACGTCAAAAAACGTCGCCCCAAAAACGCAAAAAAAAAAATCACCCAAGAATCCCTAAAAAATCACCCCAAATTCCCCAAAAGAATCGCCGCCAAACTGCGCGGGAAATCAGCAAAAAAAAAAAAAAAAAATAGAAATAAACGACGCCAGGTTGGCCGCGTACGACGAGATGATGGTGAGGGTGAAGGCCCACCTGCCCCCAAAAATCACCAGAAACGTCAAAAACGTCGCCCCAAAAACGCAAAAAAAAAATCACCCAAAAATCCCTAAAAAATCACCCCAAAATTCCCCAAAAGAATCGCCGCAAACTGCGCGGAAAATCAGCAAAAAAAAAAATGGAAATAAACGACGCCAGGTCGGCCGCGTGCGACGAGATGATGATGAGGGTGAAGGCCCACCTGCCCCCAAAAATTACCAGAAACATCAAAAACGTCGCCCCAAAAACGCAAAAAAAAAAAAAAAAAATCATTGCAAAAATCCAAAACGAATGACCCAAAAAAAAAAAAAAAAACCAGCCTCAAAAATCCCACAGAAAACCCCACCCAAAGCCCGCAGAAATCGCCCCGAAAATCCCTAAAAAATCACCCCAAAAATCCCTCAAGAATCATTCCAAATATCCAAAAAAAATCACTCCAAAAAATCAAAAGAAAACCACCCCGAACTGCAAGAGAAATCGCCTCAAAAATCCCACAGAAATGACCCCAAAAATCACCCCAAACCACACCAAAAATCATCGCAAAAATCCCAAAAAAATCACCCCTAAAAACTTTACAGAAATCACCCCAAAACCCAAAAATATCACCCCAAAATTCCCCCAAAAATCACCACAAATCGCACAGAAATCAGCCCAAAAAACAGAACAAAAAGACCACATAAAATTCCACAAAATTACCCCAAACCTCACAGAAATCACCCAAAAAATTAAAAAAAAAATTCTCCCAAAAATCCCCCCAAAAAATCACCCACAAAAAATCATCCCAAAAATCACTCAAATATCACCCCAAAATTCCCCCAAAAAATCACCCCCAAAATCACTGAAATATCACTCAATATCACCCCAAAATTCCCAAAAATTCACCCCACACCCCACAGAAGTCACCCCAAAAAATTAAAAAAAATTCCGAAATTACCCAAAAAAAGAATCACACCACACTCCCCAAATCCCCCCAAAACTCCACATACACCCCCAAGATCACCAAAAATCACCAAATACCCCCAAACATCCCCAAATACCCCCAAATCCCCCCATACACCCCATATACACCCCATAAATCACCCCAAAATGACCCAAAATCACCACAAAATCACCCAAAATCACCAATACCCCAAACATCCCCAAATCCCCCCCTAATCCCCCCCAAATCCCCCCAAATCCCCATATACACCCCATATACACCCCATAAATCACCCCAAAATGACCCAAAATCACCACAAAATCACCCAAAATCACCAAATACCCCAAACATCCCCAAATCCCCCCCTAATCCCCCCCAAATCCCCCCCAAATCCCCATATACACCCCATATACACCCCATAAATCACCCCAAAATGACCCAAAATCACCCAAAATGCCCCAAATTTCGGGGTTTTCTCACCAGACGCCGCTGACACAGCGCGTGGAGAGCGCCCGGGGCAGCACCTCGGCGCCCTGCTGCAGGAACCCCCTCCCCAAATACCCCCAAATCCCCCCAAATCACCCCAAATACCCGCATACACCCATAAATCACCCCAAAATGACCCAAAATCACCCCAAAAACCACCGAATTTTCGGGGTTTCTCACCAGACGCCGCTGACGCAGCGCGTGGAGAGCGCCCGTGGGCAGCACCTCGGCGCCCTGCTGCAGGAATCCGCCCACGGGGAACCAGAGGCTGTTGCCCAGCGTGTACTGGTTCTGCACCAGCCCCGGGCGCTCGCGCAGGCACGGGTGCGGGTTGTACCACTCGTACGGGCTCAGCCTGCAGCGGGGGGGGGACAGAAAAGGTCAGGAACCCCCCCCCCCCCCCGCTGTGGGATGGGGGAGTCCCGGGGGTGGAGTCCCCCCGAGTTGTTGGGGGGGGGGGGGGGGGGGTCACCCCGGATTAATTTGGGGTCGCCTTGAAGGGGTTTGAAGCGCCCCGAAACCCCTCTGGAATCACCTGAACGCACCTGGGGCCACCCCAAACTGGTCTGGGACCACCCCAAAAATAACCTGGGACCACCCTAAAATAATCTGAGACCACCCTGAATTAATTTGGGACCACCCTAAAATAATCTGGGACCACCCTGAATTAATTTGGGAACACCTGACCCATCTGGGACCACCCCAAATTAATTTGGGAACACCTGAACCCATCTGGGACCACCCCAAAATAATCTGGGACCACCCTGAATTAATCTGGGAACACCTGAACCCATCTGGAACCACCCCAAACTGGTCTGGGGCCACTCTAAAATAATCTGGGACCACCCTAAAATAACCTGGGACCGGCCCTAAAATAAACTGGGACCACCCTGAATTAATTTGGGAACACCTGAACCCACCTGGGACCACCCCAAATTAATCTGGGACACCCAAAAATAATCTGGGACCACCCTAAAATAATCTGGGACCACCCCAAATTAATCTTGTGGCACCTGAACCCATCCGGGACCACCCAAAAATAATCTGGGACCACCCTGAATTAATCTGGGACCCCCCCAGAATAATTTGGGGCCATTTTTGGGGGCATTCCCCCCAATTTCGGGGCCATTTTTTAGGGGTGTCCCACCCCAATTTTTGGGCCCATTTTTGTGGCATCCCCCCCCCCCATTTTTGGGGCCATTCCCTCCCAAATTTCGGGCCCCGTTTTTGGGGCATATCCCCTCAATTTTGGGCCCCGTTTTTGGGGCGTCCCTCCCCATTTTTGGGCCCCGTTTCTGGGTCATTCCCCCCCAGTTTTGGGCCCCGTTTTTGGGGCATATCCCCCCAGTTTTGGGCCCCGTTTTTGGGGGCGTCCCCGCTCACCTGGCAGCCAGGAAGAGCACGCAGCTGACGGCCAGGTAGGCCAGGAGCATGAAGAGCCACACGGCGGAGAGAAGGGGTCTAGGAAGGAGAAATACCCCGGCTTGCGGCCCTGGGGGGACGCCGAGTGAGACCCCCGCGCTGGGCCCGGAGACCGCCCCAAACTGACCCAAAATCCGCAGAAAAACTGCCCCAAAAACTGACCTCAAAACCCACCGAAAATTGCCCAAAGCTGCCCTGAAACTGGCCCAAAATGACCCAAAATCCACAAAAAAACGACCCAAAATAGCCCCAAAGCTGACCCTAGAACTGGCCCAAAACTGACCCCAAAATGACCCAAAATACACAAAAAAAATGACCCAAAATAGCCCAAAGCTGACCCTAAAACTGGCCCAAAACTGACCCCAAAATGACCCAAAATCCACAAAAAAAAAAGACCCAAAATAGCCCCAAAGCTGACCCTAGAACTGGCCCAAAACTGACCCCAAAATGACCCAAAATACACAAAAAAATAATGACCCAGAAGCGCCCCAAAACCTGCCCCGAAATAGAACCCAAAATGACCCAAAAGCGATGGAAAAGTGACCCAAAACAGCCCCAAAACTGATCCAAAACTGAGAGTAAGACTGCCTCCAAACTGACCCCAAAATCCACGGAAATTTGCCCGAAACCCGCCCCAAAACTGAACCCAAAATCGACAGAAAAATTTACCCAAAATAGCCCCAAAACTGACCCTAAAACTGACACAAAACTGCCCCAAAACTGACCCCAAAAATGACCCAAAATCGACAAAAACCCGGCCCAAAATAGCCCCAAAAATGACCCTAAAACCGACACAAACTGACCCTAAATTTGACATAAAACTGCCCCAAAACTACCCCAAAACTGACCCTAAAACTGACCCGAAATTCAACATAAAAATGCCCCAAAACTGACCCCAAACTGACCCCCAAAAAAATAGAAAATAGCCCCAAAACTGACCCTAAAACCGACACAAAGGTGACACAAAATTGGCCCCAAAACTGACACTAAAACTGACACTAAACAGCCCCAAATCTGACCCTAAAATGGCCCAAAATCAACAAAAAACCCCACAAAAACCCCAAACTGACCATGTGCACGCGGTAGAGGATGCTGACGCCCAAACCCCACAAAATCCCATAAAACCCCAAAAAATCCCCATAAAACCCCAAAAAACCCCCCAAAAAAAACCCCACAGAAACACAAAATCACATTAAAATCCTATAAAATCCCTAAAACCCCAAAAACGCCCCAAACCTCACCATGTGCACGCGGCAGAGAATGCTGACGCCCAAACCCCAAAAACCCCAAATCCCAGACCCAAACCCCCACAAAACCCCACAAAAGCCCCACAAAACCCCATAAAAACCCCACAAAAACACAAAATCCTACAAAAACCCCAAAAAACCCCCAAAAACGCCCCAAACCTCACACATGTGCACGCGGTAGAGGATGCTGATGCCCAGGGTCATGAAGGGCTTGGAGAAGTCGATCACCTTCTCGCGCTCGGCACCGTGATGGTGAACGCCGCCACCGCCAGGTCGGCTTTCTGCGGGACCCCAAGAACCCAAAAACGGGGGGTCAGGAGACCCCAAAAACCCCAAAACCCCAAAAAATCCCAGGATGGAGACCCCAAAAACCCAAAAACCCAAAATGTGGGGTCGGCTTTCTGGGGACCCCAAAAAGCCAAAAATGGGGGTCAGGAGACCCCAAAAAACCCAAAAACCCCAAAAAATCCCGGTATGGAGACCCCAAAAAACCCAAAAACCCAAAAAATGTGGGGTCGGCTTTCTGCGGACCCAAAAACCCAAAAAATGTGGGGTCAGGAGACCCCAAAAACCCAAAAAAATCCCGGGATGGAGACCCCAAAAACCAAAAATGTGGGGTCAGGAGACCCCAAAAACCCAAAAACCCCAAAAAATCCGGATGGAGACCCCAAAAACCCAAAAACGGGGGTCAGGAGACCCCAAAAACCCAAAAACCCCAAAAATGTGGGGTCAGGAGACCCCAAAAACCCAAAAACCCCAAAAATGTGGGGTCGGCTTTCTGCGGACCCCAAAAACCCAAAAATGGGGGGTCAGGAGACCCCAAAAACGCAAAAAATCCCGGGATGGAGACCCCAAAAACCCAAAAATGAGGGGTCAGGCGTTTTCACTGTGGGATTTTTTTTCCCTACGGGATTTTCATTACAGGGTTTTTTCCAATGGGATTTTTTCCAATTTTGGGATTTATTTTTTTTATAAGATATTTTTTCCCCCGTTCCCGTACCCGGTTGATGAGCTCTCCTTATGGGATTCTTTTCATTATAGGAATTTTCATTTTGGGATTTATTTTTTTTTAAATAGGATTTTTTTCCCCGTTCCCGTACCTGGTTGATGAGCTCTCTTTATGGGATTCTTTTCATTATAGAAATTTTATTATTTTTTTATACTTATTTTTTATTTTTTTTTTTATATTTATTTTTATATTTATTTTTTATATTTATTTTTTTCCCGTTCCCGTACCCGGTTGAACGAGCTCTCCCACCGTGCCCGTCCAGGAGCCGTCGGGCTCCTTTTGGCATTTTCATTGCGGGATTTTTTTCCCCTACGGAATTTTCCTTACGGGGTTTTTTTCCAATGGGATTTTTTCCAATTTTGGGATTTATTTTTTTTTAATAGGATTTTTTTTTTTTGCCCGTCCCCGTACCCGGTTGATGAGCTCTCCCACCATGCCCGTCCAGGAGCCGTTGGGCTCGGGCGCCCCGTAGAGCCCGTCCTCCACCAGCTTGATGTGGAAGCGGAACTTGAGCAGCGCCGCCAGCTCGCGCAGCATGTCCACGCAGAAGCCCTCGTAGCGATCGCCGCCCACCCGCATCACGTACGGGTTCTCCTAAAATTGTAGGGTTTGGGGTTAATTATTGGGGTTTTGGGGTCAATTATTGGGGTTTTGGGGTCAGTTATTGCGGTTTGGGATTGGTTATTGGGGTTTGGGATTGGTCACTGCAGTGTCCACGCAGAACCCCTCGTAGCGATCGCCGCCCACCCGCATCACGTACGGGTTCTCCTAAATGTGAGAAATTATGGGGTTTGGGGTTAATTATTGGGGTTTGGGATTGGTTATTGGGTATGGCATTGGTTATTGGGTATGGGGTTGGTTATTGGGGTATGGGATTGGTTATTGGGTATGGGATTGGTTATTGGGGTCTTGGGGTCGGTTATTGGGGTATGGGGTTGGTTATTGGGGTATGGGGTTGGTTATTGGGTATGGGATTGGGCACTGCAGTGTCCACGCAGAACCCCTCGTAGCGATCGCCGCCCACCCGCATCACGTACGGGTTCTCCTAAAATTGTAGGGTTTGGGGTTAATTATTGGGGGTTTGGGGTTAATTATTGGGGTTTGGGGTCGGTTATTGAGGTTTTGGGGTCGGTTATTGGGGTTTGGAGTTGGTTATTGGGGTTTGGGATTGGTTATTGGGGTATGGGATTGGTTATTGGGGTTTGGGGTCGGTTATTGGGGTTTGGGGTCGGTTATTGGGTATGGAATTGGTTATTGGGGTATGGGATTGGTTATTGGGTATGGCATTGGTTATTGGGGTTTGGGATTGGTTATTGGGGTTTGGGATTGGTTATTGGGTATGGCATTGGTTATTGGGTATGGGGTTGGTTATTGGGTATGGGATTGGTTATTGGGTTTGGGATTGGTTATTGGGTTTGGGATTGGTTATTGGGTGTGGGATTGGTTATTGGGTATGGGATTGGGCACTGCAGCGTCCACGCAGAACCCCTCGTAGCGATCGCCGCCCACCCGCATCACGTACGGGTTCTCCTAAATGTGAGAAATTATGGGTTTTGGGGTCGGTTATTGGGGTTTGGGGTCGGTTATTGGGGTTTGGGGTCAGTTTTTGGGATTTGGGGTTAATTATTGGGGTTTGGGGTTGGTTATTGGGGTTTTGGGGTCGGTTATTGGGGTTTGGGGTTAATTATTGGGGTTTTGGGGTCGGTTATTGGGGTTTGGAGTTGGTTATTGGGATTTGGGGTCAGTTATTGGGATTTGGGGTTAATTATTGGGGTTTGGGGTTTGGGATTTGGGAGGCAAGTCTGGGGGGAAACTAGTGGGGAAATTAATTGGGGATCAATGGGGATCAATGGGGGATTAATGACGGATCAATGGGAAATCGATAGGGAAACCAGTGGGGGATCAATTTGAAATCAATGGGGGATCAATGGGAAATCAATGGAGATCAATGGGAAATCAATGGAGATCAACGGGGATCAATGAGGATCGATTGAGGATCAATGAGGATCAATTGAGGATCAATTGAGCATCAATGGGGGATCAATGGAGACCCCAAATGGAGACCCTGATGGGCACCGGCGGCGGCTCCAGTCCCTCCCAGTACAAACGCAGTAACCCCAAATCCCCCTTTAACCCTTTCCCAGCCCCTCCCAGTGTCATCCCAGTACAAACCAGTGACCCCAAACCCCCTTTAACCCTTTCCCAGCCCCTCCCAGTCCCTCCCAGTACAAACCAGTGACCCCAGTCCCCCTTTAACCCTTTTCCCAGCCCCTCAATGCACTCGCAGCTCCCCTGGTGGCGGCTTGGGAACTGCAGCGCCCTCCCCATTTATCCCAGTACAAACTAGTTTATCCCAATCCCCTCCCAGTTTATCCCAGTACAAACCGGTTTATCCCAATCCCCTCCCGGCTCATCCCAGTCCCCTCCCAGTACAAACCAGTACAGACCAGTATGGTGGTGATGATCAGCGTCTTGTTGGCCAGGCTGTCCGAGGCGTTCAGGGCCAGCGTGGCCTCGTCCATGGCCAGCGTCCGGTTGGAGAACCACACGCCCACCTGCCGGGGTCAGGGGTCACCCGGGGGTCACCCAGGGGTCACTCAGGGGTCACCCAGGGGTCACCCAGGGGTCACTCACCTCCCTGTGTCCGTCCTTGCCCTTCTCCAGCACCCTCAGGCTGTAATTCGTGCGCTGCCCTTTGCTGTTGAACTCCACGCGCCCCGTCAGGCCGTCGTACTCCACCTGGGAGAACGCACCCGAAACGGGCCAAAATGGACCCAAAAAGTGCCTCAAACGTGCCCAAAAAATATCCCAAAAAAACGTCCCAAATATACCCAAAAAATATCCCAAAAATGTCCCAAAACACACCCAAGAAATATCCCAAAAAATGCCCGAAACACACCCAAAAAATATCCCAAAAAATGTCCCAAAAAATGTCCCAAAACACACCCAAAAAATATCCCAAAAAATGTCCCAAAACGGACCCAAAGAATGACCCAAAACACACCTAAAAATATCTCAAAACACATCTTAAGTATACCAATAAATGATCCAAAATACACCCAAAATGCAGGCCAAATATATCCAAAAAATACCCCAAAATGGACCCAAAAAATGACCCAAAATACACCCCAAAAAACACCCCAAATGTACCCAACAAATATCCAAAAAATGTCCCAAAATGTACCCAAAAATGCCCCAAATATGCCCCAAAAATATCCCAAAAAATACCCCAAAACACACCCAAGAAATATCCCAAAAATGTCCCAAAACGGACCCAAAAAATGACCCAAAACACACCTAAAAATATCTCAAAATACATCTTAAGTATACCAAAAAAATATCCAAAATACAGGCTAAATATATCCAAAAAATACCCCAAAATGGACCCAAAAAAATGACCCAAAATACACCCCAAAAATGCCCCAAATGTACCCAAAAAATATCCAAAAAATGTCCCAAAATGTACCAAAAATGCCCCAAATATGCCCCAAAAATACCCCAAAACACACCCTACCTATGCCCTACAAAGATCCCAAAACCACCCGGGCTCCGTTTTGGGTTTAATTCCTGGGTTTTCCGCCTGGTTTTGGGGTTTTTCAGGGGTTTTGGGGCTGTTTTGGGGGTCATTTTTAGGGCTCTTTTTGGGGTTATTTTTGTGCTATTCCCACCGGGTTTTCAGGGCCGGTTTTGGGTGTATTTTGGGGTTTTTTGGGATTGTTTCAGGGGTTTTGGGGCTGTTTTTGGGGCTGGTTTTTGGGGTTATTTTTGTGCTATTCCCACCGGGTTTTCAGGCTTGGTTTTGGGTGTATTTTGGGGTTTTTTGGGGATTGTTTTTAGGGCTGTTTCTGGGGTTGTTTTGGGGCTGTTTTGGGTCGTTTTCGTGCTATTCCCGCCGGGTTTCCAGGCTCGTTTTTGGGTGTATTTTGGGGTTTTTTGGGGATTGTTTTTAGGGCTGTTTCTGGGGTTGTTTTGGGGCTGTTTTGGGGTTATTTTTGTGCTATTCCCACCGGGTTTTCAGGGCTGTTTTTGGGGCTGTTTTTGGGTTGTTTTCATGCTATTCCCGCCGGGTTTTCAGGGCCGGTTTTGGGCTGTTTTTTTGGGGTTATTTCGGGTTTTTTTCGGGGCCCGCTCACCATCCTCAGGTAGTTCATCAGGCTGGTGCCGTGGGGCCAGATGCCGGGCGCGGCGCAGGCCAGCGGGCGCCCCCCGATCTCCTGGCTGCGGTTCAGCTCCCGCACGGCGCCCACCACCACGTGCACGGCGTCGAACAGCAGCGCCGCCGACAGCTGGGGAGGGGGGAAATTCGGGGCTTTTCGGGGTCCCCCGAACCCCAAACCCCCACCCCAGAAACCCCCCAAAATTTCGGTTTTTCCAGACGCCGAATTTCCAAATTTTTGCCATTTTTCCCCCCCACAAAGTTTCTCCAAGGTTTTTGGAGTCCCTTCAAGATTTTTGGGGTCCTTTCAAGGTTTTTGTGGTCTCCCCCAAATTTCGGGGTCCTCCAAGAGGGTTTGGGGTCCCCTAAGCCCCCAGAAACCCCCAAGAATTCGGGCTTTTTGAGAGGTCAAATTTCCGAATTTTTATAATTTCTTCCCCCAAAGTTTTGAGGTTTCTCCAAGGTTTTTGGGGTCCTTTCAAGATTTTTGGGGTCCCTTCATTGTTTTTGGGGTCTCTCCCAAGTTTTGGGGTCCCTCAGATGCCAAATCCCCACCCCAGAAATCCCCAAGAATTCGGGTTCTTGGAAATGCCAAGTTTCCAAATTTTCATCATTTTTCCCCCAAGGTTTTTGGGGTCCTTTCAAGGTTTTCGGGGTCTCCCCCAAATTTCGGGGTCCTCCAAGAGGGTTTGGGGTCCCCCAGATCCCAAATCCCCACCCCAGAAACCCCCAAAAAATTTCGGTTTTCTGAGATGTCGAATTTCTGAACTTTTCTCCTTTTTTGTGCCCCAGATTTTTTTGGGCGTCCCTGCCGATTTTTGATCATTCTCACCCCCAAAATTTCCACGCCTTTCCCCAAAACCTCGCAATTTCGCGCTCCCCCAAATTTCCCTTTTCTCCCCCATTTTCCCGCCGTTTCCCGCGGGGTTTTTCACATCCCCCCCCCAAATTTCGGGGTCCCCCCGGTGCTTTTCGGGGTCCCCCCCAAATTTTCCACTTCCCCAGTGAATTTCACCCCCAGAATTTCACGCCTTTCCCCAAAACCTCGCGATTTCAGCGCTCCCCCAAATTTCCCTTTTCTCCCCCATTTTCCCGCCGTTTCCCGCGGGGTTTTTTGCATCCCCCCCAAATTTCGGGGTCCCCCCGGCGCCTTTCGGGGTCCCCCCTCACCGCGGGGCCGGGGTAGGGCCCCAGCTCGCAGCTCTCCCTCCAGGACATGTTGAGGCTCCGCACGAACTCGGGGTAGAAGCGATGGCTCGTGTTGAACATGGAGAAGCCCAGGACGGTGGCCGGAGCGGCCGGCAGCGCGTCCAGCCGGAGCAGGGGGAAGTCCTGGGGTCAGTTTGGGGCAGTTTGGGTCATTTTGGGGTCATTTGGGGCCATTTTGGGTCACTTTTGGTCGTTACAGGCAATGGGTGGTCAAGGGGCCATTTATGGCCAGAGTGGCCGGAGCGGCCGGCAGCGCGTCCAGCCAGAGCAGGGGGAAGTCCTGTGGTCACTTTGGGGTCAGTTTGGGTCATTTTAAACCATTTGGATCCATTTAGGGTCATTTTGGGGCTGTTTGGGGCCATTTTGGGGCAGTTTGGGTCATTACAGGCAATGGGTGGTCAAGGGGTCATTGTGGTCATTTACGGTCATTTGTGGTCACGGTGGCCGGAGCGGCCGGCAGCGCGTCCAGCCGGAGCAGGGGGAAGTCCTGGGGTCAGTTTGGGGCAGTTTGGGTCATTCTGGGGCTGTTCGGGGCCATTTTGGGTCACTTTTGGTCATTCTAGGCAATGGTTGGTCAAGGGGTCATTGTGGTCATTTATGGTCATTTGTGGTCACGGTGGCCGGAGCGGCCGGCAGAGCGTCCAGCCGGAGCAGGGGGAAGTCCTGGGGTCAGTTTGGGTCGGTTTGGGTCATTTTAAACCATTTGGATCCATTTTGGGTCATTTGGATCCGCTCAGGGTCATTCTGGGGCTGTTTGGGGCCATTTTGGGTCATTTTTGGGTCATTTTGGGTCAGTGGTCACTCAGTGGTCACTCAGGGGTCACTCAGGGGTCACTCACCATGGTGGTCAGGATGTATTTGTAGAACGTCGACGTCATCCCCAGCTCCGAGGCCTGGGGGGGGGGGGGGGGGGCACCAGGGAGGGTCTGAACCCCCAAAATCCCCTCAAAAACCCCCAAAACGCCCCAAAGTGTCCGAACCCCCCTCAAATCCCCCAAAAATTTCCTTAAAAACCACCCCCAAATCCCCCAAAAAAATCAACACAAAATCCCCCCAAAAAACCCTCAAACCCACCCCAAAACTCCCAAAATCCCCACAAAATCCCCCAAAATCCCCCCCAAAAACCCTCAAACCCACCCCAAAACTCCCAAAATCCCCACAAAATCCCCCAAAACCCACCCAAAAATCGGCACAAAACCTGCCCAAAACGCCCAAAAAATCAGCAAAAAATTCCCAAAAAATCAGCAAAAAACCGCCGCAAGCCTTGCGAAACAATCAAGCAAAAAAACTCAGAAAAAATTCACACAAGAGTCACCAAAATACGCACAAAACCACCCCAAAATGCCCCAAAATCAACACCAAGCCGCTCCAAAACCCCCCAAATGTCCCAAAATCGGCCCAAATTGCCCCAAACTGCCCCGACCTTGGCGAGCACGAGGCCGGCGGTGGCGGCGCCGCCGTCGATGATGACGGCCGGCGCTTTGTCGCCCCAAAACCCCCAAAAATCTGCGCAAAACCGCCCCAAAACTCCCAAAAACCAGCGCAAAACTCCCAAGAGAGTCCCAAAACGCCAAAATCGGCCCAAAATGCCCCAAATTGCCCCGACCTTGGCGAGCACGAGGCCGGCGGTGGCGGCGCTGCCGTCGATGATGATGGTCGGCACTTTGTCGTCGCGGATCTCCTTCAGCAGCGGCGTCGGGTCCTGCTCGGCGTCCAGGACGCGCACGGAGAGCGCCTCGCGCGAGATGAGGAACTGCCGCACCAGCTCCTCCAGCCGCAGCAGGCCTGAAAATACCCAAAATCGGCAAAATTCACCCCAAAATCGGCACTGAAATACCCGAAACTTGCCCCAAAATCGGCCCCAAAACCGCAGCCCCAGGACGCGCACGGAGAGCGCCTCGCGCGAGATGAGGAACTGCCGCACCAGCTCCTCCAGCCTCAGCAGACCTGAAAATACCCAAAATCGGCAAAATTCAACCCAAAATCGGCACCGAAATACCCGAAACTGCCCCAAAACCGCAGCCCCAGGACGCGCACGGAGAGCGCCTCGCGCGAGATGAGGAACTGCCGCACCAGCTCCTCCAGCCGCAGCAGGCCTGAGAACCCAAAATCGGCAAAATTCGCCCCAAAATCGCCACCGAAATACCCGAAATCAGCAGAGAAATCTGCCCCGAAATCAACCACAAAATCCTAAAGTCGGCAGCGAAATCGTCACCAAAATAAGCACCAAAAACGCCAAAACCAGCCCCCCAAATCAGCTCAAAAATCAGCCCAAAAATCCCAAAATCCACCCCAAAATCAGCAGGAAAATCTGCCCCAAAATCAGTCACCAAAATCCTGAAATCAGCCCCAAAATCGGCCCCAAAATCGGCCCCCGAATTGGTCACAAAACCCCCAAAATCGGCCCCAAAAACTCCGAAGCCAGCGCTAAAATCTGCCCCGAAATCAGCTCCGAAATCAGTCACGAAAACCTCAAAATCTGCCCCAAAATCGGCCCCAAATTGGCCACAAAAACTGCAAAATCAGCACTAAAATCTGCCTCGAAATCAGGCCCAAAATCTGCCCCGGAAACCTCAAAATCAGCCCCAAAATCAGCTCCAAAATCGGTCACGAAAACCTCAAAATCTGCCCCAAAATCAGCCCCAAAAACCCCAAAATTCACCCCAAAATCAGCATCAAAATCGGTCACAAAACCCCCAAAATCAGCCCCAAAATTGGCCCCAAAATCAGCCCCAAAATGTCCCAAATAAATCCCAATAATCCCTAATAAATCCCCAATAATCCCTAATAAATCCCTAATAAATCCCCAGTAAAATCACCCATTAATCCCTAATAAATCCCCAATAAAATCCCCAATAATCCCTAATAAATCCCTAATAAATCCCCAATAAAATCCCCAATAATCCCTAATAAATCCCTAATAAATCCCTAATAAAATCACCCATTAATCCCTAATAAATCCCTAGTAAATCCCCAATAAAATCACTCATTAATCCCTAATAAATCCCCAGTAAAATCACCCATTAATCCCTAATAAATCGCTAATAAATCCCCAATAAAAGCCCCAAAAAATCCCCAAAAAATCCCAAAATTTCCCAAATCTCTCACACTCAGCCCTGGCACAGATGAGGGAGGCCGGGGGGGCGCGGAGGCTGCGCAGGAGCCCCCCCAGGGCCCTAATCGCCCCATTAATCCCTAATAAATCGCTAATAAATCGCTAATAAATCGCTAATAAATCCCCAATAAAAGCCCCAAAAAATCCCCAAAAAATCCCAAATTTCCCAAATCTCTCACACTCGGCCCTGGCGCAGATGAGGGAGGCCGGGGGGGCGCGGAGGCTGCGCAGGAGCCCCCCCAGGGCCCAAATAGCCCCATTAATCCCTAATAAACCCCTAATAAATCTCCAATAAAAGCCCCAAAAAATCCCCAAAAAATCCCAAATTTTCCCAAATCTCTCACACTCGGCCCTGGCGCAGATGAGGGAGGCCGGGGGGGCGCGGAGGCTGCGCAGGAGCCCCCCCAGGGCCTGGCTCACGTCCTCGTTGCTGGGGTAGAGGCTGAGGGCGGCCAAGCGGAGCAGGGGCGGCCGGGGGGCGTCCTCGGGGCCCACGCGGATGTGCGGGATCTGCGGGGGGAAACCGGCACAAAACTGGTGAAATTGGCACCAAAATCGGCATCGAAACCCACCCCGAAATCAGCAAAAAGAACCAGCTCGAAATTCCACCCCAAAGCCCCAAAATCAGCAAAAAAAACCAGCTCGAAATTCCACCCCAAAGCCCCAAAATCAGCAACAAAAATCAGCACAGAAATCCGCCCCAAAAACCCCAAAATCAGCACAGAAATCCAGCCCAAAAACCCCAAAATCAGCACCGAAACCAGCAGAAAAATCAGCCCCAAAATCAGCAAAATCAGCGGCAAAAGCAGCAGCAAAATTAGCACAGAAATTAGTAACAAAATCAGCCCAAAATCAGCCCAAAATCAGCACAAAAGCAGTGAAAGCAGCACCAAAATCACCCCAAAATTCAGCGCAGAAAAATCAGTAACAAAATCCCCCAAATCAGCACCAAAATCAGCACCAAAATCAGGCCAAAATTCCAACCCAAACCCCCTAAAATCAGCATTTCAAAATCAGTGAAATTAGCACCAAAATCAGCATCAAAATCAGCACAAAATCAACACAGAAATCAGCAACAAAATTCCCAAAATCAGCACAGAAATCAGCAAAAAACAGCAGCAAAATTAGCACAGAAATTGGTAACAAAATCCCCCAAAATCAGCCCAAAATCAGTGCTGAAATCAGCAGAAAACTGAGCCCAAAACTCCACCCCAAAACCCCGAAATCAGCCCCAAAATCGGCCCCAAAATCAGCACCAAAATCCACAAAATCAGCACAGAAATCAGCAAAAAATCCAGCCCCAAAATGAGCCCTAAAATCGGGGATTTGGGGCTGATTTTGGGGGGTTCCGGGTGATTTTTGGGGTGATTTTTTTTGGGTGGATTGGGGTGATTTTTGGGGTGATTTTTGATGTGATTTTTTTGGGTTGATTTGGGTGATTTTTGGGGTAATTTTTGAGGTGATTTTTGGGGGATGCGGGTGACTTACGGGGCGATTTTCGCGGTGATTTTTTGGGTGGATTTTAGGGGTTTTTGGGGTAATTGTTGGGGTGATTTTTTGGGTGGTTTTTAGGGGTTTTTGGGCTAATTGTTGGGGTGATTTTTTGGGTGACTGTTGGGGTTTTTTGGGGTGGCTTTAAGGATGGGTTTGGGGATGGTTTTTGGGGTAAATTTCGATGATTTTGGGGTCCCTCACCTCCTTCTCCCCGCAGACGTGACTGACCGTGGCTGCGGCAGGGGGGATTTGGGGTGAATTTTGGGGTTTTGGGGGGATTTTGGGGATTTTGGGGGGATTTTTGGGGGGATTTTTGGGGTTTTGGGGGTTTAGGGGATCCCGAGACGATTTTTGGGGTGAATTTTGATGGTTTTGGGGTCTCTCACCTCCTTCTCCCCGCAGATGTGACTGACCGTGGCCGCGGCGGCCGGGCTGGCGGCCGGACCCAGCACCGAGACCACGCCCTTGGGCAGGATCTGACACACTGAAACCCCAAAATCCCATAAATTCACCCCAAACCCCCAAATCCCTCCAAATCCTCCCAAATCCCCCCAAAATCACCCACAAAATCCCCCCCAAAATCCCCAAATTCTCCCCCCAAATCTCAAATCCCAGACCACGCCCTTGGGCAGGATCTGACACACTGAAACCCCAAAATCCCATAAATTCACCCCAAATCCCCAAATCCTCCCAAATCCCCCCAAATCCCCCCGAAAATCCCCACAAAATCCCCCCCAAAATCCCCAAAATCCTCCCCAAATCTCAAATCCCAGACCACGCCCTTGGGCGGGATCTGACACACTGAAACCCCAAAATCCCATAAATTCACCCCAAACCCCCAAATCCACCCGAATCCCCCCGAAAATCCCCACAAAATCACCCACAAAATCCCCAAAATCCTCCCCAAATCTCAAATCCCAGACCACGCCCTTGGGCAGGATCTGCCACACTGAGGGAACCCCAAAACCGCCTGAATTCACCCCAAATCTGAACCCCAGAATTCCCCTGAACCCCGAACCCCAAATCCCCCCAAAATCCCCCAAAAATCCACCCCAAATCCACCCCGAATCCCCCCAAAATTCACCCCGAATCCAAATCCTGAACCCCAAATCCCCTCCCAGTACAAACCAGTACAAACCAGTAACCCCAAACCGCCCTTTAACCCTTTCCCAGCCCCCTCCCAGTCCCTCCCAGTACAAACCAGTGACCCCAAATCCCCCCAAAACCGCAATCCAACCCCTCCATTTTCCCCTCCCAGTTTATCCCAGTCTGTCCCAGTTTGTCCCAGTACAAACCAGTGACCCCAATCCCCCTTTAACCCTTTCCCAGCCTCTCCCAGTATAAACCAGTCCCTCCCAGTTTATTCCAGACCCTCCCAATCCCCTCCCAGTTTGCTCCATGCCCCTCCCAGTTTGCTCCATGCCCCTCCCAGTCCTTCCCAGTACAAACCAGTAACCCCGATTCCCCTTTAACCCTTTCCCAGCCGCTCCCAGTTTATCCCAGTTCCCTCCCAGTCTCCCTCAAGGCACTCGCGGATCCCCCTGGTGGCGGCTTCGGGAACTGCAGCGCCCTCCCAGTTTATCCCAGTACAAACCAGTGACCCCAAACCCCCTCCCAGTCCCATTTTAACCCCTCCCAGTCCCTCCCAGTGTAAACCAGCGACCCCAAATCCCCCCAAATCCCCCCAAATCCCCCCAAAACCGCAATCCAACCCCTCCATTTTCCCCTCCCAGTGTGTCCCAGTCCATCCCAGTCCGTCCCAGTCCCTCCCAGTACAAACCAGTGACCCCAAATCCCCCCAAATCCCCCCAAAACCCCCCAAAACCGCAATCCCACCCCTCCATTTTCCCCTCCCAGTCCCTCCCAGTATAAACCAGTGACCCCAAATCCCCTCCCAGTCCCATTTTAACCCCTCCCAGTCCATCCCAGTATAAACCAGTCCGTCCTTACTGGTGTCGGTGGTCTCGTACTGGTTGTCGCGCTCCAGCTCGAACACCTCGAGCTCCAGGCGGGCCGGGGGCCGCCCCCCCCCCGGGCCATTGACGCGCTCGCGGGCCAGGGCCAGGGCCAGGCGCTCCCCCCGCCCGCAGCCCCCGCGCTCGTCCAGGATGGCGGCTGGGGACGGGGAGAGGGGGGGAAACGGGTCAGGGACCCCCGGAAACCCCCAGACCCAAAAAAACCCGAAATTCCAGAAAAAATCCGAAAAAAATCCGATAAACCGCAAAAAACCGCTAAAAAATGACCCAAAATGACCCAAAATGACCCAAAATCCCCCACGCTCGTCCAGGATGGCGGCTGGGGGGGGGGGGGAAACGGGTCAGGGACCCCCGGAAACCCCCAGACCCAAAAAACCCCGAGGAAAATCCGATAAACCGAAAAAAAACCGCTAAAAAATGACCCAAAATGACCCAAAATCCCCCGCGCTCGTCCAGGATGGCGGCTGGGGACGGGGAGAAACGGGTCAGGGACCCCCGGAAACCCCCAGACCCAAAAAACCCCGACGAAAATCCGATAAACCGCAAAAAACCCGCTAAAAAATGACCAAAAATGACCCAAAATGACCCAAAATGACCCAAAATGACCCAAAATCCCCCGCGCTCGTCCAGGATGGCGGCTGGGGACGGGGGGGGGAAACGGGTCAGGGACCCCCGGAAACCCCCAGACCCAAAAAACCCCGAAATTCCAGAAAAAAAATCCAAAAAAAATCCGAAAAAATACAAAAAAACCCCACAAAAATGACCCAAAATGACCCAAAATCCCCCGCGCTCGTCCAGGATGGCGGCTGGGGAGGGGGGGGGAAACGGCTCAGGGACCCCCGGAAACCCCCAGACCCAAAAAACCCCGAAATTCCCGAAAAAAACCCGATAAACCACAAAAAAAACCCACAAAAACCTGCAAAAATTGACCCAAAATGACCCAAAATCCCCGAATTTCCCCCCAATTCTCACCCATGCGCAGCGCGGGGGTCCCAAACCCCACAAAGACCCCACAAAAACCCCCGAATTTTCCCAAAATCGCGGTTTTTGACCCCAGTTCTCACCCATGGGGTCCCACACCCCATAAAAACCCCGAATTTTCCCAAAATCCCGGTTTTTCCCCCCATTCTCACCCATGCGCAGCACGGGGGTCCCACACCCCACAAAAACCCCGAATTTTCCCAAAATCCCCGTTTTTTCCCCCCATTCTCACCCATGCGCGGCGCGGGGGTCCCGGGGGGGTCCCAAACCCCATAAAAACCCCGAATTTTCCCAAAATTCCGATTTTTCCACCAGTTCTCACCCATGCGCAGCGCGGGGGTCCCAAACCCCACAAAGACCACACAAAAACCCCGAATTTTCCCAAAATCACGGTTTTTCCCCCCAATTCTCACCCATGGGGTCCCACACCCCACAAAAGCCCCGAATTTTCCCAAAATCCCGTTTTTTCCCCCATTCTCACCCATGCGCAGCGCGGGGGTCCCGGGGGGGTCCCACACCCCACAAAATCCCCGAATTTTCCCAAAATCGCGGTTTTTTCCCCCATTCTCACCCATGCGCAGCGCGGGGGTCCCGGCCCTGCCCCCGGGGGGTCCCGCGGGGGTCGCGGCTCCCGCCAGGAGCAGCAGCAGCAGCGCGGGGGGGGCGGGGCCCGGCATCGCCCCCTCCTCATTTGGGGGGGGCTCCGGCCGCCTGCGGGGACCCCCGCCCAAATTAATGCGAAATAAATCAAAATAACCCAAAATAAATCAAAATAAATCAAAATAACCCGAAATACCCCGGGGGTTGTTGGGGGCGGGGCCCGGCATCGCCCCCTCCTCATTTGGGGGGGGCTCCGGCCGCCTGTGGAGACCCCAACCCAAATTAATGTGAAATAACCCAAAATAAATCGAAATAAATCAAAATAACCCAAAATAAATCAAAATAACCCAAAATAAATCAAAATAACCCAAAATAAATCAAAATAAATCAAAATAAATCAAAATAACCCAAAATAAATCAAAATAAATCAAAATAACCCAAAATAAATCAAAATAAATCAAAATAAATCAAAATAACCCAAAATAACCCAAAATAAATCAAAATAAATCAAATTAACCCGAAATACCCCGGGGGTTATCGGGGGCGGGGCCCGGCATCGCCCCCTCCTCATCTGGGGGGGGCTCCGGCCGCCTGCGGAGACCCCAACCCAAATTAATGCGAAATAACCCAAAATAAATCGAAATAAATCAAAGTAAATCAAAATAAATCAAATTAACCCGAAATAAATCAAAATAAATCAAAATAAATCAAAATAAATCAAAATAACCCAAAATAAATCAAAATAAATCAAAATAAATCAAAATAACCCAAAATAACCCAAAATAAATCAAAGTAACCCAAAATAAATCAAAATAAATCAAATTAACCCGAAATGCCCCGGGGGTTGTCGGGGGCGGGGCCCGGCATCGCCCCCTCCTCATTTGGGGGGGGCTCCGGCCGCCTGCGGGGACCCCAACCCAAATTAATGTAAAATAACCAAAAAAAAAAAAAAAAATCCGAAATAAATCGAAATAAACCCCCAAATAACCTGAAATAGACCAAAAATTAAATCCGAAATAACGGAAAAATAACCCAAAAAATTATCGCCGAAATAAAGTCAAAATAATCCCCAAAGTAAACCCAAAATAAACCAAAATTATCCCCAAAATAAACTCAAAATAATCCCCAAAATAACGAAAATAATCCAAAATAACCCAAAATACCCCAAAATAAACCAAAATAACCCAAAATGACCCAAAATGACCCCAAATGACCCCGAGCCCCCTCCCCAAACCAGGCCCTGCTCTGGGGGGTCCCGGGGTCATTTTGGGCAATTTTGGGTCATTTCGGGTTTATTTTGGGTTTATTTCGGGGTTATTTTGGGTATTTTTGGGGGTTATTTGGGGTTTATTTCGGATTTATTTTGGGTTTATTTTGGGTTTATTTTGGGTATTTTTGGGGGTTATTTGGGGTTTATTTTGGGTTTATTTTCGGGTTTATTTTGGGTTTATTTCGGGTTTATTTTGGGTTTATTTTCGGATTTATTTTGGGATTTATTTCGGGGTTTATTTCAGGCTTATTTTGGGTTTATTTGGGGTTTATTTTGGGTTTATTTTCGGGTTTATTTTGGGTTTATTTCGGGTTTATTTTGGGTTTATTTTGGGTTTATTTTGGGGTTATTTTGGGGTTATTTTGGGGTTATTTCGGGTTTATTTTGGGTTTATTTGGGGTTTATTTTGGGTTTATTTTCGGGTTTATTTTGGGGATTATTTTGGGTTTATTTTGGGGTTATTTTGGGGTTATTTTGGGTTTATTTCGGGTTTATTTTGGGTTTATTTTGGGGTTATTTTGGGTTTATTTTCGGGTTTATTTCGGGTTTATTTTCGGGTTATTTTGGGTTTATTTTGGGGTTTCTTTTGGGGTTATTTTGGGGGTTATTTTTTGAGCTTATTTTTGGCTATTTTAAGGTTATTTTGGGATTATTTTGGATTTATTTTGGGGTTATTTTGGGATTATTTCGGGGTTATTTTGGGGTTATTTTTTGAGCTTATTTTTGGCTATTTTAGGGTTATTTTGGGATTATTTTGGGGTTATTTTGGGCCTCGCCCCTCCCCCTTCCCCCTCTCCCATTTTTGGGGCCATTCCCGGGATTTTGGGGCCATTCCCGAGGATTTTGGGGCCATTCCCGGGGATTTTGGGGCCATTCCCGGGGATTTTGGGGCCATTCCCGAGGATTTTGGGGCCATTCCCGGGGATTTTGGGGCCATTCCTGGGGATTTTGGGGCTATTCCTGAGGATTTTGGGGCCATTCCCGGGGATTTTGGGGCCATTCCTGAGGATTTTGGGGCCATTCCCGAGGATTTTGGGGCCATTCCCGGGGATTTTGGGGCCATTCCTGGGGATTTTGGGGCTCCCCGGGGATTTTGGGGCCATTCCCGGGGATTTTGGGGCCATTCCTGAGGATTTTGGGGCCATTCCCGGGGATTTTGGGGCCATTCCTGGGGATTTTGGGGCCATTCCCGAGGATTTTGGGGCCATTCCCGGGGATTTTGGGGCCATTCCTGGGGATTTTGGGGCTATTCCTGAGGATTTTGGGGCCATTCCCGGGGATTTTGGGGCCATTCCCGGGGATTTTGGGGTCCCCGGGGTTCCCCCCCCTCCCCTCCCCCATTTCCGGTTGCCCCGGTAACGGTTGCCAGGCAACGGCCCCGGCTCCGGGGATGCTGCGGTTGCCTGGCAACGGCGGGGGGGGGGGAGGGGAGGGGGGAACCGGGGGCGGCCCCTCCCCCACAGCCCCTCCCCCACCCGGGGGGGGAACCGGGACCGGAACCGGAACCGGGGATGGGACCGGAACCGGGATCGATCAGAACCGGAACCGGAACCGGGGATGGATCCGGAACCAGGACCGGGAGTCAAAACCGGGACCGGAACCGGAACCGGAACCGGGATCGATCAGAACCAGGACCGGAACCGGGAATGGATCCGGAACCAGGACCGGGAGTCAAAACCGGGACCGGAACCGGAACCGGGATCGATCAGAACCGGGACCGGAACCGGAACCGATCAGAACCGGGACCGGAACCGGGAATGGGACAGGAAATGGACCCGGAACCGGGAACGGGACCGGAACAGGGAATGGGACCAGAACCGGGACTGGGACCGGGATCAATCAGAACCGGAACCGGAACCCGAACCGGGAATGGGTCCGGGATCGGAACCGGGACCGGGAATGGACCCGGAACCGCGAACGGCAATGGAAACAGGACCGGAACCGGAACCGGGAATGGGTTCGGGATCGGTACCGGGAACGGAACCGGAACCGGGAATGGGTCCGGGATCGGGAATGGAACCGCGACCACAGCCGGGGTCAATCAGAACCGGAACCGGGACCGGAACCAGGACCGGGAATGGGTCCGGGATCAATCAGAACCGGGACTGGGAACCGGAACCGGGGATGGGACCGGAACCGGGATCGGGATCAAAACCGGGACCGGGAATCGGAACCGGGAATGGGACCGGAACCGGGATCGGGAACGGGGAACCAGAACCGGGACCGGGAATCGGGACTGGGAACGGAACCAGAACCGGGACTGGGACCGGAACCAGAACCGGGACCGGGATCAGAACCGGGAGCGGGGGATGGGAACCGGGGATGCGTTCGGGACCGGTACCGGGAACCGAGGGGGATCCGAGAATGGAACCGGGACCGGGGGATGGAGCCGGGACCGGAACCGGGACCGGGATCGGGAATGGATCCGGGAACCGGTACCGGGACCGGGGGATGGAGCCGGGAATGGAACACGGGACCGAAACCGGGACCGGAACCGGGATCGGGAATGGAAGCGGGAATGGAACCGGGACCGGGGGATGGAGCCGCGATCGGTACCGGGATCGGGAATGGATCCGGTACCGGTACCGGGGGTGGATCCGGGAATGGGCCGGGGTTCGGTACCGGGAGCGAGGCCGGGGCCGGGATTGAGGAGCGGGGCCGGAGCGCGGGCTCGGTTCTGGTTCCGGTTCTGGTTCCGGTACCGGGGGTTGGGCTGGGGGGCGCGCGGGGTCGGTTCCGGTTCGGGTTCCGGTTCCGGTACCGGCAGCGCGGGTGGATCGGGAGCGGATCCGGGCCGGGAGCGCGGGGGCGGCACCGGGAGCGGGCCCGGGGGTGGCTCCGGTACCGGCACCGATAACGGGACCGGCCCCGGTACCGACGGGCCGAACCCGGGGCCTGATCCCGGTACCGGGGGGGCCGAACCCGGTACCGATCCCGGTTACCGACCCCGGGTCCTGATTCCGGTACCGATCCCGGTTCCTGGTACCGACCCCGAACCGGGGGTGCCGATCCCGAATCCCGGTACCGAACCGGGCCATTCCCGGGTCCCGGTCCCAATCCTGGCTCCCGGTACCGATCCCGAACCGGGGCAGCCATTCCCGGTACCAAATCCCGGTACCGATCCCGAATCCCGGTCCCGATCCCGAATCCCGGTCCCGATCCCGACCCCGAATCCCGGTTCCGGTACCGGGGGGGCGATTCCCAGATCCCGATCCCTGTTCCCGGTTCCGATCCCGGTTCCCGGTACCGGGGTTGATTTCACCGGCGCCCCCTCCCTCCCCAAATCCTCCGAAATTTCCCCCAAAAAAATTCCCCAAAAAAATTCCCAAAAATTCCCGAAAATTCCCCCAAATTCCGCCCTCCCCTCGTCTCCCTCTGCCCCCTCCCAAAATCCCCCAAAAATGCCCCCAAAAAAATCCCCAAAAAAAACCCCCAAAAAATCCCCAAATTTCCCCCCCTCCCCCCTCCCCTCTCCCTGTGCCCCCTCCCCAAATTCCCCAAAAAACCCCCCAAAAAATCCCAAAAAAATAAAAAAAAAAAATCCCAAATTTTCCCCATCTCCCCCCTCCCCTCTCCCTTTGCCCCCTCCTCAAATCCCCCCCTAAAAATCCCCAAATTTCCCTTTTTTCCCCCCAATTTCCCCCCTCCCGCCCCGCCCGTTGCCCCCTCCCCAAATTCCCGTTTTTCCCCCCAAATTTCCCCTCCCCCCCCCCCCCCGTTACTCACGAGGCCGCGCGGCCGCCGCAGCCCCCCCGGCCCGGGGGTGGGGGATGGGCTCGTGGGGGGGTGGGGTGGGGGAGGGGCGGGGGGCGGGGCCGGGGCCTCCGGCGGCGGCGCGAGGGCTCGGCGGGCGGGGCGGGAAATGGGGGAATTTCAGCCGAAATTCCAAAATTTTGGGTCCTCTCCCTCAATTTTTAACCCCGAAATTTCGGCGCGGCCCCCTCCCCAAAATTCCTCGCAGCCCCCCCCCGGGTTTTGGGATCTTTTTGGGATTTTTTGGGAATTTTTGGGGTTTTTTTTAAATTTTTTTGGGATTTTTTTGGGATTTTTTTGGGATTTTTTGGGGAGGGGGATGGAGACCCCCCCCCCACACCCCTAAAACATGGGAGAGTCCGGGGGCGGGGCTTAAAGGAGGGGGAGGAGTTAAAGGGGAGGAGCCAATGAGGGGAAAGGGGAGGGGACGGGATTGGTGGGGGGGGAGTGGGCGGGGTCAGAGAGATGTGATTGGCTGATAGGGGCGTGGTTAAAGAGCTCTGATTGGCCGCTGTGGGTGTGGCTACGGAGCGGTGATTGACAGTTCTGGGCGTGGTCAAACAGCTCTGATTGGCTGCTGTGGGCGTGGTTAAAGCGCAGTGATTGACAGCTCGGGGCGTGGCTAAAGAGCACTGATTAGCAGCTGTGGGCGTGGTTAAACGGAGATGATTGACGGCTCTGATTGGCCGCTGTGGGCGTGGCCATAGGGCGGTGATTGGCTACTGTGGGTGTGGCTACAGAGCTCTGATTGACAGCTCTTATTGGCTGCCATGGGCGTGGTTTAAGAGCTTTGATTGGCAGCTCTGATTGGTCCCTGTGGGCGTGGTTAAGGTACACTGATTGACAACTGTGGGCGTGGCTAAAGAGCTCTGGACAGCGGCTGTGGGCGTGGCCAGACAGCGCCAATTAACATATGTGGGTGTGGCCAATCACAGATAATTTACATTTGTGGGTGTGGCTACACCACGGTGATTGACAGCAATGGGCGTGGCTAAGCCCAAACCCCTCCCCCCCTCTCAGAACACAACTTTGTGTCGGTTTCTGTTGATTTTAATAATTCATGAGCAGCCCCGCCCCCTCCCCGCGGCCCCGCCCCCTTCCCGCCTGGCCCCTCCCCCTCCCCACATTTTGGGGTCGTTTTGGGGGGTCCCAAATCCCAAATTTGGGGGGGTCCAAAACCCAAATTTTGGGGTAATTTCAGGGGGTCCCAACCCCGAATTTTGGGCTCATTTTGGAGGGTCCCAACCCCGAATTTTGGGGGGTCCCAACCCCGAATTTTGGGGTAATTTCGGGGGGTCCAAAACCCAAATTTTGGGGTCATTTTTGGGGGGTCCCCGCCCCAAATTTTTGGGGGTCCAAAACCCAAATTTGGGGTCATTTTGGGGGGTCCCAAATCCCAAATTTGGGGTAATTTTGGGGGGTCTCAGTCCCAAATTTTGGGGTCATTTCGGGGGGTCCCAAACCCAATTTTGGGGTCATTTTGGGGGGTCCCAAATCCCAAATTTGGGGTCATTTTGGGGGGTCCCAGACCCACATTTGGGGTCATTTTGGGGGGTCCTGCTCCATGGGGGGGTCCGGGGCCCTCTCGGGGGTCTGGGGGTCCTTGGGGGGGTCCGGGGGCACCCCAAAATTTTGGGATTTTTCGGGGGGCACCTCGGGGGTCTCCCCGTGGGTTTGGGGGTCTCTGGGGGTCTCCCGGGGGGTCTCCTGGTCCATGGGGGGCTCCAAATTCTGGGCTGGGGTCTCCTCGTGGGCTGAAGACCCCAGACCCACAATTGGGGTCTCCTCTGGGATCTTAACCGGGTTCCCACCACGGGCTGAAGACCCCAGACCCACAATTGGGGTCTCCTTAGGGGTCTCCATCAGAGCTGCTTCACATCCTGAAGACCCCAGACCCACAACCACGTTCTCCTTGGGGACCTGTGGCATCTCAACCAGGTTCTCCCCATGGGCTGAAGACCCCAGACCCACAATTGGGGTCTCCTCTGGGATCTCAACCAGGTTCCCACCACGGGGTGAAGACCCCAGACCCACAATTGGGGTCTCCTTGGGGGTCTCTGGGATCTCAACCAGGTTCTCCTCGTGGGCTGAAGACCCCAGACCCACCACCACAACCTCCCCTGAAGACCCCATCCCCATAACCACCTTCTCCTCGGTGACCCCTGGGACCCCAACCAGGTTCTCCCCATGGATTGAGGATCCCGGTCCCACCACCAGAACTTCTCCAGAACCTCCAGGACCAACCCCAAGGTTCTCCCCGTGGGCCGAAGACCCCGTGCCCACCACCAGAACCTCGCTGGAAGACCCCAGACCCACCACCACGCTCTCCTTGGAGGTTGGTGAGATCCGAACCAGGTTCTCCCCGTGGATTGAAGATCCCGGTCCCACCACCAGAACCTCACTGGAAGGTCCTGACCCAACCTCAAGGTTCTCCCCACGTCCTGAAGACCCCGTGCCCATCTCCACCAGGTTCTCCCCGTGGATGGAGGAGCCCGGTCCCACCACCAGAACATCTCCAGAAGCTCCTGGACCCACCCCAACCAGGTTCTCCCCATGGATTGAAGATCCCGGTCCCACCACCAGAACATCTCCAGAAGGTCCTGACCCACCCTCAAGGTTCTCCCCGCGTCCTGAAGACCCCGTGCCCATCTCCACCAGGTTCTCCCCGTGGATGGAGGAGCCCGGTCCCACCACCAGAACCTCTCCAGAACCTCCCGAGCCCACCCCAACCACGTTCTCCCCACGTCCTGAAGACCCCATCTCCACCAGGTTCTCATTGTGGACTGAAGACCCCGTGCCCACCACCAGAACCTCGCTGGAAGACCCCAGACCCACCACCACGCTCTCCTTGGAGGTTGGTGAGATCTGAACCAGGTTCTCCCCGTGGACTGAAGACCCCAAGCCCACCACCACCACCTGCTCAGAAGCTCCTGGTTCCACCCCAACCGCGTTCTCCCCATGGACTGAAGACCCCGACATCTCCACCAGGTTCTCCCCGTGGACCGAAGACCCCGTGCCCACCACCAGAACCTCGCTGGAACCCCCTAGACCCACCACCACCTTCTCCCCATGGACTGGAGCCCCCGTGCCCACCACCACGTTCTCCTTGGTGACCTGCGGGACCCCAACCAGGTTCTCCCCGTGGACCGGTCCCACCACCAGAACCTCTCCAGAACCTCCTGAGCCCACCACGTTCTCCCCGTGGACCGTAGACCTCGCTCCCACCACCAGAACCTCACTGGAAGGTCCTGACCCAACCTCAAGGTTCTCCCCACATCCTGAAGACCCCGTGCCCATCTCCACCAGGTTCTCATTGTGGACTGAAGACCCCGTGCCCATCTCCACCAGGTTCTCACTGTGGACCGAAGACCCCGACCCCATCTCCACCAGGTTCTCACTGTGGACTGAAGACCCCGTTCCCACCACCACAACGTCCTTGGAGGGCTGTGGGACCCCAACCAGGTTCTCCCCGTGGACCGGTGCCACCACCAGAACCTCCCGAGAAGCTCCTGGTGCCACCCCAACCACGTTCTGCCCACACCCTGAAGACCCCATCCCCATCTCCCCACACCCTGAAGACCCCATCCCCACCACCACGACATCCTTGGAGGGCTGTGGGACCCCTACCACGTTCTCCCCGTGGACTGAAGACCCCAACCCCACCACGACGACATCCTTGGAGGGCTGTGGGACCCCAACCATGTTCTCCCCATGCACTGAAGACCCCAACCCAACCCCAGCCAGGTTCTCCCCATGGACTGAAGACCCCATCCCCACCACCACAACATCCTTTGAAGGCTGTGGGACCCCAACCACGTTCTCCCCATGGACTGAAGACCCCAACCCCACCCCAGCCAGGTTCTCCCCATGCACCGAGGACCCCAACCCAACCCCAACCACGTTCTCCCCATGGACTGAAGACCCCATCCCCACAACCACAACATCCTTTGAAGGCTGTGGGACCCCCACCACGTTCTCCCCATGGACTGAAGACCCCATCCCCACCATGACGACATCCTTTGAGGGCTGTGGGACCCCTACCACGTTCTCCCCATGCACCAAAGACCCCAACCCAACCCCAGCCAGGTTCTCCCCATGGACTGAAGACCCCAACCCAACCATGACGACATCCTTTGAAGGCTGTGGGACCCCTACCATGTTCTCCCCATGGACTGAGGACCCCAACCCAACCCCAGCCAGGTTCTCCCCACATCCTGAAGACCCCAACCCAACCCCAGCCAGGTTCTCCCCACATCCTGAAGACCCCATCCCCACAACCACGACATCCTTTGAAGGCTGTGGGACCCCAACCACGTTCTCCCCATGGACTGAAGACCCCAACCCAACTCCAGCCAGGTTCTCCCCACATCCTGAAGACCCCATCCCCACAACCACGTTCTCCCCATGGACCGAGGACCCCATCCCCACCACAAGAACCCCTTTAGAACCCCCCATCCCCACCGCCGCCTCCCCCTCGGAACCCCCCGAGACCCCACCACCCTTCCCACCACCACCACCACCCTTGTGCATCTTCCTGTGCTTCCACAGGTTGGAGAAGGAGCGGTAGCTCTTGCCGCACTCCTGGCACCGGTAGGGCCGCTCGCCCGTGTGGATGCGCCGGTGCTCGGCCAGCCGCACGGCGATGGCGAAGCTCTTGCCGCACTCCTGGCACCGGTACGGCCGCTCGCCGGTGTGCAGCCGCCGGTGGTCCTTGAGGTGCGTGGACTGCCGGAAGGCCTTGCCGCACTCGGGGCACGGGTACGGCCGCTCGCCCGTGTGGATGCGCCGGTGCACGGCCAGCGACGTCTCCGTGCTGAACAGCTTCTTGCAGTGCTCGCACTCCAGGTTCTTCGGCCCAAAATGGCGCCGCCGGGGGTCCACGGGGCCGGGCGGGGGCTTGGGGGCGGCCGTGTCGGCGGTGGGCGACATTTTGGGCGCGGCAGGAAGTCCGCCGGCGGACATTTTGGAGCCGGCAGGAAGTCCGGCGGCGTCCATTTTGCATCCCGCAGGAAGTCCGGTGGCGTCCATTTTGCATCCCGCAGGAAGTCCGCCGGCGTCCATTTTGCATCCCGCAGGAAGTCCACCGGCGGACATCCTGGACTCCACAACGGTGGAGGCAGCCATTTTGGGCTCCGACGCCATTTTGGATTCCGAGACCATTTTGGGTCCTGAAACCATCTTAGATCCTGCCACCATGTTGGATTCCACCATGTTGGATTGCGCCGCCATGTTGGATTGCGCCGCCATTTTGGACTCCGCGGCCATATTGCGCCCGGCGGCCATCTTGGGTCCCGCCCCCTCGCCGGCCGTCTCGCCGTCCCCGCCCACGCCGTGCGCCCGCTCGTGCGCCCGCAGCCGCGCCGCCGTGCTGCACTTCTTGCCGCACGTGCCGCACTCCAGCTTCCACCCGGCGTGGCCGCACCGGTGCTCCCGCAGCGCCGCCGCCGTGGCGAACGCCGCCCCGCAGCCCTCGCAGCGCACCGGCTGCCGGCCGGCGTGGCCCAGCAGGTGCACGTCCAGCAGCCGCCGCAGCAGGAAGCTCCGCCCGCACTGCGGGCACTTGTAGGGGAACTCGCCGCTGTGGTGGGCGCGGTGCAGCAGCAGCCGGTGCGGCCGCTGGAAGCGCAGCCCGCAGTCGCCGCAGCGGTGCGGGAAGCGCCGCAGGTGCAGCTGCAGGTGCTGCCTCAGCGTGGAGTTCTGGGCGAAGCGCTTGTGGCACTCGGGGCACTCGTGCGGGCGCTCCCCGGTGTGGGTCAGGTGGTGCCGGATCAGGTTGGCGTGCGAGTTGAAGGTTTTGCCGCACTCCTGGCACGGGAAGGGGCGCTCGCCCGTGTGCGTGCGGGCGTGGTTGCGCAGGTGCGACGACTTCTTGAACATCTTGCCGCAGGCGCCGCAGCGGTGCCGCCGCTCCAGCCGGTGCACGAAGCGCTGGTGCCGCGCCAGCGCCGCCGCGCTCGGGAACCTCTTCTGGCACGCGCCGCACTCCAAACTCACCTCGGGCGGGTCCAGCGCCGGCTCCGGGATGGGGACCGAGGCCGGCGCCGCGTGGGAGCGCCGGTGGTAGAGGAACTTGGTCATGTTGGTGAAGGTTTTGCCGCAGGCGCAGCGGTGCGGGGGCTCGGCGACGCCGTGGCCGCGCCGGTGCGCCAGCAGCGCCGCCTCCGTGTCCAGCGCCAGGCCGCAGTCCAGGCACAGGAAGAGCGAGTCGCCGGCGTGGGCGGCGCGGTGCCGGCGCAGCTCGGCCGGGTCCGGCAGCACCCGCGGGCACAGCGGGCACTGGAAGGCGCCCAGGGCGTGGCAGCACAGGTGCGCGCGCAGCAGCCGCGCCGACGGCAGCAGCTCCCGGCAGTGGTGGCACCGCGGCTCCGGCGGCGGCGCCGGCGCGGCCGCGGGCGCCAGGTGCGTCACCTGGTGCTCCAGGAAGTCCTTGGGGCTCTGGAAGAGCTGCAGGCACTCGCCGCACTCGTACAGCAGCAGCTGGATGGAGCCGTCGGCGCCGCCCGGCGCCGCCTCCGCGGCCATCTCGGCGCAGAGCTCGACGCCGCCGCCGGCGCTCTGCTTGCGGTACGAGTGCTCCAGGTCCACCCTGGCCGTGGCCTGCGGCGAGCCGGCGGCGTTGCGGTGGCTCTGGCGGTGGGCCAGCCACAGGTCCTGGCTCTGGAACAGCGCCCGGCACTCGGGGCACTCAAAGTGGATGGAGGAGGAGACCGGCGACGGTTTTGGGTTGGGGTCCCCCAAAAATTTGAGGTGGAGCTCTTGGTGGACGCCCGAGGAATTTTGGGACGGTTTTGGAGGATCCCCCAAAAATTTCAGGTGGAGCTCTTGGTGGACGCCCGAGGAATTTTGGGACGGTTTTGGAGGATCCCCCAGAAACTTGAGGTGGAGCTCCTGGTGGTGGACGCCGGAGGGGTTTGGGGAGGGTTTCGGGGGGTCCCCGGGGGTCCCCAGGAGCTTCAGGTGCAGCTCCTGGTGCTCCAGCAGCTGCCCCGGCGTGAGCAGCAGCGCGCCGCACTCCAGGCACTGGAACTGGCTGGGCGCCTCGGCCAGCAGCTCGCCCAGGTGGGGCTGGGGGCTCACCTGGGCAGGTAAAGGGGCCGGGGGGATCTGGGGAGGGGTCTGGGCGGGCTCGGGGGGCTGCAGGTGCTGCTGGTGGTGCAGCAGGGCCTCCTCCAGCGACGGCGACAGGTGCGAGCACTCGGAGCACACGTAGCGGTGCTCCAGCAGGAGCAGGGTTTCCTCCGGGGTGGACATCTTGGGGGGAAATCGGGGGGAATCGGGGAAAAAATGGGGGAGAAACGGAGAGAAGCGGGGAAAGAACGGGTTAAAATGGTGAAAAAACGGCGGAAAAATGATGAAAAATGGGGGGGAAAGGGGGGGAAAAAAGGGAAATATGAGGGGGGGAAAAAGGGGAATAAAAGGGGGGAAATGGGGAAAAATGGAGATAAGTGGGGAAAGAATGGGTTAAAATGGTGAAAAAACGGCGGAAAAATGATGAAAAATGGGGGAAAAAGGGGAGGAAAAAAAAGGGAAATATGAAGGGGGGAAAAGGGAGAATAAAAGGGGGGAAAAGGGGGAGAAATGGGGAAAAAAGGGGGAGAAATGGAGAAAAAATAAGTTAAAATGGTGAAAAAAATGAAGAAAAATGGTGATAAAAGGGGGAAAAGAGGGAGAAATAGAAGGGAAAAAAAGGGGGGGGGAAATGGGGAATAAAAGGGGGGAAAATGGGGGAGAAATTGGGAAAAATAGGGAAAAAGGGGAGAAATTGGGAAAAAATAAGTTAAAATGGTGAAAAAACGGTGGAAAATGAAGAAAAATGGGGGGAAAAAAGGGGGGGAAGGAGGAAGGGGGAATGGGAAAGTAAAAGGGAAAAAGGGGGAAATGAGGAAAGAATAGGTTAAAATGGTGAAAAAAAAAAAACGGTGAAAATGGGGGGAAAGGGGGGGAATGGGTAAAAATGGGGTTAGAGAGGGGGAAAATGGGGAAAATTGGGAGGAAATTGGGAAAAATGGGGAAGAGAAGGAAAAAATTTGGAGACAAAATGAAAATGACAGACGGGGAGGAAATGGGGATCGGGGGCGGGGTAAAATGCGGAACAGGCCGGGAAAAACTGGGGGGAAAAACGGAAAATTGAGGAGGGGGAAGAGAAACCGGAGGGCAGCGAGGGGAACCGACCCCAGAATCCCCTCAGAATCCCCCCCAAAAAAACCCGAAATATCCTGAAATGCCCCAGAAACCCCCAAAATTCCCTGAAAAAACCCCAAATCCCCCCGGAAAAAACCCCGAAATCCCCCCCGAAAACCCCAAATCCTCTCAGGCCCCCCCATCCCCCCCCGGACCCCTCAGACAGCCCCGACCCCTCCCCGGGACCCCCCAAAATTCCCCAAAATTCCCCAAAATTCCCCAAAATTCCCCAAAATTGCCCCAAAACCCCCCCGGTCCCTCCCCCCCCCATTCACCTCGGCCCCGCTCGCGCTCTCCCTCACGAGGCCCCGCCCCCTCCGCCGGCACACCCCAACAAGGCGCGCTCTGATTGGCCGCTTCCTCCGCGCCCGTCGCGCGGCGGGCGAATCAGAGCGCAGCGCGCTGCCGCGGTGACGTCAGAGGCGGGGCGTTCCGCCATTTTCGGGGCGGGAGGAACCAAGGCGGCGCTGAAAGCGGGGGGGGAGGTTCCAAGTAAAACGATTTTTTGGGGGGAAAATGCGGAATTTTGGGGGCTTCAAGGGCGGGGTTGGAGAGGGCGGCACGGACTGAACCAAGTGCGGGCTCGCGGGGGTGGAAACAACGCGGTTTGGGCGGGGCTTGAGGCGGTTTGGAACGGACCAAGGGCGATGTGAGGGAGGTTGGAGCGTACCAAGATGGGGATTTGAGGGGGGGTGAGGATTGTACCAAGAGGGTGGGAAAGGGGGGACTTGGGGCGCGCCTTAAACGGGCAATGCTTGGGGGCGTGGCTTATGTGTCAATGTAATTATTATATATTTATTTAGAGCATTTACATATTCATTATATCTTTCTTTATAATCGTTATATACTGATTATACATTTAGTTGTAATCTTTGTATATTTATTATATATTTATTTAGAATTGTTGTATATTTATATATTTATTTGGAATTGTTGTATATTTATTATATATTTATGTGCAACGTTTGTATATTTATTATATATTTATTATACAATTATTTATAATCGTTAGATATTTATTACATATTTCTTTTATTTTTTTAATCTTCGTTATATATTTATTTATGGTATTTATATATTCATTGTATGTTGTTACAAGATTTCCATATTTATTATACATTTATAATCTATTTATTTACAATATTTTTATGTTTATCGTTATAATTTCTATATTTATAATATATCTATTTGGCGTATTTATATATTTATTATCTATTTATTTGGAATAGTTACATATTTATTAATGATTTAATACAAATTAAATATATTATTTATATTTATAAATATATATTTATAAATATATATTTTATATATAATTTATACATATAAATATATATATTTATATATATGAAGTATATATAAAATATATATTCTTTTGAAATATTATATATTTATAATATATATAAATATATATTTATATATTGTATATTTTTATATAATAAATATATATATTTATATATAATAAATATATATTTATTTGAAATATTTCCCATTTATTATATATAATTTTTTTTAATCTTTACATATTTTTATATATTTATTATGTATTTTTATAATCAGTATATATTTATTATATACTTACAATCTTTATTTGTTACGTATCTACTTTTATGTGAATTATATGTCCAGTATGGACCAGTATAAACCAGTACGGACCAGTTTAACCTCCCAGTAACCCCAGCAGAGCTTCTTCTTCCTCCCAGTATAACCCAGTTCCTTCCCCCAGTCCCTCCCAGTACAAACCAGTAACCCCGAACCCCTTTTTAACCCCTTCCAGCCCATCCCAGTTTGATCCCAGTTTAATCCCAGTATAAACCAGTAACCCCCAAACCCCTTTTTAACCCCTTCCAGTCCATCCCAGTTTACTCCCAGTCCCTCCCAGTACAAACCAGTATAAACCAGTAACCCCAAACCCCTCCCAGTCCATCCCAGTTTGATCCCAGGATTATCCCAGTTTACTCCCAGTTTATCCCAGTACAAACAAGTGTCTCCCAATCCCTTTTAACCCTTTCCAGTCCATCCCAGTCCATCCCAGTTTGATCCCAGTTCCCCCCAATCCCCCCAGTCACTCCCAGTTTGTCCCAGTTTAATCCCAGTATGATCCCAGTTTGATCCCAGTTTACTCCCAGTCCCTCCCAGTACAAACCAGTGTCCCCCAATCCCTTTTTAACCCTTCCCAGTCCATCCCATCCCAGTCCCTCCCAGTTTATCCCAGTACAAACCAATAACCCCCAATCCCTTTTTAACCCTTTCCAGTCCATCCCAGTTTGATCCCAGTCCCTCCCAGTTTGATCCCAGTCCATCCCAGTACAAACCAGTGTCCCCCAGTCCCTTTTTAACCCCTCCCAGTCCATCCCAGTTTAATCCCAGTATGATCCCAGTTTACTCCCAGTCCCTCCCAGTCCCTCCCAGTTTATCCCAGTCCCTCCCAGTCCATCCCCGTCCCTCCCAGTTTGTCCCAGTTTAATCCCAGTTTGATCCCAGTTTCATCCCAGTCCCTCCCAGTACAAACCAGTGTCCCCCAATCCCTTTTTAACCCTTTCCAGTCCCTCCCAGTCCGTCCCAGTCGCTCCCAGTACGAATCGGGGTTGTTTTTATTGCATTGTATCAAAGGTGGTTAAAAGGTTATTTACAGGCCACACCCGCCGAGGGGGCGGGGCCTCCCCTGGCCACGCCCACCCCCCATACATTATTCATTTCCCCGCCCCCTCCCCCCCCCCCGTAAATTGTGCGCGCGCGGGGGGGAGGGGCCAAACCCGCGCCCCTCCCCCACCCCCCCAATGGCTTTGAGGCCCCTCCCCCCGCTCTCAGGGGGGGCGTGGCTCGTGAAAGGGGGCGGGGTTTGCGGGGCGTGGGCGGGGCTTATCCCGGTTTAACCCCTCCCCTTTTCGAACATCCCCCCCAATCCCCTCCCCCCCCCCATTTTTGCGTTGTCCCCTCCCCCCTCCCGCGGCCGGGGGGGCGGGGCCAGTGGGGGGTGGGCGCCCCGCCCCCTCCGCAGGCCCCGCCCCCTGCGCAGGCCCCGCCCCCCTCAGATGAAGAATTCCTCCTTGCGCTTCCCCCCCTCCCCCCCCAGGAACGCCTCGCGCGCCTCCCCCTGGTCCTCCAGGGCGCTGGCCTCGTGCGTCAGGTACGAGCCTGGATTGGGGGGAAAAACCGGGAATTCGGTAAATTCCGGAAAAAACGGGGAATTGGGGCGAAATCTGGGCGAAATTTGGGCGAAAAACGGGGAAAATGTGAGGGAAATATGGGGGAATATTGTGCTGGCCTCGTGCGTCAGGTACGAGCCTGGATTGGGGTGAGAAACCGGGAATTTGGTAAATTCTGGAAATTTCGGAGAAAAAATGGGGAATTTGGGCAAAATTTGGGCGAAATTTGGGCGAAAAACGGGGAAAAAACGGGGAAAAAATGGGGGAATATTGGGCTGGCCTCGTGCGTCAGGTACGAGCCTGGATTGGGGGGAAAAACCGGGAATTCGGTAAATTCCGGAAATTTGGGGGAAAAAACGGGGAATTTGGGTGAAATCTGGGCGAAATTTGGGCGAAAAACGGGGAAAAAACGGGGAAAATATGGGGGAATATTGTGCTGGCCTCGTGCGTCAGGTACGAGCCTGAAATTGGGGGGAAAAACCGGGAATTCGGTAAATTCCGGAAAAAACGGGGAATTTGGGCGAAATCTGGGCGAAAAACGGGGAAAAAATGGGTAAAATATGGGGGAATATTGCGCTGGCCTCGTGCGTCAGGTACGAGCCTGGAATGGGGGCAGACACGGGGAATTTGGTAAATTCCGGAAATTTGGGGGAAAAAACGGGGAATTTGGGCGAAATTTGGGCGAAAAACGGGGAAAAAACGGGGAAAACGTGAGGAAAATATGGGGGAATATTGCGCTGGCCTTGTGCGTCAGGTACGAGCCTGGAATTGGGGTGAGAAACAGGGAATTTGGGTAAATTTGGGTGAAAAAGGGGAGATTTAGAAAAATTGAGGGAATTTGGCGGAAAAACGGGGAAATTTTGGTGAAAAATGGGGAAGGGTAAATTTGGGGGAAAATTTGGGGACATCGTCGAGGGATTGGGGAAAAAATGGGAGAATTTGGGGGGGAAATGGGGAAAAATTTGGGGTGAAAATCGGGGAATTTGGGGGCACGTGGGGACACGCCCAGGATGTCCCCTCCCCTCCCCGGCCACGCCCCCACAGCCCCACCCACGCCTTGGCCACGCCCCTTGTTCCTCACACCCCGCCCCCTCACGAGGCCCCGCCCACTCCTGGAGCCTGGTCCCACCGCAAGCCACGCCCCGTTGTATGAAACCCCACCCCTTTTGGGAGGCCCCGCCCCTTTTGGGAGGCCCCGCCCCCTTTTTGGAAGCCCCGCCCACCTTTCTGCCGCACGGAGCACCAGACGAGCGCCCCCAGCAGGAGCAGCAGCAGGAACACGAGCAGCGCCAAGGCCCCGCCCACCACGGCGAAAGGCCCCGCCCCCTGCGCCGCCACCACCGCACCTGGGTCTGGGGGGGGGGGAGGAGCCGTCAGTGCCCAGGTGTGCCCAGGTGTGCGCCCAGGTACGACACAGGTGTGCCCAGGTACGACACAGGTGTGCCCAGGTACGACACAGGTGTGTTACACCCAACCCCAGGTGTGCCCAGGTGTGACCCTGGTGTGCCCAGGTATGACCTGGGTGTGTGCCTAGGTGCCCCCATGAGGAACCCCAGGTGCCCCCAGGTGTACTCAGGTACAACCCAGGTGTGCCCGACATGTACCCAGGTGTAACCCAGGTGTGCCCAGGTGTGCCCCAGGTGTGCCCAGGTGTGCCATACCCACACCCAGGTGTGCCCAGGTGTGAGCTCAGGTGTGCCTAGGTGTGCCCAGGTGCCCTCCCAGGTGCCCCCGCAGGTGTGCCCAGGTGTGCCATCCCCACCCCAGGTGTGCCCAGGTGCCCCCCCAGGTGTGCCCAGGTGTGCCCAGGTGTGCCATACCCACCCCAGGTGTGCCCAGGTGCCCTCCCAGGTGTGCCCAGGTGTGCCCAGGTGTGCCATACCCACCCCAGGTGTGCCATACCCACCCCCAGGTGTGCCCAGGTGTGAGCTCAGGTGTGCCCAGGTGCCCCCCCAGGTGTGCCCAGGTGTTCCCAGGTGTGCCATCCCCACCCCAGGTGTGCCATACCCACCCCCAGGTGCGCCCAGGTGCCCCCCCAGGTGTGCCCAGGTGTGCCATACCCACCCCAGGTGTGAGCTCAGGTGTGCCTAGGTGTGCCCAGATGCCCCCAGGTGTGCCCAGGTGTGCCATACCCACCCCCAGGTGCCCTCCCAGGTGCCCCCAGGTGTGCCCCACCCCCCCCAGGTGCCGCCCCCCCGGGCACTCACCGTACACCACCAGCACGTAGGTGTCGTGGGCGCGGCCGTGGGCGTTGCCCACCTGGCAGGTGTAGGTGCCGTTGTCCTGCGGCGCCAGCGCCGGCAGCGTCAGCCGCTCGCCCTCGGCGCGGGCCCGCGGCGGCAGCGACTCGTTCCCCCGGCTCCAGGACACCTCCGTGGGGCTGGGCACAGGTGGGCACAGGTGGGCACAGGTAACTCCAAACCCCCCAAAATTCTCATTTTTTGCCCAATTTTTTGCCGTTTTCCCCCATTTCTCTACGCCCAGGTGTGCCCCAGATACCCCCACCCACCCACAGCCACCCCCCAGGTGTGCCCAGGTGTGCCCCAGATACCCCCAGGTATCACCAGGTGCCCCCAGGTGGGCACAGGTAACTCCAAACCCCAAAAAAACCCCCATTTTTTACCCATTTTTCACCCAATTTTTGCCATTTTCCCCCTTTCCCCACCCCCAGGTGTGCCCACAGAGGTCACCAGGTGAGACCCAGGTGTTGCCAGGCGTGCCCAGGTGTGCCCAAAAAAATGAAATTTCCCCTTAAAACCCCCATTTTTAACCCGTTTTCCACCCGGTTTCGCTCCCCCCAGGTGCGCCCAGGTGTGCCCAGGTAACTCCAAACCCCCCAAAATCCCCGTTTTTCACCCGATTTTCACCCCGTTTTTTCCCTTTACCCCCTCCCGGGTGCCCCCAGGTGCGCCCCCAGGTGTGCCCAGGTGTGCCCGCCCCCCAGCCCTTACCGGGGGTTGCCGTTGATGGCACAGGTGAGCACCAAGGTGTCGCCTTCGCGCAGGACGCTCTGCGAGGGGTGGATCCGCACCGAGGGGGGGTCTGCGGGCACGGGGGGCGCGGTTGGCACCTGGGTACACCTGGGCACACCTGGGTACACCTGGGTACACCTGGGGTACACCTGGTGGCACCTGAGATGTACCTGGGCACACCTGGGTACACCTGGGTACACCTGGTGACAACACCTGGTGGCACCTGGAGTCCCATGGTGGCACCTGGGTGCCTCATACTGGCACCTGAGACGCACCTGGTGGCACCTGAGATGTACCTGGGCACACCTGGGTACACCTGGGGTACACCTGGGGTACACCTGGTGGCACCTGAGATGTACCTGGGCACACCTGGGCACACCTGGTGACAACACCGGGTGGCACCTGGAGTCCCATGGTGGCACCTGGGCGCCTCATACTGGCACCTGAGATGCACCTGGTGGCACCTGAGATGCACCTGGTGGCACCTGAGATGCACCTGGTGGCACCTGGGATGTTCCAGGTGGCACCTGGTGGCACATGGGGACACCTGAGTACACCTGGGCACACCTGGTGGCACCTGGGCACACACCTGGCGGCACCTGGCAACTCCCTGGGTACACCTGATGGTGCTTGGTGGCACCTGGGTGCACCTGAGATGCACCTGGGTACACCTGGCATACGCCCGGTGCCACCTGTCCCCATGTCCCCCATCTTCCCGGCCCCTCCCAGTACAAACCAGTACAAACCAGTGACCCTAAACCCCAAACCAGTACAAACCAGTACAAACCAGTACAAACCAGTTTAAACCAGTACAAACCAGTGACACCAATCCCCCTTTAACCCTTTCCCAGCCCCTCAACGCACTCGCGGCTCCCCCTGGTGGCGGCTTTGGGAACTGCAGCGCCCTCCCAGTTTATCCCAGTATAAACCAGTGACCCCAAAACCCCCCAAATTCCCCCAAATCCGCAATCCAACCCCTCCATTTTCCCCTCCCAGTATGTCCCGGCCCCTCCCAGTCCCTCCCAGTCCCTCCCAGTACAAACAGTGACCCCAAACCCCAAACCAGTACAAACCAGTGACCCCCAAACCAGTACAAACCAGTACAAACCAGTGACCCCAAACCCCAAACCAGTACAAACCAGTGACCCCAATCCCCCTTTAACCCTTTCCCAGCCCCTCAATGCACTCGCAGCTCCCCCTGGTGGCGGCTTCGGGAACTGCAGCGCCCTCCCAGTTTATCCCAGTACAAACCAGTCCCTCCCAGTATAAACCAGTGACCCCAAATCCCCCCCAAAACCCCCCACAACCGCAATCCAACCCCTCCATTTTCCCCCTCCCAGTATATCTCGGTCCATCCCAGTCCCTCCCAGTACAAACCAGTGACCCCAATCCCCCTTTAACCCTTTCCCAGCCTCCCTCCATGCACTCGCAGCTCCCCCTGGTGGCGGCTTCGGGAACTGCAGCGCCCTCCCAGTTTATCCCAGTACAAACCAGTGACCCCAAATCTCCTCCCAGTCCCTCCCAGTCCCTCCCAGTCTATCCCAGTACGGATTCTCACACTGCACGTCCAGCTGGTACTGCGTCTGCCGGCGCTGCCCCCGGCCCAGCGCGGGGTGCGTGGCCTCGCAGGTGACGATGGCGCCGTGGTCGCGCCGCTCCGGCCGCAGGCGCAGCACCGAGCGCTGCCAGAACACCTTGCCCTCCTGCCGGTGGCTGCTGCGCCCTGCACGGGGACAGGTAAGGACAGGTGTGGGCACAGGTGTGCCCAGGTGTGTGCCCAGGTACCCCCAGGTGCAGCACCGAGCGCTGCCAGAACACCTTGCCCTCCTGCCGGTGGCTGCTGCGCCCTGCAAGGCGGGGACAGGTAAGGACAGGTGTGCCCAGGTGTGCCCAGGTACCCCCAGGTGTGTGCCCAGGTGTGTGCCCAGGTACCCCCGGGTGCAGCACCGAGCGCTGCCAGAACACCTTGCCCTCCTGCCGGTGGCTGCTGCGCCCTGCACGGGGACAGGTAAGGACAGGTGGGCACAGGTACCCCCAGGTGTGTGCCCAGGTGTGTGCCCAGGTACCCCCGGGTGCAGCACCGAGCGCTGCCAGAACACCTTGCCCTCCTGCCGGTGGCTGCTGCGCCCTGCACGGGGACAGGTAAGGACAGGTGTGCCCAGGTGTGCCCAGGTACCCCCAGGTGTGGGCACAGGTAAGGACAGGTGTGCCCAGGTACCCCCAGGTGTGGGCACAGGTACCCCCAGGTGTGGGCACAGGTAAGGACAGGTGTGCCCAGGTGTGCCCAGGTACCCCCAGGTGTGTGCCCAGGTACCCCCAGGTACAGCACCGAGCGCTGCCAGAACACCTTGCCCTCCTGCCGGTGGCTGCTGCGCCCTGCATGGGGACAGGTAAGGACAGGTGTGCCCAGGTGTGCCCAGGTACCCCCAGGTGTGGGCACAGGTAAGGACAGGTGTGCCCAGGTGTGCCCAGGTGTGTGCCCAGGTGTGCCCAGGTACCCCCAGGTGCAGCACCGAGCGCTGCCAGAACACCTTGCCCTCCTGACGGTGGCTGCTGCGCCCTAAATGGGGACAGGTACCCTCAGGTGTGCCCAGGTGTGTGCCCAGGTACCCACAGATATGCCCAGGTGTCCCCCCAGGTGTGCCCAGGTACCCCCAGGTGTGCCCAGGTGTGTCCCCAAGTACCCCCAGCTATCCCCAGGTACCCCCACATGTGTCCATAAGGACCCCCAGGTACCCTCAGGTGTGCCCAGGTACGCCCAGGTGCCCCCAGGTACCCTCAGGTGTGCCCGGCTGTGCCCAAAATCCCAATTTTCTCTCAAAACCCCCCAAATTTCCATCAATTTTCACCCAATTTTCACCGTTTCCCCCATTTCCTTCCCCCCAGGTGTGCCCAGGTAACTCCAAACCCCCCAGAATCCCCGTTTTTCACCCGATTTTCACCCCGTTTTTTCCCTTTGCCCCCTCCCGGGTGCCCCCAGGTGCGTGCCCAGGTGAGCCCAGGTGTGCTCCCGCCCCCCCCAGGTGCGCCCAGGTGAGCCCAGGTGTGCTCCCGCCCCCCCCAGGTGCGCGCCCAGGTGAGCCCAGGTGTGTGCCCGCCCCCCCCAGGTGTGCCCAGGTGAGCTCACCTGGCAGCTCGCGGCGGTCGCGGTACCAGCGCAGCGTCGCCATCGGCCGCGCCCGCGGCACCAGGCAGGTGAGCTCCAGCTCCTCCCCCTCCACGGCCAACGCCCCCGCCTCGACCAATGGCGGCTCGGGGGGCACTGGGGGGGGGACAGGTGAGAGACAGGTGAGAGACAGGTGAGACATGGACAGGTGAGACACAGGTGAGACACAGGTGAGAGACAGGTGAGAGACAGGTGAGAGACAGGTGAGAGACAGGTGTGACATGGACAGGTGAGATGGGACAGGTGAGACACAGGTGAGAGACAGGTGAGATGGGACAGGTGAGACACAGGTGAGAGACAGGTGTGACATGGACAGGTGAGACACGGACAGGTGTGACATGGACAGGTGAGATGGGACAGGTGAGACACAGGTGAGACACAGGTGAGAGACAGGTGTGACATGGACAGGTGAGATGGGACAGGTGAGATGGGATAGGTGAGATAAGGACAGGTGAGATGGGACAGGTGAGATGGGACAGGTGTGACATGGACAGGTGAGACATGGACAGGTGAGATGGGACAGGTGGACAGGTGGGACATAGACAGGCGAGAGGGGTGACATCCAGGTGATCCAGGTGAGGCCCAGGTGACCCAGAAGCACGACAGAGACAAGAGCAGCCAGGTGAGGGCCGAGGCCCAGGTAACACAAAACCCCCCAAAATCCCCGTTTCTCACCCGATTTTCGCCCCGTTTTTTTTGTTTTTCCCCTCCCAGGTGCGCCCAGGTGTGTGCCCAGGTGAGTGCCCAGGTGTGCCGTACCCAGCACGGTGAGCGTGGCGATCTGGTGGTGCGTGTCGTTGGCGCACAGCTGGCAGAAGTAGCCAGGTGACACAGAATCCCCGTTTCTCACCCGATTTTCGCCCCGTTTTTTTTGTTTTTCCCCTCCCAGGTGTGCCCAGGTGAGTGCCCAGGTGAGTGCCGTACCCAGCACGGTGAGCGTGGCGATCTGGTGGTGCGTGTCGTCGGCGTAGAGCTGGCAGAAGTAGCCAGGTAACACAGAATCCCCGTTTCTCACCCCATTTTCGCCCCGTTTTTTTTGTTTTTCCCCTCCCAGGTGTGCCCAGGTGAGTGCCCAGGTGTGTGCCGTACCCAGCACGGTGGGCGTGGCGATCTGGTGGTGCGTGTCGTCGGCGCACAGCTGGCAGAAGTAGCCAGGTGACGCAGAATCCCCGTTTCTCACCCGATTTTCGCCCCGTTTTTTTTGTTTTTCCCCTCCCAGGTGTGCCCAGGTGTGCCCCCAGGTGTGTGCCGTACCCAGCACGGTGAGCGTGGCGATCTGGTGGTGCGTGTCGTCGGCGTAGAGCTGGCAGAAGTAGCCGCCCTCGTCCTCCAGCCGGGCCCGCGCCAGGCGCAGCCGCAGCCGCCGCCGGCTGAACTCGGCCAGCTCGAAACGCTCGTCCTTCAGCGCTGGGGGGACATTGGGGACAATTGGGGACATTGGGGGACATTGGGGGGTCAGTTATGGGGTCACAGGGTCACCCATGGGGTCACAGGGTCAGCCACAGCGTCCCCAAATCTCATTTTCCCCAATTTTCCCCATTTTTCCCTTAAATTTCCCCATTTTTCCAAATGCCCCCAGTCCCCCCAATGTCCCCAAATGTCCCCAGTGTCCCCAAATCTCATTTTTCCCCCAAATTCCCCCATTTTTCCCCAACACCCCAAAGTCCCCAATGTCCTCCAATCTCATTTTCCCCAATTTTCCCCATTTTTCCCTTAAATTTTTCCATTTTCTCCCCAACGTCCCCAATCCCTTGATCCCCCCCAATGCCCCCAAATCTCATTTTTCCCATTTTTCCCTCAAATTCCCCCAACACCCCAAAGTCCCCAATGTCCCCAAATCTCATTTTCCCCAATTTTCCCCATTTTTCCCTTAAATTTTTCCATTTTCTCCCCAACGTCCCCAATCCCTGGATCCCCCCAATGTCCCCAAATGTCCCCAGTGTCCCCAAATCTCATTTTTCCCCCAAATTCCCCCATTTTTCCCCAACATCCCCAATGTCCCCAACACCCCAAAGTCCCCAATGTCCCCCAATCTCATTTTCCCCAATTTTCCCCATTTTTCCCTTAAATTTCTCCATTTTCTCCCCATCGTCCCCAACGTCCCCAATCCCTTGATGCCCCCCAATGTCCCCAATGTCCCCAAATCTCATTTTCCCCAAATTTCCACCATTTCCTCCCCATTTTTTCCCCAAATTTCCCCAATACCCCAAATGTCCCCAAATGTCCCCAAATCTCATTTTTCCCAATTTTCCCCCATTTTTTCCCAAATGTCCCCAATGTCCCCAAATCTCATTTTTCCCAATTTTCCCCCATTTTTTCCCAAATGTCCCCAATGTCCCCCAATGTCCCCAAATCTCATCTTCCCCAATTCTCCACCATTTCCCCCCCAAACTTCCCATAAATTTCCCCATTTTTTCCCCAAATTCCCCCAATTTTCCCCCATTTTTTCCCGGTGTCCCCAGTGTCCCCAATGTCCCCAAAGTGTCCCCAAATGTCCCCAGAGTGTCACCTCGGGTGCCGTTGAAGAACAGCGTCTGCCGGGCGGGGTTCTGGATGACCACGATGGAGCCGTCGTACCTGTGCAGGTGACAGGTGATCTCTGCCGTGCCGCCCTCCAGCACGGTGACATTCTCTGCTTGGACCTCCTGCGAGTGACCTGGGGACATTGGGGACACCAGGATGTCACCACGGGGTCACCATGGGGTCAGGGACACACACAGGTGACACACAGGTGACACACAGGTGATCTCTGCCGTGCCGCCCTCCAGCACGGTGACATTCTCTGCCTGCACCTCCTGAGAGTGACCTGGGGACACAGGGGACACACAGGTGACATTGGGGACACACAGGTGGCATTGGGGACACACAGGTGGCACACAGGTGACACACAGGTGATCTCTGCAGTGCCACCCTCCAGCACGGTGACATTCTCTGCCTGCACCTCCTGCGAGTGACCTGGGGACATTGGGGACACACAGGTGACATTGGGGACACACAGGTGACACAGGTGACACACAGGTGACACACAGGTGACACACAGGTGATCTCTGCCGTGCCGCCCTCCAGCACGGTGACATTCTCTGCTTGGACCTCCTGGGAATGGCCTGGGGACACACAGGTGACATTGGGGACACACAGGTGACACACAGGTGACACACAGGTGATCTCTGCCGTGCCGCCCTCCAGCACGGTGACATTCTCTGCCTGCACCTCCTGCGAGTGACCTGGGGACATTGGGGACACCAGGATGTCACCACGGGGTCACCATGGGGTCAGGGACACACACAGGTGACACACAGGTGGCACACAGGTGACACACAGGTGACACACAGGTGGCACACAGGTGACACACAGGTGATCTCTGCCGTGCCGCCCTCCAGCACGGTGACATTCTCTGCCTGCACCTCCTGAGAGTGACCTGGGGACACACAGGTGACATTGGGGACACACAGGTGGCATTGGGGACACACAGGTGACACACAGGTGACACACAGGTGACACTGGGGACACACAGGTGACACACAGGTGACACACAGGGCACACACAGGTGACACACAGGTGATCTCTGCCGTGCCGCCCTCCAGCACGGTGACATTCTCTGCCTGCACCTCCTGCAAGTGACCTGGGGACACACAGGTGACATTGGGGACACACAGGTGGCACACAGGTGGCACACAGGTGACACTGGGGACACACAGGTGGCACACAGGTGATCTCTGCCGTGCCGCCCTCCAGCACGGTGACATTCTCTGCCTGCACCTCCTGCGAGTGACCTGGGGACACACAGGTGACATTGGGGACACACAGGTGACATTGGGGACACACAGGTGACACACAGGTAACACACAGGTGACACACAGGTGACACACAGGTGATCTCTGCCGTGCCGCCCTCCAGCACGGTGACATTCTCTGCCTGCACCTCCTGCGAGTGACCTGGGGACATTGGGGACACCAGGATGTCACCACGGGGTCACCATGGGGTCAGGGACACACACAGGTGACATTGGGGACACACAGGTGGCACACAGGTGACACAGGTGACACACAGGGGACACACAGGGGACACACAGGGGACACACAGGGGACACACAGGGGACATTGGGGACACACAGGGGACATTGGGGACACACAGGTGACACACAGGTGACACACAGGTGACATTGGGGACACACAGGTGGCACACAGGTGACACACAGGGGACACACAGGGGACACACAGGGGACACACAGGGGACATTGGGGACACACAGGGGACATTGGGGACACACAGGTGACACACAGGTGACACACAGGTGACATTGGGGACACACAGGTGGCACACAGGTGACACACAGGGGACACACAGGGGACACACAGGTGACACACAGGTGGCACAGGTGATGTCAGCAGTGAGACACTGGGGACACCCCGGGGTCACCACAGGGGACAGGGGACAGTACAAGGGACAGGGGACATGGGGACACGGACAGGTGACACAGGTGACACAGGGACAGGTGACACAGGGGACATGGGGACACAGGGACAGGGACAGGTCACTGGGAGGGACAGGGGACACGGTGACACAGGACAGGGTGACATGGTGACAGTGACACACGGTGACACAGGGTGACACAGGGTGACAACAGGGACAGGGTGACACAGAGTGACAGCGTGGGGACAGCACGGTGACACCATCCCTGGGGTGCTGGGGACATTTGGGGACACGGGGGACAGCAGGAGGGTGGCACTGGGGACAGTGGGGACAGCAGGAGGGTGGCACTGGGGACAGTGACAGCACTGGGGACAGCAGGAGGGTGGCACTGGGGACGGTGACAGCACCGGGGACACCAACCTGGGGCTTTGGGGACACTGGGGACAGCAGGAGGGGGTGACAACACTGGGGACAGTGACACCGGGCTTGGGGACACTGGGGACAGCAGGAGGGTGGCACGGGGACGGTGACAGCACCGGGGACACCGACACAGGGGCTTGGGGACACACTGGGGACAGCAGGAGGGTGGCACTGGGACAGTGACAACACCAGGGACACCAACACGGGGGTCTGGGGACACGGGGGACAGCAGGAGGGTGGCACAGGGGACGGTGGCAGCACCGGGGACAGCAGGAGGGTGGCACAGGGGACACTGGGGACAGCAGGAGGGTGGCACAGGGACATTGGGGACAGCACTGGGGACACTGGGGACAGCAGGAGGGTGGCACAGGGACAGTGGCAGCACCGGGGACAGCGGTGACACCGCGGGGACAGGGGCACAGCCACAGGGGTGGCCTTGGGGACAGGGACAGTGACAGGGACACCCCCCGTGTCCCCGAGTGTCCCCTCTGGTCACCGTGGCGACACCGGGGGTGGTGACACCGAGGGGGGGGGGGTGGGGGACATCGAGGGGGGGGTGACAATGACGGGGGTGGCACCGGGGGGGGGGTGGTGACACTGAGGTGACAATGGGGGGGGGTTGGTGACAATGGGGGGGGGGGATGGTGACAATGGGATGGGGTTGGTGACACTGAGGTGACAATGGGGGGGGTTGGTGACAATGGGGGGGGGTGACCCCGCGTTCTGCTGTGTCAGCACAATCCCCTCCCCTCCCCTCCCCCCCCCCCTCAAGGTCACCCCCGCGCCAAGGTCAGCGTGTCCCCAAGGGGGGGAGGGGACAATGGGGGGGGTGTTGGGGACACCGAGGGGGGGTTGGGGACAATGGGGGGGGGGGGTTGGGGACACCGAGGGGGGGGCGTTGGGGACAATGTGGGGGGTTGGGGACAATGGGGGGGTTGGGGACACTGATGGGGCGTTGGGGACACTGATGGGGGGGGGTTGGGGACAATGTGGGGGGGGGTTGGGGACAATGGCCCTTTCAGTGCCACCCACGCTCGGGGACAGCCCCGGTGGCGCCTGGCACCCCACGGGGGGGGGAGGGGACAATGTGACAATAACGGGACACCCCCCCCCCCAGCCCCTCCCCCCACCGCCCCCCAATGGTGGCTTTGGGGACATCGGGGACATTGGGGGAGGGGCGGGGAGACCCCAAAATGGGGGGAAACCCCCCCAGAAAAGGGGGGGAGGGGACACCGAGGGGACACGGGGGGGGAGGGGACACCGAGGGGACATCGGGGGGGGGGGGGAGGGGACACCGAGGGGACATCGCCACCCGCAGCGGGGGGGGGGAGGGGCTGCGGCACAGAGCGCGGCGGGGATTGGGGAGGGGGCCGGGGGGGATTTTTGGGGGTAATTTTGGGATTTTTTGGGGGATTTTTGGGGGTTCAGATAATTTGGGGAGGGGTCGGGAATTTTGGGGGATTTTTTGGGGGATTTTTGGGGTTTTTTTTATATTTTTGAGGGGATTTTTTTGTATTTTTTTTGTATTTTTTTGCGATTTTTAAGGGGGTGTTTTGGGTCTGGGGGTTTTTTGGGAGGGTTTTGGGGGTTCGGGGAATTTGGGGAGGGGTCGGAATGTTTTTTTTAAATTTTTTGGGAATTTTTTTATTTTTTCTGGAATTTTTTTAAATTTTTTTTTATTTTTCTTTGGGTTTTTTTGGGAATTTTTAGGAGGTTTTTTTTTTTTTAGGATCTTATTTTTTGGGTCTGGGGGTTTTTTGGGGTCCAGGGAATTTGGGGAGGGGTCGCGGGGGGGATCCGGATTTTTATGGATTTTATTGGAATTTTTTTGAATTTTTCTGGATTTTTTTCGGGATTTTTTGGGGAGATTTTAGGGGGGTTTTTTAGGGCAGGGTTTTTTTGGGTCTGGGGGTTTACCGGGGGGGTTTTGGGGCTCGCAGAATTTGGGGAGGGGTCTCGAGGGTGGTCTGGATTTTTTTAGAGATTTTTTTTTATATTTTAGGGATTTTTTTTCGGGATTTTTTGGGGATATTTTTTGCAGTATTTTAGGGCCGGTTTTTTTTGGGTCTGGGGGTTTTTCGGCGTCGGGGGAATTTGGGGAGGGGTCGCGGAGGGGGATCCCTATTTTTAGGGATTTTTTTTTTTAATTTTTGGGGATTATTTTGGGGATTTTTGGGGGGTTTATTGGGGCCGGGTTTTTTGGGTCTGGGGGTTTCTCAGGGGGAATTTTGGGGTGCGGGGAATTTGGGGAGGGGGCGCACTGACCGTGTCCGGATTTTTAGGAATTTTCTCGGGATTTTTTCAGGATTTTTTTCGGGATTTTTTGGGGGGGGGGTTTCGGGGCCGGGTTTTTTGGGTCTGGGGGTTTCCCAGGGGGGATTTTGGGGTGCGGGGAATTTGGGGAGGGGTCTCGAGGGTGTCCGGATTTTTTAGAGATTTTTTTTTTTAATTTTAGAGATTTTTTGGGGGAATCTTTTTGCCTATTTTTGGGGGGGTTTTTTGGGGGCCGGGTTTTTTTTGGGTCTGGGGGCATTTCGGGGCTCGGGGGATTTGGGGAGGGGGCGCACTGACCGTGTCCGGATTTTTAGGAATTTTTAGGAATTTTTTCGGGATTTTTTTGCCGATTTTTGGGGGGTTTTTCGGGGCCGGGTTTTTTGGGTCTGGGGGCATCTCGGGGCTCGGGGGATTTGGGGAGGGGGCGCACTGACCGTGTCCGTATTTTTAGGAATTTTTAGGAATTTTTAGGAATTTTTTCGGGATTTTTTTCGGGATTTTTTTGCCGATTTTTGGGGGGTTTTTTCGGGGCCGGGTTTTTTGGGTCTGGGGGCATCTCGGGGCTCGGGGGATTTGGGGAGGGGGCGCACTGACCGTGTCCGGATTTTTAGGAATTTTTAGGAATTTTTAGGAATTTTTTCGGGATTTTTTTCGGGATTTTTTTGCCGATTTTTGGGGGGTTTTTTCGGGGCCGGGTTTTTTGGGTCTGGGGGCATCTCGGGGCTCGGGGGGTTTGGGGAGGGGGCGCACTGACCGTGTCCGGCGGCCCAGAGCAGCAGCAGCCCCGGCAGCAGCGCGGGGGGGGCGCACGGGGGGCGCTGCATGGCGGCCGAGCCTCCGCCGCCGCCGCTTCCCCACCTGCCGGGCCCGAGCCGATAATCAGATGCTAATCACATGCTAATGAGATGCGGGAGGCCGGGCCAATGGCGAGGGGGAGGGGGAGGAGTTTGGCTTGGGGTGGGGGGGAGGGGTTTAAGGGGGTAAAAAGGAGAAATAGCCCCGAAAAACGGAGAAATAAACGCAGAAATAGGAGGAAGGGGCTCTGGCGGATTTGGGGGAGATTTGGGGGGTCTGGGGGAATTTGGGGGGAATTTTGGGGGCAAACGGGGAGGATTTAGGGGATATGGGGGGGATTTAGGGGGGTCTGGGGGGATTTTGGGTGGGTTTGGGGGAGATTTGCGGGGGGTTTGGGGGAATTTGGGGGTGGGATTTGGGGGGTCTGGGGTGATTCGGGGGTGGATTTGGGGGGAATTGGGGGGGTCTGGGGGTCTGGGGGGATTTAGGGGGGTCTGGGGGAGGATTTGAGACCCCTGGGTGGGGAACTGGGGACCCCCAGATTGGAAATTGGGGACCCCCAACGTTGGATCGGACGCCCCAAATTTGACCCGGGACCTCCCCAAAATCGAACCGGGACCCCCAAAATTTGAAATGCGACCCCCCAAAATTGACCCGGGACCCCCCAAAATCGAACTGCGACCCCCAAATTTGACCCGGGACCCCCCAATTTTGACCCGGGACCCCCCAAACTTGACCCGGGACCCCCCAAAATCGAACTGGGACCCCCAAAATTTGAACTGAGACCCCAAAATTTGAACTGCGACCCCAAAATTTGCCCGGGACCCCCCAAAACCTCCCTGTCCCCCCCCCCCCCCGTGTCCCCCCCGGTGCTGGCGCGGTGACACCGCGGGGGGGGCTGTTGGTGACAGTTTGACAGTTGCCATGGCAACCCCGTGGGGGGGGGAACAAAGGCGGCTCAGAGCGGGAACAGCGCGGCCATTCAGGGCCGGGGGGGGGGGGGGGCGTTGGGGGGGGTCCCTGGTCAATTTTGGGGGGGCCCCAGGGGGTTTCGGGGGGTCCTGGGGGCTTTGGGGAGTCCTGGGGGTGTTTTCGGGGGGTTCTGGAGGGGTCTTGAGGGGATTTGGGGGCGTCGCGAGGGGGTTTTAGGGAGGGTTGGGGGGTCCTGGGGGGGGGATCCCGGAGGGGTTTGAGGTGGATTTGGGGGGGGGCCTGAGGGGATTTGGGGCCACGGTGGGACCTCACAAGAGGAGCTCGGACAGAGGGAATGGGGGGAAAAGGGTGAGAAAATGCGGAAAAAGGGGGGTAAAATGGGGAAAAGGGAGATAAAAGAGGGTGAAATGGGGAAAAAGGGGGATAAAATTGGGTGAAAATGGGGATAAGGGGGGTAAAATGGGAAAAAGGGGGATAAAAGGGGGTGAAATAGGGATAAAGGGGGTACAGCAGGGATGAAGCGGGGAAAAAAGAGGCTAAACAGGGCCAAATTGGTGCTAAGCAAGGCCAAACTTGGGCTAAACAGGGCCAAATTAGGGATAAATATGGTCAAACGGGCTAAACGGGACTAAATTTGGGCTTAACGGGAATAAATTTGGGTTAAACAGGGCCAAAATGGGGCTAAACCCAAAGGTTTGGGGGACACGGCCATTGAGGCGTTGGGGCCAAGACACAAAACCAGCGCCACTCCACCCCCAATGTCAGCATTTTTATCCCCAAACCCCGTGGTGGGGGATGAGTTGAGTCCTTCCTAAAGCTCTTTGGTGGAAGAATCGTAGAATAGGATGAGGATGATGAACGCGCCCTTTTCCCTGAGGGGATCCCGGCTGAGGGAACAGGGCGGGAGCAGCAGAACCGGCCCAGCCGCAGCCCCAGGCTTGGGTGGAAGGTGGTGACACCTTTGTGAGGGTGGTGACACCTCTGGGAAGGGCAGTGACAGCTTTGTGAGGGGTGGTTACACCTCTGGGAGGCTCAACCCGAAGTCACCCACCACCACAGGTGCGCCCCACATCCTGAGGGCAAACCCACCCGGGACGTGCTCAAACCGCTGCCACAAGACCAGGAGCACGTAGCAGCGGTCCCCACCGATGTGTCAAAGCGGAAAAGCGGCTTTAGGAACGGGGATTTACCCGTCAAAACCGGGCCCGGAGCCGCCGCTGCCGCCGCCTTCCCCTGAGGCGCCGTGGACAAAATGGCGGCGCCTCCCTCAGCGCTTTTCCCGCCCTTTAGCGCGGCCACGCCCCCTCCCACGGCAACGACCAATCAGAGCCCGGCATTTCCCCCTTGGCCCCGCCCCCTCGCCGCAGTCCCTGAGGGGAGCCGCGGCTCCGTGAGGGGAAAAATCTTTTTGTGAGGTAAAAACTTGGATTTCTGAGGTAAAAATCATCGGTTTTGGGGCCAGAAGGTATTTTTTATGGAAAACCATCATCTTCTGAGGCAAACCTCTCTTTTTTACCAAAGGAAAATATTTTTCACCCCAAATTTTGATTTTCTGAGGTAAAAATCCGTGTTGGGGCCAGAAGGTGTTTTTTTATGGAGAACCATAATCTTCTGAAGCAAACCTCTCCTTTTTTACGGAGGGAAAGTTTTTTTCCAGGCCAAATTCTGATTTTGTGGTAAAAATCACTGCATTCTGGGGAAAACCCTGATTTTCGGAGGGGAGAAAAAAGTTCTCTGCAGTAAAGTACATTTTATGAGGTAAAATTAAGGGGAAAAAGGGGAATTGTTAAAATTTTACAACCCTGGAGTCTCCCAGGACAGCGATGGCAGCAGAGCAAGGACAGAATGAGGGTAAGTGGAATAAACACCAATTTTAGGTGATTTACACCCAAAACTCCCACATGAAACATAAATATATCTAAAAAAACCCCACAGTCCCCTTTTTCCAAATCTGTTTTCACCCATAAAACCCATCACGTGCTGCCAAAAATCGACATTTTGGCACAAAAGTTGCTTTTTCTTCCACTTACCTCCTCCAAAAGTTGCTGCAGTTGGAGGCTGGGGATATTAGGACCCAAAAATACCCCAAAAATAAGGAATTTCTGGGTTTAATAAACTTATTTTTCAACTGCAGGTATGCCATCCCTGACAGTATCCCAGTTTGGGCTAAACCTAATTTCAAACTAAAAATCGAAATCTTCTTTGGTATTTTATACTAATGAGGAACTTTTTTAAAATTTAAGGGCACTGTCACCCTTTTAAAAATTTTCCTACTATTTTGGGATATTTTCTTTCATTTTGGGATCCCTAAATTGGGAGTTTTGGGGCAGCTTTTGAAAATTGTTTGCACTTTTGGCTGCAGTTTTTTGCAATTTTCTCCTCTTTGCTACAAATTTTTTCACCAAAACTTCAGAATTTCTCCCCCATTCCATCACCCCCCCCCCCGCTTAGGTCATCAGGTGCTTTTTCGGGGTGATTTAACCAAATTTGGGTGTTTTTTCCTCAAAAACACACTGGAGTTTGGGGGTGAAATGATTTATTGGCTCCCTCAGTGCTTCTTGCTGGCAGCAGCAACCTGGATGAGAAAAAAATGGGGAAATTGGTTAGAATTGCTAAAATTTGAGGGAAAATTAGTTAGAATTACTCAAATTTGAGGGGAAATTGGTTAAAATTGCCCAAATTCAGCCAAATTTGAGGGAAAATTCTGGAAATTCCTGGGCTCACCTGCCCAGCGATGCGATCCAGGTCCCGCTGCCCCTGGGGAGTCAACTTCCGACCCCTGGGTGGGCAAAAATGGGAAAAAAAAGTAAAAATGGGGCTACTTATTAAAATTAAAACACAACCTGATAACCCTAAATTCCCATTTTTCACCCCCGAAATCCCCATTTTTCACCCAATAATCGCGTTTTTTTCCCAAAACCCCAAAATCTCTGTTTTTAAACCCCAAAATCTCCATTTTTAACCCAAACTGACCCATCCTGGTCCTTCTCCACTACCTTGATCCTCTCCAGCACCTGAGCCAGAGCTGAAGCCACGCATAAATCCAAACACCAAAATCCCCATTTTTCACCCCAAAATCCCCTTTTTTTTCCTGCTAATACCCCAAAATTTCATTTCTTCACCCCAAACTGACCCATCCTGGTCCTTCTCCACCACCCCAAAAATCCCCATTCTTCCACTCAAAATCCCCATTTTACACCCCCAAAATCTTCATTTCTCACCCCAAAATCACCATTTCTTCCCCAAAACCCTCATTTTTCACTCCAAATTGCCCCAGAAACCCCAAAATCTGAGTTTTTCTCCCCAAACTGACCCGTCCTGGTCCTTCTCCACCACCCTGAGCTCCTCCAGGCCGTGTAGCTCCCCAAAACCCCCCCAAAATCCCCATTTTTCACCCCCAAAATCCCTGTTTTTCTCCCCAGACTGACCCATCCTGGTCCTTCTCCACCACCTCAAAAATCCCCATTTTACACCCCCAAAATCCCCGTTTTTGACCCCAGAATCCCCATTTTTCACCCCAAAATCCCCATTTTTTCCCCCAAACCCCCAAAATCCCCGTTTTTCTCCCCAAACTGACCCGTCCTGGTCCTTCTCCGCCACCTTGAGCCCCTCCAAGCCCTGCAGGACCCTCCAGGCCCCGTAGCTCCCCAAAACCCCCCAAAATCCCCGTTTTTGACCCCAAAATCCCCGTTTTTCACCCCAAACCCCCGTTTCTTTTCCCTAAACCCCCAAAATCCCCATTTTTCACCCCCAAACCCCCAAAATCCCCGTTTTTGACCCCAGAATCCCCGTTTTTCACCCCAAACCCCCGTTTCTTTTCCCTAAACCCCCAAAATCCCCATTTTTCTCCCCAAACTGACCCGTCCTGGTCCTTCTCCACCACCCCAAAAAATCCCCATTCTTTCCTCCCCAAACCCCGTTTTACACCCCCAAAATCCCCGTTTTTGACCCCAAAATCCCCATTTTTCACCCCAAAATCCCCGTTTTTTTCCCCCAAACCCCCAAAATCCCTGTTTTTCCCCCCAAACTGACCCGTCCTGGTCCTTCTCCACCACCCTGAGCCCCTCCAGGCCCTGTAGCTCCCCAAAACCCCCCCAAAATCCCCATTTTTGACCCCAAAATCCCTGTTTTTGACCCCAAATCCCCATTTCTCACCCCAAAATCCCCGTGTTTTTTTCCCCAAAGCCCCAAAATCCCCGTTTTTCCCCCCAAACTGACCCGTCCTGGTCCTTCTCCACCACCTTGAGCGCCTCCAGGGCCTGCAGGACCCTCCTGGCCACGGCGCCCGAGCCGCGGCTGAAGTGGCTGGGCCGGACCCCGCGGCGCTGGCGGCCGCCGTACACCTTGGCCATGGAGCCCACGCCCGCCCCGCCCCGCAGGTACAGGTGACGCGCTGTGGAGGCTGCGGGGACAGGTGAGACAGGTGAGACAGGTGAGGGACACCTGGGACAGGTAACAGCCCCGTACACCTTGGCCATGGAGCCCACGCCCGCCCCGCCCCGCAGGTACAGGTGACGGGCTGTGGAGGCTGTGGGGGACAGGTGAGACAGGTGAGACAGGTGAGGGACACTAGGACAGGTGACAGCCCCCGTACACCTTGGCCATGGAGCCCACGCCCGCCCCGCCCCGCAGGTACAGGTGACGGGCCGTGGAGGCTGCGGGGACAGGTGAGACAGGTGAGGGACACCTGGGACAGGTAACAGCCCCGTACACCTTGGCCATGGAGCCCACGCCCGCCCCGCCCCGCAGGTACAGGTGACGGGCCGTGGAGGCTGTGGGGACAGGTGAGGGACAGGTGAGACCCCCAGGTAATCACAGAGACCCCCGGGGTTAATGGGAGCAGGTACAGGTAAGAGCCCACGCCCGCCCCGCCCCGCAGGTACAGGTGACGGGCTGTGGAGGCTGTGAGGGGACAGGTGAGACAGGTGAGGGACACCTGGGACAGGTAACACCCCCGTACACCTTGGCCATGGAGCCCACGCCCGCCCCGCCGGTACAGGTGACGCGCCGTGGAGGCTGCGGGGACAGGTGAGACAGGTGAGGGACAGGTGAGGGACACTGGGACAGGTGAGAGACAGGTGAGACAGGTGAGGGACAGGTGAGACAGGTGAGGGACACCTGGGACAAGTGACAGCCCTGTACACCTTGGCCATGGAGCCCACGCCCGCCCCGCCCCGCAGGTACAGGTGACGGGCTGTGGAGGCTGCAGGGGACAGGTGAGACAGGTGAGACCCCCAGGTAATCACAGAGACCCCCGGGGTTAATGGGAGCAGGTACAGGTAAGAGCCCACGCCCGCCCCGCCCCGCAGGTACAGGTGACGGGCTGTGGAGGCTGTGAGGGGACAGGTGAGACAGGTGAGGGACACCTGGGACAGGTAACACCCCCGTACACCTTGGCCATGGAGCCCACGCCCGCCCCGCCGGTACAGGTGACGCGCCGTGGAGGCTGCGGGGACAGGTGAGACAGGTGAGGGACAGGTGAGGGACACTGGGACAGGTGAGAGACAGGTGAGACAGGTGAGGGACAGGTGAGACAGGTGAGGGACACCTGGGACAAGTGACAGCCCTGTACACCTTGGCCATGGAGCCCACGCCCGCCCCGCCCCGCAGGTACAGGTGACGGGCTGTGGAGGCTGCAGGGGACAGGTGAGACAGGTGAGAGACAGGTGAGGGACACCTGGGACAGGTGAGAGAGGAGAGACACCCCCAGGTAATGGGAGGGACCGCCCAGACAGGTGAGAGACCCCCGGGGTGAATGGGACCACCCCCGGTACCGGTACCGGCCCGGTTCTCACCTGGGGGCTCAGAACCCCCCGGTACCGGTACCGGGCTCACCTGGGGGCTCAGGACCCCCGGTACCAGGAACACCTGAGAGTCTGGGACCCCCCGGTACCGGTACCGGGCTCACCTGGGGGCTCAGGACCCCCGGTACCATGAACACCTGAGAGTCTGGGACCCCCCGGTACCGGTACCGGGCTCACCTGGGGGTTTGGGCCCCTGGTTCTGCTACCGGTCCCGGTTCCCACCCTGGGTCTGGTACCCCCGGTGCCGGTCCCGGTTCCGTTCTCACCTGCCCGCGTGTAGAACCAGTTCTCATCGTAGGGCGCCAGCTCCTTGTGCTTGGCCAGCTTCACCGTGTCGGCCCAGTCGGGAACCTTCAGCTTGCCGGACCTGACCGGGACAGGACCGGGTCAGAACCGGGACAGAACCGGTACCGGGACAAGGGAACCGGGAACGGGATATGGAACGGGGAATGGAACCGGGAATGGAACCGGGAATGGCCAGCTTCACCGTGTCGGCCCAGTCGGGAACCTTCAGCTTGCCCGACCTGACCGGGACAGAACCGGGTCAGAATCGGTACCGGGACCAGGGAACGGTACCGGAATCGGGACTGGGAACCGGTACCAAAACCGAGAATGGGCAATTGGGAACGGGAACCAGGAACCGGGAATGGGAATCAGAACCGGAGCCGGGAACTGGGAATAAGGAACAGAACCGGGATCGGAACCGGGACCGGCACCGCCCGAGCAGCCCCGTGACCCCCGGTGAGACCCCCGAGCCCCCCGGTTCCCCCCTCACTTTTTGAGGAAGGCCGCCAGCGCCCTCACGAACTCCTGCTGGTTCACGTCCTTCACCGTCACACCGGGCATCTGCGGGGACACGCGGGGGTCACTCCCAGCCCAGTTTTGCCCGTTTTTCTCCCGTTTTTCCCCCGTTTTTTGCCGTTTTTTCCCCGTTTTCCCCCGGCCCCGCTCCCGCCCTCACCTCGCCGCCGCCGCTGCCGCACCGGAAGAGGCCGAGCACGGGGCCGCCCGCGCACCCAGCAGGGGCCGAAACCTCGCGAGACTCCCTCGGCCAATCCGCGCCGGCGGGATCGCGCGCGGGCCAATCAGCGGCGAGGGCTCCCCTATCGGCGCGCTGTCGTTGGTTGGCGCCGGCGCGCGCTTCCCCACCACCCCCCCAGCCCTTAGAATGGTTCGTCCATGTGGCCACGCCCACCGCGGCACGGCCGCTGCTGATTGGTGGAGCCGTTCGTGTGGCTCCGCCCACTGCGGCGGCCGCGGAGCGACCCCGAAATGTCCCCAAAGTGTCCCCAAAGGGTCCCCAGTGACCCCAAAGTGTCCCCAAATGTCCCCAAAGTGACCCCAAAATGTTCTTAAAGGGTCCCCAAAATGTCCCCAAAGGGTCCCCAGTGACCCCAAAATGTCCCCAAAGTGACCCCAAAATGTCCTCAAGGTGGCCCAATGACCTCGGCAGTGACCCATGTCCCCGTGGCGTCCCCAGAGTGTCCCCAAGGTGTCCCAGTGACCCCAGGGTGACCCCAAAGCGATCTGCTGTCCCTGTGCCACTCCCAAAATGTCCCCAACGTGCCCCAATGTCCCCAAGACCCTCCAAGGTGTCCCCAGTGTCCCCATGACTCCACAGTGGTGTCCCCAAGGTGTCCCAGTGACTCCTGGATGTCCCCAAGGTGTCCCCAAGTGTCCCTGTGCCACCTCTGGAGCGTCCCCAGAATGCCCCAGTGTCCCCAAAGTGTCCCCAAGGTGTCCCAGTGTCCCCATGACCCCCCAAGATGTCCCCAAAATGTCCCCAAGGTGTCCCCGTGACTCCTGGATGTCCCCCAAGGTATCTCAGTGCCACCCCAAATGTCCCCAAGGTGTCCTCAAGGTGTCCCAGTGTCCCCAAGTGTCCCCAAGGTGTCCCAGCGACTCCTGGATGTCCCCAAGGTGTCCCCAAGGTGTCTCAGTGCCACCCCAGATGTCCCCAAGGTGTTCCCAAGGTGTCCCAGTGACTCCTCGATGTCCCCAAGGTGTCCCCAAGGTGTCTCAGTGCCACCCCCAAATGTCCCCAAGGTGTCCCCAGGCTCCCCCGTTGGTGCCACCCCCTCCCTGTCCCCCTGTCCCTTTAAGAATGGGCGTGTCCCGCCAAACCCCGCCCCCTTCCCCCTTTCCGCCCAATCAGCGACGGCGACACCAGCGGGGGGCGGGGCTCCAAAGATTCTCCCGTTGTTTAAAAGATCCCGGTCACGTGACCAACAAAAACAAAAAAAAAAAAGGGGAAGGGGCGGAGCCACCGACGGAAAGGGGGCGTGGCCATGGAATGGATCAGCGCACGGCCGCGGGGGGCGAGGGGGGCGTGGCCTCGGCCGAGGGGGTGGGGTCCGAGGAGGAGGGGGCGGGGTTCGGGGCCGGAAGGGGCGTGGCCGCCGCCGCCGTTTGGAGGGGAGGAGGGGGCGGGGGCTGAGGGGGCGTGGCCTCGCTGGCGGAGGGGGCGGGGCCGTCGGGCTCGGTGGGGCGGGGCCCGGCTCGGTGGGGCGTGGCCGCCTGCATGATCTTCTGGCGAACCTCGCGGATCTTGAGCTGCAGGCAGAGCTTGGTGGGGGAAAATGTCCGAGAAGCGCGCCTGGAACGCGGCCGTGGCCTGGGCTGGGGACAATGGGGACAGAGGGGACGGTCAGGGACAGTTTGGGGACAACTTCTGGGGGGTTTGGGACAGGCAGAGCTTGGTGGGGAAAATGTCCGAGAAGCGCGCCTGGAACGCGGCCGTGGCCTGGGCTGGGGACAGAGGGGGACAGAGGGGACATTCAGGGACAGTCAGGGACATTTGGGGGACAGTCAGGGACAGTCAGGGACATTTGGGGACAATTTGGGGACATTCGGGGACAGTCAGAGACATTTGGGGACAGTTTGGGGGACAGTTAGAGACAGTTTGGGGACAATTCAAAGGGATTTGAGGGGATTTAGGGACAGTTCAGAGGGATTTGGGGACATTTTGGGGACAGTTTGAGGGACATTTGGGGACATTTCAGGGGGATTTGGGGATAATTTTGGGGTGATCTTGGGATAATTTCAGGATAAATTCAGAATAACTTTGGAATAATTTCAGAGTGGCTGCAGGATAATTTAGGGATAATTCAGAGATAATTCCCAAATAACTTCAGGATAATTCCAGGATAATGTCAGGATAATTTCAGAGCAATTTGGGGATAATTCAGAGATAATTCCCAATAATTTCAGGATAATTTCAGAGCAATTTGGGGATAATTCAGGATAATTTCAGGACAATGTGGGGATAACTGCGGGACCAATTTCAGGGTAATTTGGGGATGATTTCAGGGTAACTTTGCGATAATTTCAGGGTAATTTGGGGACGATTTCAGGGTAATTTAGGGATAATTTCAGGGTAATTTTGGGATAATTTCAGGGTAATTTGGGGATGATTTCAGGATAATTTGGGGATGATTTCAGGGTAATTTGGGGATGATTTCAGGATATTTTCAGGGTAATTTGGGGCGTTTCTGGGGCTCACCCGAGGGGAAGAAGCCGTGCTCCTGGAAGAGCTGCATGACGAGGGCGCGGCGCTGGTCGAAGCGTTCGCCGCAGGGGACGAGAACGGCACCTTGTCGTACTCGAGCTCGCCCAGCACGTCCTCACCCTCCCCTCCTGCAAAAGCAACACGGGTGAGACCCCCAGAGACCCCCCAAAACAGCCCAAAAAACGGCCCAAAACCAGCCTTGAAACAGCCCCAAAATGGCCCCAAAAACGGCCCCAAAACCAGTCCTGAAACAGCTCAAAACCAGCCCAAAACCAGCCCCAAAATCAGCTAAAATGGCCCCAAAACCGGCCTTGAAATGGCCCAAAAAAATACAAAGCCAGCCATAAAATGGACTCAAAACCAGAAAAAATGGCCCAAAACCAGCCCCAAACCAGCCCCAAACGTGACCCCAAACCCAAACCTAAAATGGCCCCAAATCAGCTCCGAAACCAACACAAAAAACCCCAAAATGGCCCCAAAGCAGCAAAAAGAGTGAGCCCCTCCTCCCAGCCCATGTTGGGCCCCTCCTGTCCCCGCGGCCCCGCCCCCATTCCCAGGCCCCACCCCCATTCCCAGCCCCTCCCCCAGGCCCCGCCCCCACCTTGTCTCTCGAAGGTGAAGATGTCCCCCGGCCCCGCCCCCCATTGCCCGGCCCCTCCCCCATTCCCAGCCACGCCCCCCATTCCGGCCCCGCCCCCTTCCCAGGCCCCACCCCCACCTTGTCTCTCGAAGGTGAAGATGTCCCCCGGCCCCTCCCCCATTCCCCGGCCCCTCCCCCATCCCCAGGCCCCGCCCCCATTCCGGCCCCGCCCCCACCTTGTCTATCAAAGGTGAAGATGTCGCCCGGCCCCCTCCCCCCATTCCCAGGCCCCCTCCCCCATTCCCGGCCCCGCCCCCACTGTGGCCCCGCCCCCACACCTTGTCTATCAAAGGTGAAGATGTCCCCCGGCCCCTCCCCCATTCCCGGCCCCTCCCCTCCCATTCCCAGCCCCGCCCCCTCATTCCGGCCCCGCCCCCACCTTGTCTATCAAAGGTGAAGATGTCCCCCGGCCCCTCCCCCTCGGGCCCTTTGCCGCTCTTGGGGGTCGAGGGCTCGGAGCCGCAGCTCGAGCGGCGCCGCAGCTTCCGCTTGGGGGGAGGAGGGGTCGTCCCTCAGAGGGGGTCCAGGGTCTGCAAATGGGGGGAAACGGGGGTCAGTGAGGGTCACCCAGGGTCACCCAGGGGTCATTAAAGGTCATTTACGGTCATTAAAGGTCATTTAGGGTCATTTAGGGTCACTCAGGGGTCGTCCCCAGAGGGGTCCAGGTCTGCAACGTGGGGGGAAAGAAAGTGTCAGAGGTCACGCAGGGGTCACGCCGGGGTCAGGAGTCACTCAGGGGTCACTCAGGGGTCAGGAGTCACTCAGGGGTCACAGGTCACTAAGGGGTCATTCAGGGGTCCCTCAGGGGTCACGGGTCAGGGTTCACTCAGGGATCACTGGGGGTCAGGGGTCACTAAGGGGTCACTCAGGGGTCAGGAGTCACTCAGGGGTCACTAAGGGGTCACTCAGGGGGTCACTGGGGTCAGGGGGTCACTCAAGCCAATCAGGGTCACCCTCAGGGCTCACTCCAGGGTCAGAGGGCTCAGGTCATTTGGGGATCACTGGGGGGTCACCCGTGTGTCAGGGGTCAGCGCGGGGTCAGGGGGTCGCGGGGGGGTCAGGGGTCAGCGCGGCGGGGTCAGGGGTCAGCGCGGGGTCAGGGGGTCAGCGCGGGGGGGTCAGGGGTCGCGGGTGGGGTCACCTGTGGAGTTCTTGCGCTTCTTGCGGTAGCTGCCCAGGATGGTGCGGGGGGAGGTGGCCAGGGCCTGCAGGGTGGGGGAGGGGAGAACCTCCTCGGGCCGGAACTCGGGCAGCTCCGCGAAGCGCTCCTCGAAATCCACCTCAGAGAGCACTCTGAGAAACCCAAAATAGCTCAAAATCACCCCAAAAATACCCTGGAATCACCCTGAAATTATCCTGAAATTATCCCCAAAAAATCCCCAACCCAGACACCCCAACAGCCCCACAGCGCTCCCTCGAAATCCACCTCGGAGAGCACTCTGAGAGAGACCAAAACAGCCCAAAATCACCCCAAAAATACACTGGAATAATCCTGAAATTATCCTGAAAATATCCCCAAAATATCCCCAAAATTATCCCCCAACCCAGACACCCCAACAGCCCCACAGCGCTCCTCGAAATCCACCTCAGAGAGCACCCTGAACAATGCCAAAATAGCTCAAAATCACCCCAAAATCACCCCAAAAAATACCCTGAAATTATCCCCAAAATACCCTGAAATTATCCCCAAAACATCCCCCAACCCAAACACCCCAACAGCCCCCACAGTGCTCCTCAAAATCCACCTCAGACAGCACCCTGGGACACCCAAAACAGCCCAAAATCACCCCCAAAAATACACTGGAATAATCCTGAAATTATCCCCAAAATATCCCCAAAAAATCCCCCAACCCAGACACCCCAACAGCCCCAAGCGCTCCTCGAAATCCACCTCGGAGAGCACCCTGAGAAAACCCAAAAAACCCCAAAAACCTGACCCAAAATAGCCCCAAAAACATCCCCAGGATAACCCCCAAAAACACCGAAATTTCTTCCCAAAATATCCCCAAATCATCCCAAAAAAGTCCCGAAAATCCCCCCAGGAACCCCCCAAAACCCCTCGGGGAACCCCAGGCCCCGCCCCTCACTGACCACACCCCCGCCAAGCCCCCGCCCCTCGCTGACCACACCCCGCCAAGCCCCGCCCCTCACCGACCACACCCCGCCAAGCCCCGCCCCTCGCTGACCACACCCAACGAGGCCCCCGCCCCCTTAGGCCCCGCCCCTCACCTGTCCACAGAGTCGAAGGTTTTTTTTCAGGGGGCGGGGGGCGGAGCTTCGCCTCTTCCTTGAGGCCCTCTCCCTCGGCGGGGGGGCGGGGCCGGAGGGGGCGGGGCCGCTCGCGGAGGCCCCCTCGGGGGGCGGGGCCAGGCGGGGAGGGGGCGGAGCCGGAGGGGCCGCGGCGGGGGGCGTGGCCTCGGCGGGGGGCGGGGCCCAGCGCTCGGCCTGGGGGAGGGGTTAATCGGGGTTAATTACCGCGGTAATTAGTGCGGGGGCTGACGAGGGGGGAGGGGGCGTCACTCACCGCGTCGGGGGGGGCGGGGCTCGGCGGCCCCCTCCCCCACCGGGTCCCGCTGGCTCCAGGCCCTCGGCGCGGGGGGGAGGGGCAGGGGGGCGGGGCCCTCGGGAGGGGGGCGGGGCCGCAGCG
>CM063151.1:10504673-10638359 GCA_031885435.1 Passerculus sandwichensis | reverse complement strand
TCAAAAAAATCTCACAAAAAATGGCCCAAAATGACCTCAAGTGACCCCTGAGTGACCCTGAGTGACCCTGCGTGACCCTGAGTGACCCCAGCCTCAAAAATCACAAAATAATCCCCAAAATTAAGAAAAAAAATCCCAAAAAACAAAACAAAAAAAGGCAAAAAATAATAAAAAAAAATCCCAAAAAATGCCCCAAATGACCTTGAGTGACCCCTGGGTGACCCTGGGTGACCTTTGACCCACCTGGTGACGGTGAAGCCCTTGCCCAGCAGGATCAGCATCAGGAGGAAGATGAGGAAGCTGATGGAGAACAGGAGCTTCCCTGGGGGGGCAAAGATCCCCCAAAATCCCCCAGCGATTCCCAAAGCGGCCCCAGAAATCCACCCAAAAATGCCCAAAAATATTCCCAAAATATCCCAAAAATATCCCCAAAAAATATCCCGAAAAATCCCAAAAATATCCCCAAAATATCCCCAAAAATATCCCCAAAATCCCCCCAGCGATTCCCAAAGCGGCCCCAGAAATCACCCAAAAATGCCCAAAAATATTCCCAAAATATCCCAAAAATATTCCCCAAAAATATCCCCCAAAATTCCCAAAATATCCCAAAAATATCCCCAAAATCCCCCCAGCGATTCCCAAAGCGGCCCCAGAAATCGCCCAAAAATCCTTCAAAATATTCCCAAAATATCCCAAAAATATCCCCAAAAAAATCCCCAAAAAATCCCAAAATATCCCCAAAATCCCCCCAGCGATTCCCAAAGCGGCCCCAGAAATCCACCCAAAAATCCCCCCAAAATTCCCAAAATATCCCCAAAAAATATCCCCAAAATCCCCCCCAAAATTCCCAAAACAGCCCCAAAAATCCCCCCAAAAATCCCCCCAGAAAATCCCAAAAATAGCCCCAAAATAGCCCAAATATCCCCCAAAAATTCACCTCAAAATTCCCAAAATAGCCCAAAAATATTCCCAAAAATTCACCTCAAAATTCCCAAAATAGCCCCAAAATACCCCAAAAATATTCCCAAAAATTCACCTCAAAATTTCCAAAATAGCCCCAAAATACCCCAAAAATATTCCCAAAAATTCACCTCAAAATTCCCAAAAATCCCCCTAAAAATCCCCCAAAATTCCCAAAATAGCCCCAAAATACCCCAAAAATATTCCCAAAAATTCACCTCAAAATTCCCAAAAATGCCCCCAAAATTCCCAAAACAGCCCCAAAAATCCCCCCAAAAATCCCCCCCAGAAAATCCCAAAAATAGCCCCAAAATAGCCCAAATATCCCCCAAAAATTCACCTCAAAATTCCCAAAATAGCCCCAAAATAGCCCAAAAATCCCCCAAAAAATCACCTCAAAATTCCCAAAAATCCCCCTAAAAATCCCCCCAAAATTCCCAAAATAGCCCCAAAATACCCCAAAAATATTCCCAAAAATTCACCTCAAAATTCCCAAAAATGCCCCCAAAATTCCCAAAACAGCCCCAAAAATTATCCCAAAAAATCACCACAAATTCCTTTAAAACCTCCAATTTTTGCCCAAATTTCACCGAATTTTCACCCAATTTCACAGAATTTTTTCCCAAAAATTTCCCCCAATTTTCCCCCAAATTCGGGAATTCCCGATTTTCCCAAAACCGCTGGGATTCTCCCCAAATTCCCCCAAAATCCCTTTAGAAACCCCAATTTTGCCCAATTTTTGGCCCAATTTTTGCCCAAATTTCACCCAAATTTCACCGAATTTTCACCCGAATTTCACAGAATTTTTTTCCCAAAATTTTCCCCCAAATTCCCAAATTCCCGATTTTCCCAAAACCGCCGGAATTCGCCCCAAATCCCCCCAAAAATCCTCCCCAAATTCCCTTTAAAAACGGCAATTTTTGCCCAATTTTTGCCCAATTTTCACCCAATTTTTACCCAAATTTCACCGGATTTTCACCCAAATTTCACCAAATTTTTTCCCCAAATTTTCCCCAATTTTCCCCAAATTCCCCAAATTGCCGATTTTCCCAAAATCCCCCAAATTCACCCCAAATCTGCGCCGTACCCGTCAGTTTGAGGGCGCCGTGCCCCACCCCGTCGCAGCCGTACTGCCCCCAATAGACGCAGCTCAGCAGCAGGCTCAGAACTGGGCAGGGGGCAAAACAGGGGTGAGACCCCTCCCCAAATTCCCCCCGAGACCCCAGACCCAATTCAACCAGAAAACCCCAAAATCCCCCCAAAAAAACCCCAAAATTCGCCCCCAAAAAACCCAAAATTGGCCCCAAAAACCCCAAAATTGGCCCCAAAAACGTCAAAATTTCCACCCCAAAATCCCCAAATTCCACCCCGGGAATCCTCCTGGAATTTGGGGAGGGGGCGTCAAAATGGGGGGCATGGGGGGGGCGAGACCCCTCCCCAAATTCCCCCCGAGACCCCAGACCCAATTCAACCGAAAAACCCCGAAATTCCCCCAAAAAACCCCAAAATTCGCCCCAAAAAAACCCAAAATTGGCCCCAAAAACCCCAAATTTGGCCCCAAAAATGTCAAAATTTCCACCCCAAAATTCAAGATTTGCCCCCAAATTCCCACCCCCAAAATTGGGGAGGGGGCGCCAAAAGGGGGGGCATGGGGGGGTGAGACCCCTCCCCAAATTCCCCCCGAGACCCCAGACCCAATTCAACCCAAAAACCCCAAAATCCCTCAAAAAAACCCCAAAATTCGCCCCCAAAAACCCCAAAATTTGCCCCAAAATCCCCAAATTCCACCCCTGGGAATCCTCCCGGAATTTGGGGAGGGGGCGTCAAAATGGGGGCAAAACAGGGGTGAGACCCCTCCCCAAATTCCCCCCGAGACCCCAGACCCAAATGAACTCCCCAAAGCCCCCAGACCCAATTTGTCCCCAAAGCCCCCAGCCCCAATTGAAGCCCCCAGACCCAATCAAAGCCCCCAGACCCAATTGCAGCCCCCAGACCCAATCAAAGCCCCCAGACCCAATTGAATCCCCCAGACCCAATTGAAGCCCCCAGCCCCAGTTGAAGCCCCCAGCCCCAATCGCAGCCCCCAGCCCCAATTGCAGCCCCCAGACCCAATTGAAGCCCCCAGCCCCAATCGCAGCCCCCAGACCCAATTGAAGCCCCCAGCCCCAATTGCAGCCCCCAGCCCCAATCGAAGCCCCCAGCCCCAATTGCAGCCCCCAGCCCCAATCGAAGCCCCCAGCCCCAATTGAAGCCCCCAGCCCCAATTGCAGCCCCCAGCCCCAATCGAAGCCCCCAGCCCCAATTGCAGCCCCCAGACCCAATTGAAGCCCCCACCCCAATTGCAGCCCCCAGACCCAATTGAAGCCCCCAGCCCCAACTGAAGCCCCCAGCCCCAATTGCAGCCCCCAGCCCCAATCGAAGCCCCCAGACCCAATTGCAGCCCCAGACCCAATTGAAGCCCCCAGACCCAATTCTCACCCTCCAGGCCGGCGGCCGCCATGAACATCTTGTAGGTTGTGTGGAGCAGCTGCCGCCCCTTGAGCCGGTCTGAGACCCCAGACCCAAATCAGCCCGGGACCCCAGACCCAAATCAGCCCGGGACCCCTCCCCAAATTCACCCCTGAGACCCCAGACCCAAATTCACCCCTGAGACCCCAGACCCAAATCAGCCCGGGACCCCTCCCCAAATCAGCCCGGGACCCCAGACCCAAATTCACCCCGGGACCCCTCCCCAAATTCACCCCGGGACCCCAGACCCAAATTCACCCCGAGACCCCAGACCCAAATTCACCCTGAGACCCCAGACCCAAATTCACCCCTGAGACCCCAGACCCAAATTCACCCTGAGACCCCTCCCCAAATTCACCCTGAGACCCCTCCCCAAATTCACCCTGAGACCCCAGACCCAAATTCACCCCTGAGACCCCTCCCCAAATTCACCCTGAGACCCCAGACCCAAATTCACCCCTGAGACCCCTCCCCAAATTCACCCCGGGACCCCAGACCCAAATTCACCCTGAGACCCCAGACCCAAATCAGCCCGGGACCCCAGACCCAAATTCACCCTGAGACCCCTCCCCAAATTCACCCTGAGACCCCAGACCCAAATTCACCCCTGAGACCCCTCCCCAAATTCACCCTGAGACCCCAGACCCAAATTCACCCTGAGACCCCAGACCCAAATCAGCCCGGGACCCCAGACCCAAATTCACCCCGGGACCCCAGACCCAAATTCACCCCTGAGACCCCAGACCCAAATTCACCCCTGAGACCCCTCCCCAAATTCACCCTGAGACCCCTCCCCAAATTCCCCCAGGGCCCTGAGACCCCTCCCCAAATTCCCCCCGCGCCCCCTCCCCAAATTCCTGAGACCCCTCCCCAAATTCACCCGGAGACCCCTCCCCCAAAAAAACCCCAAAAGAGCCAAAAAAATCCTCCCAAAAATCCCCAAAAATCCCCAAAACCCCCAAATTTTGGGCCCCGAGACCCCTCCCCAAATTCCCCCCGGGCCCAGAGACCCCTCCCCAAATTCCTGAGACCCCTCCCCAAATTCACCCTGAGACCCCTCCCCAAAAAAACCGGAATTTTCAGACTACAAAAACCCCAAAAAGAGCCCAAAAACCCCCAAAAAACCCCAAAAACCCCCAAATTTTGGGCCCTGAGACCCCTCCCCAAATTCCCCCCGGGCCCAGAGACCCCTCCCCAAATTCCCCCCGCGCCCCCTCCCCAAATTCCGCGCTCACAGCCGCAGTAGCAGGAGAGGAGGAAGATGAGGCTGAAGATGAGCAGGAAGGTGATGTCGGTCTCCAGGATCCCTGCCAGGGGCGGGAATTGGGTCTGGGGGCTTCGGGAGACCCCTCCCCAAATTCACCGAGACCCCTCCCCAAATTCACGGAGACCCCTCCCCAAATTGAGGGGGCAGCCAGAAAAAAACCCGGAGGTTTTAGAGCCCGAAAAAGGCAAAAAAAAGGGAAAAAAATCGGAATTTTTGGGGTGAGACCCCTCCCCAAATTAACCCCGAGACCCCTCCCCAAATTCACGGAGACCCCTCCCCAAATTAACCGAGACCCCTCCCCAAAAATTCCGGAGATTTTTGGCCTCCAAAAGCCCCAAAAGAGGCAAAAAAAAAAGGCTCAAAGTGGCAGCAATGAAGCCCCCAGACCCAAATTGAAGCCCCCAGCCCCAATTGAAGCCCCCAGACCCAAATAAACCCCAAATAAACCCCCAAAACCCCCCCAAATCCCCCCAAAAATCCCCAAAAATCCCCAAAAAACCCCCCAAAATCCCCAAGAAAACCCCAAAAAACCCCCCAAAAACCCCAAAAATCCCCGAATTTGAAGCCCCCAGACCCAAATTGAAGCCCCCAGACCCAAATTGAAGCCCCCAGCCCCAAACTGAAGCCCCCAGCCCCAAATACACCCCAAGTAAACCCCCAAAACCCCCCCAAATCCCCCCAAAAATCCCAAAAAAAACCCCCAAAATCCCCAAAAAACCCTAAAAACTCCCCAAAAATCCCCGAATTTGAAGCCCCCAGACCCAAATTGAAGCCCCCAGACCCAAATTGAAGCCCCCAGCCCCAATTGAAGCCCCCAGACCCAAATAAAGCCCCAAAAATCCTCAAATAAACCCCAAGTAGACCCCCAAAAAACCCCCAAAATCCCAAAAAACCCCTAAAAACTCCCCAAAAATCGCCAAATTGAAGCCCCCAGACCCAAAATGAAGCCCCCAGCCCCAAATTGAAGCCCCCAGCCCCAAATAAACCCCAAATAAACCCCCAAAACCCCCCCAAATCCCCCCCAAAATCCCCAAAAAACCCCCCAAAATCCCCAAGAAAACCCCAAAAATCCCCCCAAAAAAACCAAAAAATCCCCAAACTGAAGCCCCCAGCCCCAAACTGAAGCCCCCAGCCCCAAATTGAAGCCCCCAGCCCCAAATAAACCCCAAATAAACCCCCAAACCCCCCCAAATCCCCCCCAAAATTCCCCCCAAAACCCCCCAAAATCCCAAAAAACCCCAAAAACCCCCAAAAATCCCCGAATTTGAAGCCCCCAGCCCCAAATTGAAGCCCCCAGACCCAACTGAAGCCCCCAGACCCAAATAAACCCCAACAAAATCCCCAAATAAAACCAAAAAATCCCCCCAAAGAAACCCCAAAAAATCCAAATTAATCTAAAAAAAAATCCCCAAACCCCCAAAAACCCCCCAAAATCCCCGAATTTGAAGCCCCCAGCCCCAATTGAAGCCCCCAGCCCCAATTGAAGCCCCCAGCCCCAAATAAACCCCAAATAAACCCCCAAAACCCCCCCAAATCCCCCCAAAAATCCCAAAAAATCCCCAAAAAACCCCCCAAAATCCCCAAGAAAACCCCAAAAATCCCCCCAAAAAAACCCAAAAATCCCCGAATTTGAAGCCCCCAGCCCCAATTTTGAAGCCCCCAGCCCCAATTGAAGCCCCCAGACCCAAATAAAGCCCCAAAAATCCTCAAATAAACCCCAAGTAGACCCCCAAAAAACCCGCAAAATCCCAAAAACCCCCTAAAAACTCCCCAAAAATCCCCAAACTGAAGCCCCCAGACCCAAATTGAAGCCCCCAGACCCAAATTTGAAGCCCCCAGACCCAAATAAACCCCAAATAAACCCCCAAAACCCCCCAAATCCCCCCCAAAATTCCCCCAAAAAACCCCCAAAATCCCCAAAAAAACCCCAAAAAACCCCAAAAATCCCCGAATTTGAAGCCCCCAGACCCAAATTGAAGCCCCCAGCCCCAATTTTGAAGCCCCCAGCCCCAAATACACCCCCAAAAAATCACCAAATAATCCCCAAAGAGACCCCCCAAAAAGCCCCAAAAAACCCCAAAAAACCCCAAAAATCCCCAAATTTGAAGCCCCCAGACCCAATTGAAGCCCCCAGCCCCAAATTTGAAGCCCCCAGACCCAAATAAACCCCCAAAACCCCCCCAAATCCCCCCCAAAATTCCCCCAAAAAAACCCCAAAATCCCAAAAAAACCCCCAAAATCCCCGAATTTGAAGCCCCCAGACCCAAATTGAAGCCCCCAGCCCCAATTTTGAAGCCCCCAGCCCCAATTTTGAAGCCCCCAGCCCCAATTTTGAAGCCCCCAGCCCCAATTTTCGCGCACCGAACTCGTCGGCCGAGAAGTGGCGCGTCCAGAAGGAGTCGCCGTTGGTCAGAACCATCTCGTACTCCAGCTCCAGCCCGCCGCCCTTCGGGGCAAATCCCGGGGATTTTGGGATTTTTGGGGATTTTTGGGATTTTTTAAATTTTGGGGATTTCGGGGTTTTTTTTTGGGGGGGGGTTGTGGCGTTTTTTGGGGTTTTTGGGGGGTTTTTGGGGTTCTTTTGAGGTTGATTTTGATTTTTTTGGCCTTTTTTTGGTGGATTTTTGGGAGGCTTTTCAGGAGGTTTTTGGGGTTTTTTGGTGAAGTTTTGGGGTTTTTGGGGTTTTTAGGGTGATTTTTGGGTTTTTCAGGGTGATTTTGAGGTGATTTTTGCGGTTTTTGGGGTCACTCACCCCACACTTGCTGAGCGCCACGTACCGAGCTTTGGGGCGGATTTTGGGGTTTTTGGGGGGATTTGGGGGTTTTTCAGGGTGATTTTGGGGTTTTTGGGGTGATTTTGGGTTTTTCAGGCTGTTTTTGGGGTGATTTTTGGGGTTTTTGGGGTTTTTAGGGTGATTTTGGGCTGTTTTTGGGGTGATTTTTGGGTTTTTGGAGGTGATTTTTGGGGTATTTCAGGCTGTTTTTGGGGTGATTTTTGGGGTTTTTGGGGTCACTCACCCCACACTTGCTGAGCGCCACGTACCGAGCTTTGGGGTGGATTTTGGGGTTTTTGGGGTGATTTGGGGGTTTTTCCGGGTGATTTTGGGCTGTTTTTGGGGTGATTTTGGGGTTTTTGGGTTGATTTTTGGGGTTTTTGGGGTTTTTGGGGGTGATTTTGGAGTGATTTTTGGGGTTTTTGGGGTGATTTTGGGGTGATTTTTGGGGTATTTTGGGCTGTTTTTGGGGTGATTTTTGGGGTTTTGGGTCACTCACCCCACACTTGCTGAGCGCCACGTACCGAGCTTTGGGGTGGATTTTGGGATATTTTGGGGAATTTTGATGGGGTTCTGGGGGTTTTTGGGGTTTTTGGGGTGCTTTTGGGCTGATTTTGGGGTGATTTTGGGTTTTTCAGGCTGTTTTTGGGGTGATTTTTGGGGTTTTGGGTCACTCACCCCTCACTTGCTGAGCGCCACGTACCGAGCTTTGGGGTGGATTTTGGGGTTTTTGGGGTGATTTGGGGGTTTTTCAGGCTGTTTTTGGGGTGATTTTTTGGGTTTTTGGGGTTTTTAAGGTGATTTTGAGGTTTTTGTGGGTTTTTGGGCTGTTTTTGGGGTGATTTTTGGGGTTTTTGGGGTCACTCACCCCTCACTTGCTGAGCGCCACGTACCGAGCTTTGGGGTGGATTTTGGGATATTTTGGGGTATTTTGATGGGGTTTTTGGGGTGATTTTTTGGGATTTTGGGGTTTTTCAGGGCGATTTTGGGGTTTTTAGGGTGATTTTGGGCTGATTTTGGGGTGATTTTTGGGGTTTTTGGGCTGTTTTTGGGGTGATTTTTGGGGTTTTTGGGGTCACTCACCCCACACTTGCTGAGCGCCACGTACCGAGCTTTGGGGCGGATTTTGGGGTTTTTGGGGGGATTTTGGGGTTTTTCAGGGCGATTTTGGGGTTTTTAGGGTGATTTTGGGGTTTTTGGAGGTGATTTTTGGGTTTTTCAGGCTGTTTTTGGGGTGATTTTAGGGGTATTTTGGGCTGTTTTTGGGGTGATTTTTGGGGTTTTTGGGGTCACACCCCACACTTGCTGAGCGCCACGTACCGAGCTTTGGGGTGGATTTTGGGGTTTTTGGGGGCATTTTGGGGTTTTTCAGGGCGATTTTGGGGTTTTTAGGGTGATTTTGGGTTTTTCAGGCTGTTTTTGGGGTGATTTTTTGGGTTTTTGGGGTTTTTAGGGTGATTTTGGGCTGTTTTTAGGGGTATTTTGGGCTGTTTTTGGGGTGATTTTTGGGGTTTTTGGGGTCACTCACCCCACACTTGCTGAGCGCCACGTACCACCAGCGCTCGCGCACCGAGCGGAAGCTGCGGCCGCTGGAGCAGCTCAGGACCCTCCCCGAGACCCCCGGCAGCACCTGGGGGGAGACCCCAGACCCAAAATTCACAAAGCCGGGACCCCCCCGGGACCCCTCCCCAAAAAAAACCCGGAGCTTTTAGGCCTCAAAATGCCCCAAAAATCCCCAAAAATGCCCCCAAAAAAGCCCCAAAAGCGCCAAGAAAAATGTCAGAAAAAAAGCCCCAAAAAAGCCACAGAAAACCCCAAATTTTGAGAGCTGAGACCCCTCCCCAAATTCCCTGAGACCCCTCCCCAAATTCCCTGAGACCCCTCCCCAAATTCCCTGAGACCCCTCCCCAAAATGTCCCCAGACCCCTGAGATCCCTCCCCAAAAACCCCGAATTTTCAGGCCCCAAAAAGCCCCAAAAAAGCCCCAAAAGCGCCCAAATTTTCGAGCTGAGACCCCTCCCCAATTTCCCGGGAAGCCCCCAGACCCAATTCCCTGGGACCCCTCCCCAAAATTCCCAGAGGCCCCTGAGACCCCTCCCCAAAAACCCCGAATTTTCAGACCCCAAAAAAGCCCCCAAAAAGCGGCCAAAATGTCCCAAAAAACCCCAAAAAAGCCCCAAAAAACCCCAAATTTTCGAGCCGAGACCCCTCCCCAAATTCCCCTGGACCCCTCCCCAAATTCTCTGAGACCCCTCCCCAAATTCTCTGAGACCCCTCCCCAAAACCCCCCAAGTTTCAGACCCCAAAACGCCCCAAAAAACCCCAAAAAAACCCAAAAAACCCAAATTTTCGAGCCGAGACCCCTCCCCAAATTGCCCGGGACCCCTCCCCAGTTTCCCGGGAAGCCCCCAGACCCAATTCGCACCTGGCAGCCGGACCAGGCGTACTGCGTGGTCAGGTTGATCACCTGGTTGTTCTCGGGCCGGATCACCGACTCCTTGGCCAGGCAGTCCTGGAGACCCCTCCCCAAATTAACCCCGAGAGACCCCTCCCCAAATTAACCCCGAGAGACCCCTCCCCAAATTAACCTGAGAGACCCCTCCCCAAATTAACTGTGAGACCCCTCCCCAAATTAACCCCCCGAGAGACCCCTCCCCAAATTAACTGTGAGACCCCTCCCCAAATTAACCCCCCGAGAGACCCCTCCCCAAATTAACCCCGAGAGACCCCTCCCCAAATTAACCCCCCGAGAGATCCCTCCCCAAATTAACCCCCCGAGAGACCCCTCCCCAAATTAACTGTGAGACCCCTCCCCAAATTAACCGTGAGACCCCTCCCCAAATTAACCGTGAGACCCCTCCCCAAAAATCCCGAATTTTCACACCCCAAAAATGCCCCAAAAAGCCCAAAAAACCCCAAATTTTGGGAGCTGAGACCCCTCCCCAAATTAACCCCAAAATCACAGAGACCCCTCCCCAAATTAACCCCGAGAGACCCCTCCCCAAATTAACCCCAAAATCACAGAGACCCCTCCCCTAATTAACCCCGAGACCCCTCCCCAAATTAACTGTGAGACCCCTCCCCAAATTAACCCCGAGACCCCTCCCCTAATTAACCCCGAGACCCCTCCCCAAATTAACCCCGAGACCCCTCCCCAAATTCACCAGCCCCAAAGCCCCCCCGACCCAAATACTCCCAGGGCCCCCAGCCCCAAATGAAGCCCCCAGCCCAAATTGAAGCCCCCAGACCCAATGGAAGCCCCCAGACCCAATTCTCACCTTGCCCCCCCCTCCTGTAGACCGCGGGCCATTGGGAGGGTTCCCAAAAGCCCCCAGCCCCAAATACCCCCCAAAGCCCCCAGACTCAAATCCCCCCAGACTCCCCCAAAGCCCCCAGCCCCAATTGAAGCCCCCAGCCCCAATTCTCACCTTGCCCCCCCTCCTGTAGACCGCGGGCCATTGGGAGGGGTCGTCGAAGTAGAGCAGAATGTTCTGGCAGCACTTGGCCTGCGGGGAATTGGGGCTGGGGGCTTCAATTGGGGCTGGGGGCTTCAATTGGGGCTGGGGGCTTCAATTGGGGCGGGGGGCTTCCACTGGGGCTGGGGGCTTCCACTGGGGCTGGGGGCTTTGGGAGGGATTTGGGGCTGGGGGCTTCAGTTGGGGCGGGGGGCTTCCACTGGGGCTGGGGGCTTCCACTGGGGCTGGGGGCTTCCACTGGGGCTGGGGGGTATTTGGGGCTGGGGGCTTCAATTGGGGCGGGGGACTTCCACTGGGGCTGGGGGCTTCAATTGGGGCTGGGGGCTTCAATTGGGGCTGGGGGGTATTTGGGGCTGGGGGCTTCAATTGGGGCTGGGGGCTTCCATTGGGGCTGGGGGCTTTGGGAGGGATTTGGGGCTGGGGGCTTCAATTGGGGCGGGGGGCTTCCACTGGGGCTGGGGGCTTCCATTTGGGCTGGGGGCTTCAATTGGGTCTGGGGGCTTCCATTTGGGCTGGGGGCTTCAATTGGGTCTGGGGGCTTCCTTTGGGGCTGGGGGCTTCAGGAGGGATTTGGGGCTGGGGGGTATTTGGGGCTGGGGGCTTCAATTGGGGCTGGGGGCTTCAATTGGGGCTGGGGGCTTTGGGAGGGATTTGGGGCTGGGGGCTTCCATTTGGGCTGGGGGCTCTCAATTGGGGCTGGGGGCTTCCTTTGGGGCTGGGGGCTTTGGGTGAATTGGGGGAATTTGGGTCTGGGGGCTTAGGGGGGTATTGAGGGGGGGTGATTTGGGTCTGGGGGCTTTGGGGGATATTTAGGGGGGTTATTTGGGTCTGGGGGCTTTGGGGATATTTAGGGGGGTGATTTGGGGTGATTTGGGTCTGGGGGCTTTGGGGGATATTTAGGGGGGGTTATTTGGGTCTGGGGGCTTTGGGGGGTGTTTAGGGGGGGTTATTTGGGTCTAGGGGCTCTGGGGGATATTTAGGGGGGTGATTTGGGTCTGGGGGCTTTGGGGGATATTTGGGGGGTGATTTGGGTCTGGGGGCTTTGGGGGATATTTGGGGGCGTTTATTTGGGTGACATTTGGGGTGATTTGGGTCTGGGGGCTCCCCCCGCGCCCCCTCCCCAAATTGGCGCTGACCTCGGGGTAGCGGAAGTGAAAATCCAGGCGGCCGAAATCGGAGAGGAAACAGAAACGGGTCAGGAACACCCAGTCCTGAATGGAGACCCCAGACCCAATTCAGAGAGACCCCAGACCCAATTCGGGAACACCCAGTCCTGCATGGAGACCCCAGACCCAATTCAGAGAGACCCCAGACCCAATTCAGGAACACCCAGTCCTGAATGGAGACCCCAGACCCAATTCAGGGATGGAGACCCCAGACCCAATTCAGGAACACCCAGTCCTGCATGGAGACCCCAGACCCAATTCAGGGATGGAGACCCCAGACCCAATTCAGGAACACCCAAATACCCCCAGGAAACAGAAACGGGTCAGGAACACCCAGTCCTGCATGGAGACCCCAGACCCAATTCAGGGATGGAGACCCCAGACCCAATTCAGGAACACCCAGTCCTGCAGAGACCCCAGACCCAATTCAGAGAGACCCCAGACCCAATTCAGGAACACCCAGTCCTGCATGGAGACCCCAGACCCAATTCAGGGATGGAGACCCCAGACCCAATTCAGGAACACCCAGTCCTGCATGGAGACCCCAGACCCAATTCAGGGATGGAGACCCCAGACCCAATTCAGGAACACCCAGTCCTGCAGAGACCCCAGACCCAATTCAGGGATGGAGACCCCAGACCCAATTCAGGAACACCCAAATACCCCCAGGAAACAGAAACGGGTCAGGAACACCCAGTCCGGCATGGAGACCCCAGACCCAATTCAGGGATGGAGACCCCAGACCCAATTCAGGAACACCCAGTCCTGAATGGGAGAGACCCCAGACCCAATTCAGGAACACCCAGTCCTGCAGAGACCCCAGACCCAATTCAGGGATGGAGACCCCAGACCCAATTCAGGAACACCCAGTCCTGCAGAGACCCCAGACCCAATTCAGGGAGACCCCAGACCCAATTCAGGAACACCCAGTCCTGAATGGAGACCCCAGACCCAATTCAGGGAGACCCCAGACCCAATTCAGGAACACCCAGTCCTGAATGGGAGAGACCCCAGACTCAATTCAGGAACACCCAGTCCTGAATGGAGACCCCAGACCCAATTCAGAGAGACCCCAGACCCAATTCAGGAACACCCAGTCCTGAATGGAGGGAGACCCCAGACCCAATTCAGGGGGACCCTGAAGCCCCCAGACCCAAATGAGGACCCCACCCAGAGACCCCAGACCCAATTCACCGGGACCCCAGACCCAATTCAGGGAGACCCCAGACCCAAATGGAGACCCAAATGGAGACCACAGATCCAAATGGGGACCCCAGACCCAAACGGAGACCCCAGACCCAAACTGAGACCCCAGACCCAAACGGGGACCCCAGACCCAAATGAGGACCCCAGTCCTGCAGAGCCCCCAGACCCAATTGGAGCCCCCAGACCCAAACGGGGACCCCAGACCCAAATTCTCCCCCCAAGACCCCCCCAGACCCCACTCAAGCCCCCCCGAACCCTCCCCGGAGCCCCCAGACCCAAATCCCACCCGAGACCCCTCCCCAAGCCCCGCGGTTGCCATGGCAACGGCCGCGCGCCGCGTTCCCGTGGCAACCGGGGCGGATTATTTGGGTCGGGGGTCCCGAACTGCCCCGGGACCCCCCAGGGACCCCCCAAAAACCGGGGGGGGGGGGGGCGGTGGGCGTGAATTGGGGGGGGGGTCCCGGTGGAATTTGGGGAGGGGTCCCGATGGAAATGGGGGGGGTCCCGGTGGAATTTGGGGAGGGGTCCCGATGGAAATGGGGGTGTCCGATATAAATGGGGGGGGTCCGGTGTAATTGGGGGGGGTCCGGATGTAATTTGGGGAGGGGTCCCGATAGAAATGGGGGGGTCCAGGTGTAATTTGAGGAGGGGTCCCGATGGAAATGGGGGGGTCCGGTGAATTTTGGGGGTCCCGTTATAAATTTGGGGAGGGGTCCCGATGGAAATGGGGGGGTCCAGTGTAAATGAGGGGGGTCCGGTGTAATTTGGGGAGGGGTCCGATGGAATTTGGGGGGGGTCCGGTGAATTTTAGAGGGGGTCCCGCTATAAATTTGGGGAGGGGGCGCTCCCTCTTAATATCCCCGGCATCACCGCTATAAAACTAAATTAAACTAAATTAAATTAAATTAAATTAAAATAAATCAAATTAACCCAATCAATCCCCCCGAGCCCCCCACCCAGTCCGGTGTCCCCCCAAGCCCCCCCCCCACCCCCGAAGCCCCCTCCCCAAATTCCCCGCTGACCTCCTTGGTGCTGATGCGGCCCCGCACGTATTTGGGGGCGCCTCCCGCGGGCAGCAGCAGCAGCAGCAGCAGCAGCGGCGGCAGCAGCGCCGGGGACCCCCAAAGCCGGGACCCCCCCGGGACCCCCAAACCCGCGGCGACCCCCGGGAGCCCCCCCGGGACCCCCGAACCCGCGGGGACCCCCCCCAAAAACGGGACCCCCCCCCCCGGCCGCAGCCCCATCGATCGCTGCCCGCGCTGGCCACGCCCACTGCGACACGGCCACGCCCACCGGGGGCGGGGCCAAGGGCGGGGCCGGGGCTGAGGGGATTTGAGGGAGGGGGAGTTTTGGGGGGGTTTCTGAGGGGAATATTTGGGGATTTTGGGGTTTTTTTCAGGGGTCTTGAGAGGTTTTGGGGGGTTGATGGGATTATGGGCAATTTTGGGGTGATTCGCAACGATTTTTGGGTGATGTGGGGGGATTTGGGGGGCGATTTTTGGGAGGATTTGGGGGGATTCTTAAGGGGTCTTGAGAGGTTGTGGGAGGTTCGTGGGATTCTGGGGTGATTTTGGGAGATTTGGGAGATTTTGGGGGATATTGGGGTGATTTGGAACAATTTTTGGGGGATATTGGGGTGATTTTTGGGGGATTTTAGGGGGATTTAGGGGGGGTTTGGGGGGGTTGGGGGATTTTCTGGGGTTTTTGGGGGGTCTTGAGAGGTTTTGGGGGCTTCGTGGGAGTTTGGGCAATTTTGGGGTGATTTGTAACGATTTTTGGGTGATTTTTGGGGATTTTCTTGGGGTTTTGGGTGATTTGGGGGGATTTAGGGCGATTTTGGGGGGATTTTACGGGGATTTGGGTGGGGATTTTGGGGTCTTCTAGAGTTTTTGAGGAGTTGGGGGGCTCTGAGTCGGTTTTGGGGGGGTTCAGAAGATTTTGAGCAATTTGGGGGGATTTTGGGGAGATTTTAGGGGATTTTGGGGCTTCTGAGTCGGTTTTGTGGGGTTGAAGAGATTCTGGGCAATTTTGGGGTGATTTGGAACAATTTTTGGCAGATTTGGAGCAATTCTGGGGTGTTATTAGGGTGATTTTGGGTAATTTAGAGGGATTTTGGGCAATTTAGGGGGATTTTGGGGGTCATGAGAGGTTTAGGGGGTTCGTGGGTCGGTTTTGAGGGGATTTAGGAGTTTTAAGCAATTTTGGGGTTGATTTGGAAGAATTTTTGGGTGGTTTTGGGGTGATTTTGAAGGACTTTGGGGAGAATTTCGCATTTTTTACCCCCAAAATCCCGAATTTCCCTCAGGCCCCGTCCACACCGATTCGTTAGCCGCGCCCTCTCTGTGACTACGCCCCCTTATTTACATAGCCACGCCCACATAAATTCCCGACCAAATTCCCTCCTCTTTTGGCCCCGCCCCCTCCGCAGGCCCCGCCCCCTCCCCCCGCCGCCGCCTCAGGAGCCGCCGCCAGCGGGTGAGGGGGGGAGGGGCCGCGCCTATCGCGGCTCTATCGCGGCTCTATCGCGACTTTATCGCCGCTTCCCGGCGCTTCGCGGAGCTCCCGCAGCGGCCCCGCCGAGCCCTCGCTGCTTCGCGGGGCCTGGCAGCGCCCGTGAGGCCTGCGGGACCCTTGCGGGCCCGGTGGGGGGAGGTGGGACTGAGGGGACGCGGGAATCGTGAGGGGGTGAGGGGGTTTTGGGGGGTCCTGAGGGGATCGTGAGGGGATGAGGGGATGCTGAGGGGTTGGTGAGGGGTCATGAGGAGTTTTGGGGGTCGTGAGGGGATTGTGAGGGGATGAGGAAGTTTTAGGGATGCTGAGGGGCCGTGAGGGGATTGTGAGGGAATAAAGAGCTTTTGGGGGGTTCTGAGGGGATCGTGAGGGGATTGAGAGGATTTTAGGCGGTTTTGGGGGGTCGTGAGGGGTTGAGGGGCTTTTAGGGGTGCTGGGGGGATGGTGAGGGGTCATGAGGAGTTTTGGGGGTCGTGAGGGGATGAGGGGCCTTTAGGGGATGCTGAGGGGGTCGTGAGGGGATCGTGCGGGGATGAGGAGTTTTTAGGGGTTCATGAGGGGATTGAGGAGGTTTTGGGTGGTCCTGAGGGCATTTTAGGAGGTTCTAGGGGATTCTGAGGGGATCGTGAGGGATTTTGGGAGGTCCTGAGGGGATCATGAGGAGATTTTGGGGAGATTTGGGGGATCCTGAGGGGATCGTGAGGGATTTTGGGGATACTGAGGGGATTTGGGGGTTCTGGGGAGGCTTCAGCATCCCAGGAGTGTAATCTGGAGCTTCCCGTTAAACTTTAGGGGTTTTTGGAGGGGTTTTGGGGGGGTTTGGAGGTTTTTGGAGTGTTTGAGGACGTCCTTGTGGGCTTTTGGGGTTTCTTTAGGATCTGGGATCCCCTATGAGCTTCGGACCATCTTTAGCACCTCCCGCTCCCATTTCCCCTCCTTTTAACCCCAAATTTTCTCTTCCAGCTCCGTTCCCCCCCCAACCTGGAACCATGGGGGTCCCCGGGGCGCTGCCGGCGCTGCTTTTGGGGCTGTTTTGGGTTTTTTTTGGGGCTCCCTCCCGGGTGGGAGCCGGCGATTGCAAAGGGCAGCGCCAGATCCTGAGGGGACCCCGCGGCTTCGTCACCGACGGCCCCGGCAACTACTCGGTCAACGGCAACTGCGAGTGGCTCATCGAGGGTGAGGCGCCCCGAAATCCCCCAGATTCACCCCAAAATCGGGCTCGGCGACCCCGAAAACCCCGAAATCGGCCCCCCAAACCCTCAAAGTTGGCCCCAAAACCCCCGAAATCCTGTGGGAAACGGAGCTTTCCCGGCCCCGTGAGGGAGCGGGAAGCGTGAGGGGGTCACGGAGGGGGGCGAGACCTCAAAATGGGCCCCAAAACCGCCAAAATTGCCGAAATTCGCCCCAAAATTGGGCTCGACGACCCCAATCCCCCCCCTCCGATCCTAAAATCCCCTCAGAGAACCCCAAAATCCCCTCAGAGAGCCCCAAAATCGGCCCCAAAACCCCCTCAGACTTCAAAACTCCACTAAGAGACACCAACGTTTTTTGTTGTTTGTTTTTTTTCTTGGTTTTTTTTTTTTTTTTTTTTAATAGGGGATTTTTTTTAACGGGGTTTGGGGGATTTTGGGGTTTTTGAGGTCTCCCCTTCCCCTACCCCAATTATGGGAACCTCACATCTGCAAGGGGGCGCCCTCCTCTTCAAGGCACCTTTATGGGATTTGAATGGGATTTTAATGAAATTATTTTGGGTTTTTTAATAGGGTTTTAATGGGATTATTGTGGATTTTTTTAATAGGATTTTTTAGGGGTTTTGAGGGTTTTTGGGGTTTGGGTTCTTTTGGGGTCTCCCCTGCCCCTTCCCCAGTTATGAGACCCTCACATCCGCCAGGGGCACCCTCCTCTTCAAGGGACTTTTATGGGATTTCAGTGGGATTTTAATGAAATTATTTTGGGTTTTTTAATAGGATTTTTTTGGGATTTTTAAGGGGTTTTGAAGGTTTTTGGGTTTGGGTTCTTTTGGGGTCTCCCCTGCCCCTTCCCCAATTATGAGACCCTCACATCTGCCCTCCTCTTAAAGGGACCTTTGTGGGATTTCAGTAGGATTTTAATGGGATTAATTTGGGGTTTTTAATGGGATTCTTAGGTGGCTTTTGAGGTTTGGGATTTTTGAGGTCTCCCCTGCCCCTTCCCCAATTTTCAGACCCTCACATCTGCCAGGGGGCGTCCTCCTCTTCAAGGGACCTTAATGGGATTTCAGTGGGATTTCAATGGGATTTCAATGGGATTTTAATGAGATTATTTTGGGGTTTTTTAATAGGATTTTTGGGGGTTTTTAGGGGGTTTTTGGGGTTTGGGTTCTTTTGGGGTCTCCCCTTCCCCAATTTTCAGCCCCTCACACCCGCCAGGGGGCGCCCTTCCCTTTGACATCACCCCAATGGGATTTTCTCAGAATCCCCCAATTTGCTCGGATTTTTGGGGGGATTTTTGGGATTTTTCTGGGGTTTTTTTTACCTCTCCCCTGCGGACCCCTCCCCAATCGCAGCCCCCAGCCCCCGGCACAGGATCCTGCTGACGTTCACCTTCATGGACACGGAGTGCACCTACGATTACCTGTTCGTGTACGACGGCGCCTCCACGCGCAGCCGCCTGCTGGCCGCGCTCAGCGGCAGCGCCCGGCCCGCCCCCCTCGAGGCCACCTCGGGAAAGGTCGGGATTTGGGGATATTTGGGGTTTTATTGGGGATTTTTGGGGATTTATTGGGGATATTTGGGGTTTTTTGGGGTTTTATTGGGGATTTTTGGGGATTTTTGGGGATTTTTGGGGAATGTTTCTCCACGCGCAGCCGCCTGCTGGCCGCGCTCAGCGGCAGCGCCCGGCCCGCCCCCCTCGAGGCCACCTCGGGAAAGGTCAGAATTTGGGGATTTATTGGGATTTTTGGGGTTTTATTGGGGATTTATTGGGGTTTTTTGGGGATTTTTTGGGTATTATAGGGGATTTATTGGGGATTTATTGGGGATTTTTGGGAAAGGTCAGAATTTGGGGATATTTGGGGTTCTTTGGGGGATTTTGGGGATTTATTGGCGTGTTTTGTAAGATTTTGCCATTTCAATGTGGGTTTTTTGGTAGGATTTGGAGATTTTCTTGGGTTTTTTGCCATTTCTATGGGATTTTTTAGGGATTTCATAATTTTCTTGGAGGTTTTTGTAGGATTTTGCCATTTCAATGCAGTTTTTTTGGGGATTTCATGATTTTAATGTGGTTTTTTTTAGGATTTTGCCATTTCAATGCGGTTTTTTTGGGATTTCACTATTTTAATGTTTTTTTTTTTGTTTTTTCCCCTCTGCAGATGCTGCTGCACCTGTTCAGTAATGCCAACTGGCGTTTTCTTGGGGTTTTTTGGGGATTTCACAATTTTCTTGGGGTTTTTTGTAGGATTTTACTATTTCAATGCGGTTTTTGGTAGGATTTGGGGATTTTCTTGTGGTTTTTGCCATTTCCATGGGATTTATTGGGGATTTCACAATTTTGTTGTGGTTTTTTGTAGGATTTTGCCATTTCAATGTGGGTTTTTTGGTAGGATTTGGGGATTTTCTTGTGGTTTTTGCCATTTCCGTGGGGTTTTTTTCAGGATTTCGCCGTTTCAATGGATTTTCTTGCAGGGTTTTGCCGTTTCAGTGCGGTTTTTTTTGGGGATTTCACGATTTTAATACATGAATTTTGTGTTTTTCCTCACTGCAGATGCTGCTGCACCTGTTCAGCGATGCCAACTACAACCTGCTGGGCTTCAACGCCACCTGGGCGCTGTCGCTGTGCCCGGGCGGCTGCTCGGGCCGGGGCCGCTGCCACCCCCAGGGGCACTGCCAGTGCCAGCCGGGCTGGGGGGGCCCCGACTGTGCCACCCCCGAGTGTGCCCAGCACTGCCACCCCCAGGGGGGCACCTGCAACCAGGTGAGAACCCGAAATCTGGGGGGAGTTTGGGGTTTAATTGGGATTTTTTGGGATTTATGGGGGTTTTTGGGGGTTTTTGTGCCCCCAGTGTGGCACCCCCGAGTGTGCCCAGCACTGCCACCCCCAGGGGGGCACCTGCAACCAGGTGAGACCCCGAAATCTGGGGGGAATTTGGGGTTTTGGGTTTTTTTTGGGGATTTTTTTGGGGATTTTTTTGCAATTTTTGGGGAATTTTTGAGGATTTTTTGGGGGGATTTTTTGGGATTTTTGGGGCATTTTTTGGGGATTTTTTTTGGGATTTTTTTGAGGATTTTTTTGGGAATATTTTTGGATTTTTGGGGCATTTTTCTGCCCCCCGTGTGGCACCCCCGAGTGTGCCCAGCACTGCCACCCCCAGGGGGGCACCTGCAACCAGGTGAGACCCCGAAATCTGGGGGGAATTTGGGGATTTGTTGGGTTTTTTTGGGGGGATTTTTTTGGGAATTTTTAGGGATTTTTGGTGATTTTTGGGGATTTTTTTTTTTTTTTTTTTGAGAGTTTTTTGGGATTTTTGGGGGGGAATTTTTGGGGATTTTTTGAGATTTTTTTGGGGACTTTTTGGGTTTTTTTTTTTTTTGGTATTTTTTTGGGGTTTTTTGGGGTTTTTTTGAGGGGGGATTTTTGAGGGTTTTTTGGGGGAATTTTTGGGGGGGATTTTTTGGGGGGGATTTTTTGGGGATTTTCTGGGATTTTTTGGGGGGATTTTGGGGCCATTTTGAGGATTTTCTAGAATTTCAGAGACTCCAAAACCTCCAGAAATGGCTCCAGGAGACCCCAAAACAGAACTGAGAGACCCCAAAACCTCCAGAAATGGAACAGAGACACCCCAAAACCTCCAGAAATGACTCTGAGACACCCCAAAATCCCTAAAAGCGCCTTTTTAACCCCAAAGTTTGGTTGATTTTAGGGGACAGGACGCTGTGAGTGCCGGGCAGGATTTGTGGGGTTCGGCTGCGACCTCGCCCTGGGGGACCCCAAAACCAAACTGAGACACCCCAAAACCAAACGGAGACACCCCAAAATGGGACACAGACACCCCAAAATCCCTAAAAACGCCTTTCTCACCCCAAATTTGTGTTTATTTCAGGCCACAGGACGCTGTGAGTGCCGGGCGGGATTTGTGGGGTTCGGCTGCGACCTCGCCCTGGGGGACCCCAAAACCAAACTGAGACACCCCAAAACCAAACGGAGACACCCCAAAATGGGACACAGACACCCCAAAATCCCTAAAAACGCCTTTCTCACCCCAAATTTGTGTTTATTTCAGGCCACAGGACGCTGCGAGTGCCGGGCGGGGTTTGTGGGGTTCGGCTGCGACCTCGCCCTGGGGGACCCCAAAACCAAACGGAGACACCCCAAAACTGAACTGAGAGACCCCAAAACTGAACTGAGAGACCCGAAACCCCCCAAAACAGAACTGAGACACCCCAAAATCCCTAAAAGCGCCTTTCTCACCCCAAATTTGTGTTTATTTCAGGCCACAGGACGCTGTGAGTGCCGGGCGGGATTTTTGGGGTTCAGCTGCGACCTCGCCCTGGGGGACCCCAAAACTGAACTGAGAGACCCCAAAACTGAACTGAGAGACCCGAAACCCCCCAAAACAGAACTGAGACACCCCAAAATCCCTAAAAGCGCCTTTCTCACCCCAAATTTGTGTTTATTTCAGGCCACAGGACGCTGTGAGTGCCGGGCGGGATTTTTGGGGTTCAGCTGCGACCTCGCCCTGGGGGACCCCTCGGGGGGGGGGCGCTGGTACCGGGTCAGCCCCGGGGACCCCGAATTCACCCCCAGGACGGCGGCAGCCGGGGCCGTGCTGCCCGGGACCGGCATGTTCTACGTGTTCGGGGGTGAGTTTGGGGCAAAAACGGGCAATTTTGGGCAAAAAATGGGCAAAAAATGGGAAAAAATGGGAAAAAATGGGATTTTAGAGGGAAAAAATGGGGGAAAAAATGTGGATTTTTGGGGGGATTTGGGGGCAGCCAGGGCCGTGCTGCCTGGGACAGGGATGCTCTGCGTGTTCGGGGGTGAGTTTGGGGGAAAAACGGGCGATTTTGGGCAAAAAATGGGAAAAAAATGGGATTTTTGGGGGGTTTTATGGGGTTTTTAGGGGATTTTTGGGGGGTTTTTGGGGAGCTTTTAGGGGGATTTGGGGGCTGCTGGGGCTGTTCTGCCCGGGACGGGGATGCTCTGTGTGTTCGGAGGTGAGTTTGGGGCAAAAACGGGCGATTTTGGGCAAAAAATGGGAAAAAGTGGGAAAAAATGGGATTTTAGAGGGAAAAAATGGGGAAAAAATGTGGATTTTTGGGGGGATTTGGGGGCAGCCGGGGCCGTGCTGCCCGGGACGGGGATGCTCTGCGTGTTCGGGGGTGAGTTTGGGGCAAAAACGGGCGATTTTGGGCAAAACATGGGCAAAAAATGGGAAAAAACGGGAAAAAATGGGATTTTTGGGGGGTTTTATGGGGTTTTTAGGGGATTTTTGGGGGGATTTGGGGGCTGCTGGGGCCGTGCTGCCTGGGACAGGGATGCTCTGCGTGTTTGGGGGTGAGTTTGGGGCAAAAACGGGCGATTTTGGGCAAAAAATGGGAAAAAACAGGAAAAAATGGGAAAAAATGGGATTTTTGGGGGGTTTTATGGGGTTTTTAGGGATTTTTGGGGGATTTGGGGGCTGATGGGGCTGTTCTGCCGGGACGGGGATGCTCTGCATACTCTCACGAGATGTGTGGGGCAAAAACGGGCGATTTTGGGCAAAAAATGGGCAAAAAATGGGAAAAAATGGGATTTTGGGGGGATTTTACAGGGAAAAAATGGGGAAAATGGGAAAAAATGGGAAAAAATGGGAAAAAATGGGATTTTTGGGGGATTTTACAGGGAAAAAATGGGGAAAAATGGGAAAAAATGGGAAAAAATGGGATTTTTGGGGGATTTTACAGGGAAAAATGGGGAAAAATGGGAAAAAATGGGAAAAAATGGGATTTTTGGGGGGTTTTTAGGGTTTTTTTGGGGGGGGTTTTAGGGGGATTTGGGGGCTGCTGGGGCTGTTCTGCCTGGGACCGGGATGCTCTACGTGTTTGGGGGTAAATCCCGGGGTTTTGGGCAAAAATGGGGAAAAAATGATGAAAAAATGGGATTTTTGGGGGGTTTTATGGGGTTTTTAGGGGGTTTTTGGGGGGATTTGGGGATTTTTTAAATGGGATTTTTGGGGGCTTTTTTGTTTTTTTTTTTTTTTTAATGGGATTTTTTGTGGTTTTTGGGGTTTTTTGAATGGGATTTTTGGGGTTTTTTTTTGGTTTATTTAAATGGGATTTTTTGGAGGTTTTTGGGGTTTTTTTTAATGGGATTTTTTGTGGTTTTTGGGGTTTTTTAAATGGGATTTTTTGGGGCATGGATGGGATTTTTGGGGGGTTTTGGGGTTTTTTGAATGGGATTTTTGGGGGGGTTTTGGTGTTTTTTTAATGGGATTTTTGGGGTTTTTTTTGGGTTTTTTAATGGGATTTTTGGGGGGGTTTTTGGTGTTTTTTTAATGGGATTTTTGGGGTTTTTTTGGGTTTCTTTGATGGGATTTTTTGGGTTTTTGGTGTTTTTTTTTAATGGGATTTTTGGGGTTTTTTTGGGTTTCTTTGATGGGATTTTTGGGGGGTTTTTGGGGTTTTTTAATGGGATTTTTGGGGTTTTTTTGGGTTTCTTTGATGGGATTTTTGTGGGGTTTTTTGGGTTTCTTTGATGGGATTTTTTGGGGTTTTTGGGGTTTTTTAATGGGATTTTTGGGGTTTTTTTGGGTTTCTTTGATGGGATTTTTGGGGGGTTTTTGGGGTTTTTTAATGGGATTTTTGGGGGGTTTTTTTGGGTTTCTTTGATGGGATTTTTGGGTTTTTTTTGGGTTTCTTTGATGGGATTTTTGTGGTTTTTGGGGTTTTTTGAATGGGGTTTTTCGGGGGATGGATTGAGGGGATTTGGGGGAATTTGGGGAGGGGTCCTGAGCGTGTCCCCCTGCCCAGGGCTGGACCTGAACGAGGCCCTGGGGGATCTGGGATTTTTGGGATTTTTGGAGTTTTGGGGTTTTTTGAATGGGGTTTTTTGGTTTTTTTGGTTTTTTTTTTTTTTTTTTTAATGGGATTTTTGGGGGGTTTTTGGTGTTTTTTTAATGGGATTTTTGGGGGTTTTGGGGTTTTTTTAAATGGGATTTTTGGGGGTTTTTGGGGTTTTTAATGGGATTTTTGGGTTTTTTTTGGGTTTCTTTGATGGGATTTTTGTGGTTTTTGGTGTTTTTTGAATGGGGTTTTTTGGGGTTTTTGGGGTTTTTTAATGGGATTTTTGGGGTTTTTTTGGGTTTCTTTGATGGGATTTTTGTGGTTTTTGGGGTTTTTTGAATGGGGTTTTTTGGGGGATGGATTGAGGGGGATTTGGGGGAATTTGGGGAGGGGTCCTGAGCGTGTCCCCCTGCCCAGGGCTGGACCTGAACGAGGCCCTGGGGGATCTGCTCGGGTACAACTTCAGCTCCAACCGATGGCAGCGGATCCCCGAGAGCCCCGGGAGCCCCAGCCCGGTGAGACCCCTCCCCAAATTACCCTAAATTACCCTAAAATTACCCTAAAATCCCTTCTCCGGTGAGACCCCTCCCCAAATTACCCAAAATTACCCAAAATTACCCTAAAATCCCTTCTCCGGTGAGACCCCTCCCCAAATTACCCTAAATTACCCTAAAATTACCCTAAAATCCCTTCTCCGGTGAGACCCCTCCCCAAATTACCCAAAATTACCCAAAATTACCCTAAAATCCCTTCTCCGGTGAGACCCCTCCCCAAATTACCCTAAATTACCCTAAAATTACCCTAAAATCCCTTCTCCGGTGAGACCCCTCCCCAAATTACCCAAAACTGCCCTAAAACTGCCCTAAAATCCCTTCTTCGGTGAGACCCCTCCCCAAATTACCCAAAATTACCCTAAAATTTCCCTAAAATCCCTTCTCCGGTGAGACCCCTCCCCAAATTACCCAAAATTACCCTAAAATTACCATAAAATTACCCTAAAATTGCTCTAAAATCCCTTCTCAGGTGAGACCCCTCCCCAAATTACCCAAAATGACCCAAAATTACCCTAAAATTACCCTAAAATTACCCTAAAATCCCTTCTCCGGTGAGACCCCTCCCCAAATTACCCAAAATTACCCTAAATTACCCTAAAATCCCTTCTTCGGTGAGACCCCTCCCCAAATTACCCTAAATTACCCTAAAATTACCCTAAAATCCCTTCTCCGGTGAGACCCCTCCCCAAATTACCCAAAACTGCCCTAAAATCCCTTCTCCGGTGAGACCCCTCCCCAAATTACCCTAAATTACCCTAAAATTACCCTAAAATCCCTTCTCCAGTGAGACCCCTCCCCAAATTACCCAAAACTGCCCTAAAACTGCCCTAAAATCCCTTCTCCGGTGAGACCCCTCCCCAAATTACCCAAAATGACCCAAATTAACCCAAAATTACCCTAAAATTACCCTAAAATCCCTTCTCTGGTGAGACCCCTCCCCAAATTACCCAAAATTACCCAAAACTACCCTAAAATTACCCTAAAATTACCCCAAAGTCCCTGCCCCGCTGAGACCCCTCCCCAAATTAACCCAAAAATCCCCAATATGCCCCCAAAAATCCCTGCCCTGGTGAGACCCCTCCCCAAATTAGCCTAAATTACCCAAATTAACCCAAATTTACCCAAAATTACCCTAAAATCCCTTCTCTGGTGAGACCCCTCCCCAAATTAACCCAAATTTACCCAAATTAACCCAAAATTCCCCTAAAATTCCCCCCAATCTCCCCAAATCCACCCCAAGCACCCCAAAATCCGCCCTAAATCACCCCCAAACCCACCTGGACCACCCCAGATCCCCCCAAATCCCCCCAAATCCACCCCAATCACCCCAAAATTTACCCAAAATCCGCCCCAAGTGCCCCAAAATCCACCCCAAACGCCCCCAAATCCCCAAAATCCACCTTAAACCCACCCCCAACCCCCCGAATTTTGCCCCAAAGCCCCAAATTTCACCCCAAATTTCCCGTTTGCCCTCCCAGGCCGCCCCCAATTTCACCCAACCCCTGACATTGCCCCCCAGATTTGCCCCAACCCCCCCAGATTTGCCCCAACCCCTCCAAATTTTGCCCCAAACCTGACATTTCCCCCCAAATTTTGCCCCCACCCTGACATTTGCCCGCAGATTTGCCCCACCCCTGACATTTCCCCCCCAAAATTTGCCCCAAACCCCCCAGATTTGCCCCCACCCCTGACATTTGCCCCCGTGTTCTGCCCCACCCCTGACATTTCTCCCCGGATTTGCCCCAACCCCCCCAGATTTGCCCCCACCCCTGCCATTTCCCCCTGGATTTTGCCCCCACCCTGACATTTGCCCCCGTGTTTTGCCCCCACCCTGACATTTCCCCCCAGATTTGCCCCAACCCCCCCAGATTTGCCCCAACCCTGACATTTCCCCCCAGATTTTGCCCCAAAACCCCCAGATTTGCCCCACCCCTGACATTTCCCCCCGGATTTGCCCCCAACGCCCCCAGATTTGCCCCCAACCCTGACTTTTCCCCCAAATTTTGCCCCCAACCCCCCCAGATTTGCCCCACCCCTGACATTTCCCCCCAAATTTTGCCCAAACCCCCCCAGATTTGCCCCAACCCTGACATTTCCCCCCGGATTTGCCCCAACCTCCCAGATTTGCCCCCACCCTGACATTTCCCCCCCAGATTTGCCCCAACCCCCCCCAGATTTGCCCCAACCCTGACATTTCCCCCCAAATTTTGCCCCAAACCCCCCCAGATTTGCCCCAACCCTGACATTTCCCCCCGGATTTGCCCCAACCTCCCCAGATTTGCCCCCACCCTGACATTTCCCCCCAGATTTTGCCCCCAACCCCCCCAGATTTGCCCCACCCCTGACATTTCCCCCCAGATTTGCCCCAACGCCCCCAGATTTGCCCCAACCCCTGACTTTTCCCCCCAGATTTGCCCCAACCCCCCCAGATTTGCCCCAAACCCCTGACATTTCCCCCCAGATTTGCCCCCAACCCCCTAATTTTGCCCCAAACCCTGACATTTCCCCCTGGATTTTACCCCCACCCCTGACATTTCCCCCAAATTTTGCCCCAACGCCCCAGATTTGCCCCACCCCTGACATTTCCCCCCAAATTTTGCCCCCAATCCCCCCAGATTTGCCCCAAACTCTGACATTCCCCACAAATTTTGCCCCAACCCCCCCAGATTTGCCCCAACCCTGATATTTCCCCCCAAATTTTGCCCCAAACCCCTGACATTTCCCCCCAGATTTGCCCCAACGCCCCAGATTTGCCCCCAACCCCCTAATTTTGCCCCAAACCCCTGACATTTCCCCCCCAATTTTGCCCCAACCCCCCCAGATTTGCCCCCAACCCTGACTTTTCCCCCAGATTTGCCCCCAGCCCCCTAATTTTGCCCCAAACCCCTGACATTTCCCCCCAAATTTTGCCCCCAAACCCCCCAGGTTTGCCCCCACCCCTGACATTTCCCCCCAGATTTTGTCCCCAAACCCCCCAAATTTGCCCCAACCTCCCCCCAAATTTGCCCCAAACTCTGACATTTCCCCCCAGATTTGCCCCAACCCCCCCCAGATTTGCCCCCACCCCTGACATTTCCCCCCCAAAATTTGCCCCAACCCCCCCAGATTTGCCCCAACCCCTGACATTTCCCCCCGGATTTTACCCCCACCCCTGACTTTTCCCCCAGATTTGCCCCCAACCCCCCCCAGATTTGCCCCAAACTCTGACATTTCCCCCCAAATTTTGCCCCAACCCCCCCAAATTTTGCCCCCACCCTGACATTTCCCCCCAAATGTTGCCCCAACCCCTGACATTGCCCCCCAGATTTGCCCCAACCCCCCCAGATTTGCCCCCACCCCTGACATTCCCCACAAATTTTGCCCCAACGCCCCCAGATTTGCCCCAACCCCTGACATTCCCCCCGGATTTGCCCCCACCCCTGCCATTTCCCCCCGGATTTTACCCCCACCCTGACATTTCCCCCCCGGATTTTGCCCCCACACCCCCCAGGTTTGCCCCCAACCCTGACATTTCCCCCCAAATTTTGCCCCAACGCCCCCAGATTTGCCCCCAACCCTGACTTTTCTCCCCAGATTTGCCCCCAACCCCCCCGGATTTGCCCCCACCCTGACATTTCCCCCCGGATTTTGCCCCACCCCTGACATTTGCCCCCGTGTTTTGCCCCACCCCTGACATTTCCCCCCGGATTTTGCCCCAACCCCCCCAAATTTTGCCCCAACCCTGACATTCCCCACAGATTTTGCCCCAATCCCCCCAGATTTGCCGCCCCACCCCTGACATTTCCCCCGGATTTGCCCCCAACCCTGACATTTCCCCCCAAAATTTGCCCCCAACCCTGACATTTTCCCCCAGGTTTGCCCCAAACCCCCCCAGATTTGCCCCAAACCCCTGACATTTCCCCCCAGATTTGCCCCAACCCCCCCAGATTTGCCCCAACCCTGACATTTCCCCCCCAATTTTGCCCCAAACCCCCCAGATTTTGCCCCACCCCTGACATTTCCCCCCAAATTTTGCCCCAAACCCCCCAAATTTTGCCCCACCCCTGCCATTTCCCCCCTAATTTTGCCCCACCGCTGACATTTGCCCCGTGTTCTGCCCCAGGCCCCGCGGCACTCGCACTCGGCCGTGGCCTGGGGGGACACCCTGGTGATTTTTGGGGGGCAGCTGCGGGGGGGGGGCCCTGACCAACGACCTGTGGGGCTGGGACCCCCCGGGAGCCCCCCGGGACGGGGCTGGGGGGGGGTGGCGGCTGCTGCAGCCCCCCAGGAACGACCCCCGGAGCCCCCCCGGGCTGGCCGGGCACGGCGCCGCCCTGGTGGACGGAGAGTGGCTCTACGTCTTCGGGGGTGAGCATTTGGGGGGAATTGGGGGGTTTGGGGGGATTTTGGGGGATTTTGGGGTTGTTTGAGGGGATTTTGGGGGATTTTGGGGTTGTTTGAGGGGATTTTGGGGGGATTTTGGGGGGTTTGGAGCCCCCCGGGCTGGCCGGGCACGGCGCCACCCTGGTGGACAGCGAGTGGCTCTACGTCTTTGGGGGTGAGGATTTGGGGGGATTTTGGGGGGTTTGGGGGATTTTGGGGTGGTTTAGGGGGGTTTTAGGGGATTTAGGGGGGGTTGGGGGGATTTTGGGGGGATTTTGGGGTGAATCCCCCTCAATGTTTGGGGTGAATCCCCCTGATTTTGGGGGATTTTGGGGTGAATCCCCCGGATTTTGGGGTGAATCCCCCTCAATGTTTGGGGTGAATCCCCAGGATTTTGGGGTGAATCCCCCGGATTTTGGGGTGAATCCCCCCGGGATTTTGGGGTGAATCCCCCAGGATTTTGGGGTGAATCCCCCTCAATGTTTGGGGTGAATCCCCCGGATTTTGGGGTGAATCCCCCTCAATGTTTGGGGTGAATCCCCCCGGATTTTGGGGTGAATCCCCCTCAATGTTTGGGGTGAATCCCCCTCAATGTTTGGGGTGAATCCCCCCGGATTTTGGGGTGAATCCCCCTCAATGTTTGGGGTGAATCCCCCTCAATGTTTGGGGTGAATCCCCCTCAATGTTTGGGGTGAATCCCCCGGATTTTGGGGTGAATCCCCAGGATTTTGGGGTGAATCCCCCCTGGATATTGGGGTGAATCCCCCCAGGATTTTGGGGTGAATCCCCCTCAATGTTTGGGGTGAATCCCCAGGATTTTGGGGTGAATCCCCCCCCCGATTTTGGGGTGAATCCCCCCGGATTTTGGGGTGAATCCCCCCAGGATTTTGGGGTGAATCCCCCTGGGATTTTGGGGTGAATCCCCCTCAATGTTTGGGGTGAATCCCCCCAGGATTTTGGGGTGAATCCCCCGGATTTTGGGGTGAATCCCCCCGGGATTTTGGGGTGAATCCCCCTCAATGTTTGGGGTGAATCCCCCGGATTTTGGGGTGAATCCCCCTCAATGTTTGGGGTGAATCCCCCGGATTTTGGGGTGAATCCCCCGGATTTTGGGGTTCATCCCCCCGATTTTGGGGTTCATCCCCCCGATTTTGGGGTGAATCCCCCCGTTTTTGGTGTTCGCAGGCCGCACCCCCCGGGACGTTTTCTCCTCGGGGCTCTTCCGGTTCCACCTCCCCTCGGGGGGGCCCTGGGAGCCCGTGGGGGTCTGGGGGGGCAAAGCCCCCCGGGCTGCCGGGCACTCGATGGTGTTCCATCAACCCTCACGGAGCCTGCTGGTGTATGGGGGGCACCGGCCCTCAACTGCCAGGTTTGTACTGGTTTGTACTGGGAGGCACTGGGACCGAGATTTGGGGGGGTTTGGGGTAATTTGGGGGGGTTTGGGGTAATTTGGGGGGGTTTCAGGGGGTTTGGGGGCACTCCCTGCTGTTCCACCCCCCGACACGGAGCCTGCTGGTCTACGGGGGGCACCGACCCTCAACGGCCAGGTTTGCACTGGTTTGTACTGGTTTATACTGGGAGGGACTGGGACCGAGATTTGGGGGGGTTTGGGGGGTTTTTATGGGATTTTTTGGGGTTTTTATGGGGATTTTAGGGGACTTGGAGAGACTTGGAATGACTGGTTTATACTGGGAAGGGACTGGGAGTCACTGGTTTGTACTGGGAGGGACTGGGACCGAGATTTGGGGGGGTTTTGGGGTAATTTGGGGGGGTTTGGGGTAATTTGGGGGGATTTTGGGGGGTTTTTATGGGATTTTTTGGGGTTTTTATGGGGATTTTAGGGGACTTGGAGAGACTTGGAATGACTGGTTTATACTGGGAAGGGACTGGGAGTCACTGGTTTGTACTGGGAGGGACTGGGACCGAGATTTGGGGGGGTTTTGGGGTAATTTGGGGGGGTTTGGGGTAATTTGGGGGGGTTTCAGGGGTTTTGGGGGCACTCCCTGCTGTTCCACCCCCCGACACGGAGCCTGCTGGTCTACGGGGGGCACCGACCCTCCACTGCCAGGTCTGTACTGGTTTGTACTGGTTTGGACTGGGAGGGACTGGGACCGAGATTTGGGGTAATTTGGGGGGGTTTTGGGGGGTTTGGGGGCACTCCCTGCTCTTCCACCCCCCGACACGGAGCCTGCTGGTCTACGGGGGGCACAGACCCTCAACGCCAGGTTTGTACTGGTTTGTACTGGTTTGTACTGGGAGGGACTGGGACCGAGATTTGGGGGGGTTTGGGGTAATTTGGGGGGATTTGGGGGGTTTGGGGGGGTTTCAGGGGGTTTGGGGGGCACTCCCTGCTCTTCCACCCCCCGACACGGAGCCTGCTGGTCTACGGGGGGCACAGACCCTCAACGGCCAGGTTTGCACTGGTTTGTACTGGTTTATACTGGAGGGACTGGGAGGGACTGGGACCGAGATTTGGGGGGGTTTGGGGTAATTTGGGGGGGTTTCAGGGGGTTTTTATGAGATTTTTTGGGGTTTTTATGGGGATTTTAGGGACTTGGAGAGACTTGGAATGACTGGTTTATACTGGGAAGGGACTGGGAGTCACTGGTTTGTACTGGGAGGCACTGGGACCGAGATTTGGGGGGGTTTGGGGTGATTTGGGGGGGTTTCAGGGGGTTTGGGGGCACTCCCTGCTCTTCCACCCCCCGACACGGAGCCTGCTGGTCTACGGGGGGCACCGACCCTCCACTGCCAGGTTTGCACTGGTTTGTACTGGTTTATACTGGGAGGGACTGGGACCGAGATTTGGGGGTTTGGGTAATTTGGGGGGGTTTGGGGTAATTTGGGGGCACTCCCTGCTGTTCCACCCCCCGACACGGAGCCTGCTGGTCTATGGGGGCACCGACCTTCAACTGCCAGGTTTGTACTGGTTTGTACTGGTTTGTACTGGGAGGGACTGGGACCGAGATTTGGGGTAATTTGGGGGGTTTCAGGGGGTTTGGGGGCACTCCATGTGTTCCACCCCCCGACACGGAGCCTGCTGGTCTACGGGGGGCACCGACCCTCAACGGCCAGGTTTGTACTGGTTTATACTGGGAGGCACTGGACCGAGATTTGGGGGGTTTGGGGTGATTTGGGGGGGTTTCAGTGGTTTGGGGGCACTCCCTGCTGTTCCACCCCCCGACACGGAGCCTGCTGGTCTACGGGGGGCACAGACCCTCCACTGCCAGGTTTGTACTGGTTTGTACTGGTTTATACTGGGAGGCACTGGGACCGAGATTTGGGGGGGTTTTGGGGGGTTTTTGGGGGTTTGGGGGTAATTTGGGGGGTTTGGGGGCACTCCTGCTGTTCACGGACCCTCACGGAGCCTGCTGGTGTATGGGGGCACAGACCTTCAACTGCCAGGTTTGCACTGGTTTGTACTGGTTTATACTGGGAGGCACTGGGACCGAGATTTGGGGGGGTTTGGGGTAATTTGGGGGGGTTTGGGGTAATTTGGGGGGTTTGGGGGGTTTGGGGGCACTCCCTGCTGTTCCCACCCCCCGACACGGAGCCTGCTGGTCTACGGGGGGCACAGACCCTCCACTGCCAGGTTTGTACTGGTTTGGACTGGTTTATACTGGGAGGGACTGGGACCGAGATTTGGGGGGTTTGGGGTAATTTGGGGGGTTTTGGGGGGTTTTTATGGGATTTTTTGGGGTTTTTATGGGGATTTTAGGGGACTTGGAGAGACTTGGATGACTGGTTTATACTGGGAAGGGACTGGGAGTCACTGGTTTGTACTGGTTTGTACTGGGAGGGACTGGGACCGAGATTTGGGGGGATTTTAGGGAGTTTTGAGCAATTTTGGGGAGGTTTTATGGGATTTTATGGGGTTTTTATGGGATTTTGGGGAATTGGGATGAACTGGGAGGGACTGGTTTATACTGGGAACGGACTGGGATGAACTGGTCTGTACTGGTTTGTACTGGGAGAGAGAACTTTTGGGAATTTTGGGCTCATTTTGGGCTCATTTTGGGCTCATTTTGGGCTCATTTTGGGCTCATTTTGGGCTCATTTTGGGCTCATTTTGGGCTCATTTTGGGCTCATTTTGGGCTCATTTTGTCTCATTTTGGGCTCATTTTTGGGCTCATTTTTGGCTCATTTTTGGCTCATTTTGTCTCATTTTGGGCTCATTTTGGGGCTCATTTTGGGCTCATTTTGGGCTCATTTTGGGCTCATTTTGGGCTCATTTTTGGGCTCATTTTTGGGTTCATTTTGGGCTCATTTTGGGCTCATTTTTGGCTCATTTTTGGCTATTTGTCTCATTTTGGGCTCATTTTGGGGCTCATTTTGCTCATTTTGGGCTCATTTTGGGCTCATTTTGGGCTCATTTTTGGGTTCATTTTGGGCTCATTTTGGGCTCATTTTTGGCTCATTTTGGGCTCATTTTGGGCTCATTTTTGGGCTCATTTTGGGCTCATTTTGGGCTCATTTTTGGGCTCATTTTGGGCTCATTTTTGGGTTCATTTTGGGTTCATTTTGGGCTCATTTTTGGGTTCATTTTGGGCTCATTTTGGGCTCATTTTGGGCTCATTTTTGGGCTCATTTTGGGCTCATTTTTGGCTCATTTTGGGCTCATTTTGGCTCTTTTTGGGGCTCATTTTTGGGCTCATTTTTGGCTCATTTTGGGCTCATTTTGGGCTCATTTTGGGCTCATTTGGGCTCATTTTGGGCTCATTTTGGGCTCATTTTGGGCTCATTTTGGGCTCATTTTTGGGCTCATTTTGGGCTCATTTTTGGCTCATTTTGGGCTCATTTGGCTCTTTTTGGGCTCATTTTTGGGCTCATTTTTGGCTCATTTTGGGCTCATTTTGGGCTCATTTTGGGCTCATTTTGGGCTCATTTTGGGCTCATTTTGGGGCTCATTTTGGGCTCATTTTGGGCTCATTTTTGGGCTCATTTCAGGCTCTTGTTTTGAGAGATTTTTATGAGACTTTTTTTGGGTTTTATTTTGCATTTTTTTTGGAGATTTCTGGGGGGTTTTTCCCCATTTTTGGGCGATTCTTTCCCCTTTTTTTTGCGTTTTTCCCAATTTTTCCTCAGGAAACTTGGAAATTTTCATGGTTTTGGGTGGGAATTTGCTGATTTTGGTGCATTTTCCCCCCAGGTTCAGTGTCAGGGTGAACTCCTCGGATCTTTTCCACCTGGAGCGGCGCCACTGGAGCTCCCTGAGGGCCCGGGGGGAATTTGGGGGGGGTCCCCAGGGGGACCCCGGAAAGAGCCTTCCACAGCGCCAACCTCATCGGGGACTACATGCTGGTCTTTGGTGAGAGCCCAGAAATCCCGAAATCCCCCAAAAAAATCCCCAAAAAAATGGGAAAAATCCAAAAATTCCATCCAAATGGCATTAAAATGAACAAATCCATCAAAATCCCATCAAAATCCATCAAAATCCCCTAAAAATCCCCTAAAAATCCCAAATTTTGGGGCTTTGGGGCCTCCCACATCGGGGACTCATGGTGCTCTTTGGTGAGTTCCTAGAAATCCCAAAATCCCAAAAAAATCCAAAAAAAAATGAGAAAAATCCAAAAATTCCCATCCAAATGGCATTAAAATGACCAAAATCCATCAAAATCCCCTAAAAATCCCCTAAAATTCCCCAATTTTGGGGCTTTGGGGGCTCCCCCATCGGGGACTCCATGGTGGTCTTTGGTGAGCTCCCAAAAATCCCCAAATCCCAAAAAAATCCCCCAAAAAAATGGGAAAAATCCAAAAAATCCCATCCAAATCGCATTAAAATGACCAAAATCCCATCAAAAATCCCCTAAAAATCCCCCAAAAATCCCCTAAAAATCCCCAATTTTGGGGCTTTGGGGCTCCCCCATCGGGGACTCCATGGTGGTCTTTGGTGAGCTCCCAAAAATCCCCAAATCCCAAAAAAATCCCCCCAAAAATGGGAAAAATCCAAAAATTCCCATCAAAATTGAGGTAAAAAACACAAAAATTCCATTTTCCCCCCCATATTTCTCCCGATTTTCACTGTGTTTTTTTTGGGAATTCTCTCCCAATCCTCCCAAAAATCCCAAAATCCCCAAATTTTGGGGAACAAACCCCAAAAACCCCTGAAAAATCAGCATAGAAAACAAAAGAATTCCATTTTTTCCCCCAAAATTCCATTTTTTCCCCAAAACTCACCCAATTTTCACCTGCCTTTTCTTGGGAATTCCTCCCAACCTCCTAAAAATCCTAAATTTGTTAAAAAGCCCCAAAATCCCCCAAATCCCAATTAAAAAAAACCATAATTGCTGTTAAAAAAACCCCAAAAATTCAATATTTTTTTCCCAAAAATTCCATTTTTTTGCCAAATTTCGCCCGATTTTCACGGGGTTTTTTTTTGGGATTTCCCTCCCAAAACGCCCAAATTTGTTTCAAAAGCCCCAAAATGGCCCAAATTTGCTGCAATTGCAGGGGGGAAACGTGCACACCCACTACACGAGGAGAAGTGCTACGAGGAGGGGCTGCACCTTTACCACCTGCGCTGCCACCACTGGAGCCCCGGGCAGCCCCTGCACACCCAGGATGGTGAGGGAAAACGGGGCAAAAAACGGGGGGAAAATGGGGAAAAATTGGGGAAAAATTGGGTAAAAATTGGGTAAAAAATTTGGGGGAAAATGGGTAAAAATTGGGTGAAATTTGGGTGAGAATTGGGGAAAAATTGGGTAAAAAATTGGGCAAAAATGGGCAAAAAATGGGTAAAAATGGGTAAAAATTGGGCAAAAATGGGTAAAAAATTGGGTAAAAATTGGGTGAAATTTGGGTGAGAATTGGGGAAAAATTGGGTAAAAAATTGGGTAAAAAAATGGGGAAAATTGGGTAAAAAATTGGGTGAAATTTGGGTGAGAATTGGGGAAAAATTGGGTAAAAATTGGGTAAAAAATGGGGAAAATTGGGTAAAAAATTGGGTGGAAATTTGGGTGAGAATTGGGGGAAAATTGGGTAAAAAATTGGGAGAAAATTGGATAAAAACTGGGGGGAAAATGGGTGAGAATTGGGTAAAAATTGGGTAAAAAATTGGGAGAAAATTGGATAAAATCTGGGTGAAATTTTGGGTGAGAATTGGGGGAAAATTGGGTAAAAAATTGGAGAGAAATTGGATAAAAACTGGGGGGAAAATGGGTGAGAGTTGGGGAAAAATTGGGTAAAAAATTGGGTGAAAGTTGGGTAAAAAATTGGGGAACAAATGGGTAAAAACTGGGTGAAATTTGGGTGAGAATTGGGGAAAATTGGGGAAAAAATTGGGTGAAAGTTGGGGAAAAAATTGGGGAAAAATGGGGGAAAATGGGTGAAAATTGGGGAAAAATTGGGTAAAAATGGGGTGAAAATTTAGATAACATTTGGGTGAAAATTGGGGGAATTGGTGCAAAATTTGATTTATTGGGGGGAGTTTTGGAGTTGGGATTTTGGGGGTCCCGGGTTGGATTTTGGGTGGATTTTGGGTGGATTTTGGGTGGATTTTGGTGGATTTTGGAGGTTTTGGGGCCTTTTCGAGCGGCGATTTTTGGTTTTCTGGGGGATTTTTTTGCGTTTTTGGAATTTTTTGGATTCTCTTCAGCCCAAAGTGACCCAAACCCCCCAAATTCCAGAGCCGGGGTCCCCCGGGGGGGGTCGGTACTCGCACGTCTCGGGGGTCCTGGCCGGGCAGGTGCTGCTGGTGGCCGGGGATTCTCGGGGACCCTCGGGGCGACCTCAGAGCCTACAAAGTCCCTTCCTTCGTCCTGCAGCAGAACGTGAGTGCCCCAAACCCCCCAAATTCAGCCCAAAAACCCCCCAAATCCTGCCCAAAAACCCCCCAAATCCTGCCCCGAAATCCCCCCAAATCCAACCCAAAAACCCCCCAAATCCTGCCCCAAAACCCCCCAAATCCAACCCAAAACCCCCCAAATCCTGCCCAAAAACCCCCCAAATCCTGCCCAAAAACCCCCCAAAATCCTGCCCCAAAAACCCCCCAAATCCAACCCAAAACCCCCCAAATCCTGCCCAAAAACCCCCCAAAATCCAACCCAAAACCCCCCCAAATCCTGCCCCGAAATCCCCCAAATCCTGCCCAAAAACCCCCCAAATCCTGCCCCGAAATCCCCCAAATCCAACCCAAAAACCCCCCAAATCCTGCCCCAAAACCCCCCAAATCCAACCCAAAACCCCCCAAATCCAACCCAAAAACCCCCCAAATCCTGCCCCAAAAACCCCCCAAATCCTGCCCAAAAACCCCCCAAATCCAACCCAAACCCCCCAAATCCTGCCCCAAAATCCCCAAATCCAACCCAAAACCCCCCCAAATCCAACCCAAAAACCCCCCAATCCTGCCCCAAAACCCCCCAAATCCTGCCCAAAAACCCCCCAAATCCTGCCCAAAAACCCCAAAATCCGGGCCTGGGAAATGGCCTGAGTGAACCTCCAAAAATCCCCACATTTCCCTGCAAAAATCCCAAATTTAGAGCTAAGAAAACTGAAAATTCAACCCTAAAAATGTCAAAATTCCTCTGCAAAATCTCCCAAGTTCAGCCCAAAAAATCCCAAAATATGGGCCTGGAAAATGGCCTGAAGGAACCTCCAAAAATCCCCAAATTTCCCTGCAAAAAATCCCAAATTTAGAGCTAAAAAACTGAAAATTCAACCCTAAAAATGTCAGAATTCCTCCCCAAAACCCCCCAAATTCAACCCAAAAATCCCAAAATACGGGCCTGGAAAATGGGCAGAAGGAACCTCAAAAATCCCCACATTTCCCTGCAAAAAATCCCAAAATTCTCTCCAAAAATCTGAAAATTTCACTCAAAAAAGACCAAAATTCATCCCCAAAATTGCTGCAATTCCCACCCCAAAATGGCCAAAATTCCCCTGCAAAAATCCCAAATTTAGAGCTAATAAACCTGAAAATTCTGCCCTAAAAATGTCAAAATTCCTCTGCAAAATCCCCCAAATTCAGCCCAATTATCCCCAATTATGGTCCTAAATAAAGGGCCACAATTACCTTTCAAAATCACAGAATTTCCCAGTGAAAATCCCCAAAATTATACCCCAAAAAATGAAAATTAAAGCCTAAAAATACCAAAATTCTTCCCCAAAATGCCCCAAATTCAACCCAAAAATCCCCAATGATGGGCCTGGAAAATGGGCAGAATGAACCTCCAAAAATCCCCAAATTTCCCCTAAAAATGGTGAAATAAAACCATAAAAAATGAACATTTCACCCCAAAAAATACCAAAATTCTCCCCAGAAACCCCAAAAAAACTCCTCCCCAAATTCAACCCAAAATAATTCCCAAAAAATCCCAAAATTTCAATTTCTCTTCCCAAAAAAGTCCCAAAACCCCAGAATTTTCCCCAGAAAAAAATCCCCAAAATTTCAAATTTTCTTCCAAAAAAATTCCTTGTAAAAACCCCAAAATTCCACCCAAAAATTCCCAAATTTTTAATTTTTTTTTTTTATTTTCAGGAGGATCCGAGCTGTGGAAGGCCAGGGACGCCCCCGGAGGGGGTGAGGCCCAAATTTGGGGGGAATTTGGTCAAAAAAAAAGGGGGAAAAATTGGGAAAATTCTGGGAGAAATTTTGGAGGGATTTGGGCAAAATTTCAGGGGGAGAAAATTGGGGAAAAATGGGAATTTTGGGGGATTTAAAGGGAATTTTGGGGGAATTTGGATGGATTTTTGAGAGGAATTTGGGTAGATTTTGATGGAATTTTTGGGTGGATTTTGTTGTAATTTTGAGGGAATTTCGGAAGAAATTTCTGTGGTATTTTGGGTGAATTTTGACAGAAATTTGGAGGAATTTTGACAGAATTTTGGGAGGATTTTGTTGTAATTATGAGGGAAATTTTGGGTGGCATTTTGGGTGGATTTTGATGGAATTTTGGGTGGATTCTAACAGAATTTTGACAGAATTTTGGGTGGATTTTGTTGTAATTTTGCAGGAATTTTGGGTGGATTTTGATGGAATTTTTGGTGTGAATTCTGATGGAATTTTGACAGAATTTTGGGTGGATTTTAATGGAATTTTTTTAGTGGATCCTGATGGAATTTTGGGGGCATTTTGTTGTAATTTTGAGGGAACTTTTGGGTGGATTTTAATGGAATTTTTGGGAGGATCCTGACGGAATTTTGGGTGGATTTTGTTGTAATTTTGAGGGAACTTTTGGGTGGATTTTAATGGAATTTTTGGGTGGATTTTGTTGTAATTTTGAGGGAATTTCGGGTGGAATTTTGGCCCCATTCTGACACAATTTTGAGTGAATTCTGAGGTGATTTTGGGGCCATTTTGGTGTAAAATATTCAAATTTCCCTCAGTGCCCCCCCGGGCCCTGCCCGGGCCTTTCCCGCCTTTTGGGCGACTGCGAGTCCTGCCTGGCCTTCGGGGGAGGGGCGGGGCCTGAGAGCGAGCCACGCCCACCGCGAGGCTCCGCCCCCGGCGCTGGCCACGCCCCCGCCCCCGGCGCTGGCCACGCCCCCCCGCGCTTCGGCTGGTGCGTGCAGAACGACACCTGCGTGCCGCTGGAAGGTCAGCGGGGAAAATGGGGGAAAAAAACGGGAAAAATGGGAAAAAATGGGGGGGAAATGGGGAAAATTGGGGAAAATGGGATATTCGGGGCGAAAATGGGTGAAAATTGGGTGAAGATTGGGTGAAAATTGGGGAAGAAACGGGGAAGAAATGGGGGGAAATGGGGACAGAACGACACCTGCGTGCTGCTGGAAGGTGAGCGGGGAAATGGGGGAAAAAAACGGGAAAAATGGGAAAAAATGGGGGGGAAATGGGGGAAAATTGGGGAAAATGGGATATTCGGGGCGAAAATGGGTGAAAATTGGGTGAAAATTGGGGAAGAAATGGGGGGAAATGGGGACAGAACGACACCTGCGTGCCGCTGGAAGGTCAGCGGGGAAAATGGGGAAAAAACGGGAAAAATGGGAAAAAATGGGGGGGAAATGGGGGAAAATTGGGGAAAATGGGATATTCGGGGGGGAAATGGGTGAAAATTGGGTGCAAATTGGGTGAAAATTGGGGAAGAAATGGGGAAGAAATGGGGGGAAATGGGGACAGAACGACACCTGCGTGCTGCTGGAAGGTCAGCGGGGAAAATGGGGGAAAAAAAACGGGGAAAAATGGGAAAAAATGGGGGGGGAAATGGGGAAAATTGGGGAATATGGGATATTCGGGCGAAAATGGGTGAAAATTGGGTGAAAATTGGGAAGAAATGGGGAAGAATGGGGGGAAATGGGGGGAAATGGGGACAGAACGACACCTGCGTGCCGCTGGAAGGTCAGCGGGGAAAATGGGGGAAAAAACGGGAAAAATGGGAAAAAATGGGGGGGGAAATGGGGAAAATTGGGGAAAATGGGATATTCGGGGCGAAAATGGGTGAAAATTGGGTGAAAATTGGGTGAAAATTGGGAAGAAACGGGGAAGAAATGGGGGGAAATGGGGACAGAACGACACCTGCGTGCCGCTGGAAGGTCAGCGGGGAAAATGGGGGAAAAAACGGGAAAAATGGGAAAAAATTGGGGGAAAATGGGATTTGGGGAAAAAATGGGATATTTGGGGGGGAAATGGGTGAAAATTGGGGAATAAATGGGGAAAAAATGGGGAAGAAATGGGGGAAATGGGGGGAAATGGGGACAGAACGACACCTGCGTGCTGCTGGAAGGTGAGCGGGGAAAATGGGGGAAAAAAACGGGAAAAATGGGAAAAAATGGGGGGGAAATGGGGAAAATTGGGGAAAATGGGATATTCGGGGGGGGGAATGGGTGAAAATTGGGTTGAAAATTGGGTGAATATTGGGTGAAAATTGGGGAAGAAATGGGGGGAAATGGGGACAGAAGGACACCTGCGTGCTGCTGGAAGGTGAGCGGGGAAAATGGGGGAAAAAACGGGAAAAATGGGAAAAAATGGGGGGGAAATGGGGAAAATTGGGGAAAATGGGATATTCGTCGGGCGAAAATGGGTGAAATTGGGTGAAAATTGGGTGAAAATTGGGGAAGAAACGGGGAAGAAATGGGGGGAAATGGGGACAGAAGGACACCTGCGTGCCGCTGGAAGGTGAGTGGGGAAAATGGGGAAAAAAAGGGAAAAATGGGAAAAATGGGGGGAAAATGGGGATTTGGGGAAAAAATGGGATATTTGGGGGGGAAATGGGTGAAAATTGGGTGAAAATTGGGGAAGAAATGGGGGGAAATGGGGACAGAAGGACACCTGCGTGCCGCTGGAAGGTGAGCGGGGAAAATGGGTGCGAAAAACGGGAAAAATGGGAAAAAATGGGGGGGGAAATGGGGAAAATTGGGGAAAATGGGATATTCGGGGCGGAAATGGGTGAAAATTGGGAAAAATGGGTGAAAAATGGAGAAGAAATGGGGGAAAATTGGGGAAAAATTGGGAGAAAATGGGGGGAAAATGGGACAGAAGGACACCTGGGTGTTCTTTCATTTTTCCCCATTTTTGGAGGGGTTTTTGTTAATTTTGGGGTGGATTTTGTTTATTTTGGGGTGGATTTTGTTAATTTTGGGGTGGATTTGGGGGTTTTTGGGGGTGCTGAAGCCGATTTTTCCCTCCCCAGAGTGCTCCCGGTGCCGGGTGGGGCAGATTTGGGGCAGATTTGGGAATTTCGGGGTGGGTTTTTTTTGAATTTGTGCTGAATTTTGTTCATTTGGGGTGGATTTGGGGGGTTTTTGGGGTGGATTTGGGGGTTTTTGGGGGTGCTGAAGCCGATTTTGCCCTCCCCAGAGCGCTCCCGCTGCCGGGTGGGGCAGATTTGGGAATTTCGGGGTGGGTTTTTTTTTGGATTTTGTGCTGAATTTCGTTAATTTTGGGGTGGATTTGGGGGTTTTTGGGGGTGCTGAAGCCGATTTTGCCCTCCCCAGAGCGCTCTCGCTGCCGGGTGGGGCAGATCTCGGGCACCCACGGCTGGTGGGGCCCCAGGGCCGATTTCCTGACGGAGCTGGGGCAGTGCCGGACGCGCGCGGTCCCGCCCGGGCTGCACCTGCTGACCTTCCAGCACCCCAAAAACGAGTCCCAGCCCGACAAGGTGAGCCCCAAAAATCCCCCAAAACACCCCAAAAACATCACCCAAAAAAATCCCCCAAATCCCTCCAAAATTCCCCCTAAAAATCCCCAAAGTTTGGTGAAAATGGGGAAAAGAATCCAATTAAAATGGCCCAAAAAATGACGAGTCCCAGCCTGACGAGGTGAGGCCCAAAAATCCCACAAATCACCCCAAAAAATATCCCCAAAATCGCCTCAAAACCCCTAAAATTCCACAAAAGTTGCAAAAAAAATCCAAAAAATTCCCCCCCAAAATTCCCAAATTTTCCGCAAATTCCCCCCGTAGGTGTCTCTGATCCGGAGTGCGACGATCACTCTGACCCCCCCGGGGGACGCGGCCGTGGTGCTGCAGTTCCGGGGCTTCCTGCACCCCCAAACCGACAGAAATCAACCCTTAATCCCCCAAAAAATCCCAAAATCGCCTCAAAACCCCTAAAAATTCCACAAAAGTTGCAAAAAATCCCAAAAATTCCCCCCGAAATTCCTAAATTTTCCCCAAATTCCCCCCGTTAGGTGTCTCTGATCCGGAGTGCGACGATCACTCTGACCCCCCCGGGGGACGCGGCCGTGGTGCTGCAGTTCCGGGGCTTCCTCCATCCCCTGCTGGGCCCTCCCGGCCCCTCCGGGCCCGGCCCCAACGTCTGGGCCCGGATCCAGCGGCTCTCGGTGGTGGCCAGGCTGGCCAGGACCCCCAATTCCACGGATTTGGTGAGAAAATCGGGAATTTGGGCAAAGTCGGGAATTTGGGGGATTTTTCCTGGAATTTTTGGGGCGATTTTTGGCGGTTTTGGGGCAGTTTCTGAGGCGTTCTGGGATCTCAAAATGGCGGCTTGGATGGTTTGGGACGTGTGGGAGGGGAACAATTGGGAATTTTTAGGGATTTTTTTTTTTTAATTTTTGGGATTTATTTAGATTTTGGGGAATTTTTCTGGAATTTATTGAGATTTTTGGGGATTTTTTGGGGTTTTTTTGGGGCGATTTTTGGCGGTTTTGGGCGGTTTTGAGGCGTCTCGGGGTCTCAAAATGGCGGCTTGGGGTGGTTTGGGACGTGTGGGAGAGGAAAATTTGGGAATTTTTAGGGATTGTTTTTTGAATTTTTGGGATTTATTTTAGATTTTGGGGAATTTTTCTGGAATTTATTGAGATGTTTGGGGATTTTTGGGGATTTTTTGGGGGGGATTTGGGGCAGTTTTGGGGCCCAGATCCAGCAGCTCTCTGTGGTGGCCAGGCTGGCAGGAGCCCAAATTCCACAGATCTGGTGAGAAAATCGGGAACTTTGGGAAAAATCAGGAATTTTGAGGGAAAAATGTGGAATTTTTGGGGAAAGATGTGGAGAATGTGGGAATTTTTGGGGAAAGATGTGGAAAATTTGGGGATTTTGGGAATTTTGGGGCATTCTGGGGGTCTCAAAATGGCGGCTTGGGGAGAATCGGGACTTGTGGGAGAGGAACATTTGGGATTTTTAGGGATTTTTGAGGGAATTTTTGGGGAAAAAAGCGGAATTTCCTGCTGGGATATTTTTGAGGAGGGGTCTCTGGGTTGTGACACCCCCTCCCCAAATTCTAAAGTCATAAAATTCCAATGGAAACAAGCTGAATTTTGAGCTAAAAAAACTGGATTTTTGAGCTAAAAACGTGAAATTTTCACCTAAAATCCGGGAATTTTTGGGGGGAAATGTGCTGAATTCGGTGCCGGGGTGTTTTGAGGAGGGGTCTTCTCTTTGTGTGACGCCCCCTCCCCAAATTCCAAACCCCCAAACTCCGCCATTTTGAGCTAAAAAAATCGATTTTTGAGGTAAAAATGTGAAATTTTCACCTAAACCCCGGGAATTTTTTGGGAAACGTGCTGAATTCGGTGCCGGGGTGTTGTGAGGAGGGGTCTCTCTCCGTGTGTGACGCCCCCTCCCCATTGCAGGAGGAGGTCGGCCGCTGGGGGGCGCAGCAGGAGCGGGAGATTCTCCCTTTCTTAAGTGAAATTTCGAGCTAAAAACTCCGAATTTTCACCTAAACCCCAGGAATTTTTGGGGCTAATGTGCTGAATTCGGTGCCGGGGTGTTTTGAGGAGGGGTCCCCGTATGTGACGCCCCCTCCCCAAATTCCAAGCCCCCAAACTCCGCCATTTTGTCATTAAAAACCTGAATTTTTGAGGTAAAACCGTGAAATTTTCACCTGAAACCCGGGAATTTTTGGGGGAAATGTGCTGAATTCGGTGCCGGGGTGTTGTGAGGAGGGGTCTCTCTCCGTGTGTGACGCCCCCTCCCCATTGCAGGAGGAGGTCGGCCGCTGGGGGGCGCAGCAGGAGCGGGAGATTCTCCCTTTCTTAAGTGAAATTTTGAGCTAAAAACTCCAAATTTTCACCTAAAACCCGGGAATTTTTTGGGAAATGTGCTGAATTCGGTGCCGGGGTGTTTTGAGGAGGGGTCTCTTTGTGTGTCGCCCCCTCCCCAAATTCCAAGCCCCCAAACTCCGCCATTTTGAGCTAAAAAAATCGATTTTTGAGGTAAAAATGTGAAATTTTCACCTAAACCCCGGGAATTTTTTGGGAAATGTGCTGAATTCGGTGCCGGGGTATTTTGAGGAGGGGTCTCTGTGTGTGACGCCCCCTCCCCAAATTCCAAACCCCCAAACTCCACCATTTTCTCATTAAAAACCTGAATTTTTGAGGTAAAAACGTGAAATTTTCAACCTAAAACCCGGGAATTTTTTGGGAAATGTGCTGAATTCGGTGCCGGGGTATTTTGAGGAGGGGTCTCTGTGTGTGACGCCCCCTCCCCAAATTCCAAACCCCCAAACGCCGCCATTTTGTCATTAAAAACCTGAAATTCTGAGCTAAAACCGTGAAATTTTCACCTAAAACCCGGAATTTTTGGGGGGAAATGTGCTGAATTCGGTGCCGGGGTGTTTTGAGGAGGGGTCTCTGTGTGTGACGCCCCCTCCCCAAATTCCAAACCCCCAAACTCCGCCATTTTGTCATTAAAAAAGTGGAATTTCGAGCTAAAAACTCCGAATTTTCACCTAAAACCCGGGAATTTTTTGGGAAATGTGCTGAATTCGGTGCCGGGGTGTTGTGAGGAGGGGTCTCTGTGTGTGACGCCCCCTCCCCAAATTCCAAACCCCCAAACTCCGCCATTTTGAGCTACAAAACTGAATTTTTGAGGTAAAACCGTGAAATTTTCACCTAAAACCCGGGAATTTTTGGGGAAATGTGCTGAATTCGGTGCCGGGGTGTTGTGAGGAGGGGTCTCTCTCCGTGTGTGACGCCCCCTCCCAATTGCAGGAGGAGGTCGGCCGCTGGGGGGCGCAGCAGGAGCGCGAGATTCTCCCTTTCTTAAGTGAAATTTTGAGCTAAAAACTCCGAATTTTCACCTAAAACCCCGGGAATTTTTTGGGAAATGTGCTGAATTCGGTGCCGGGGTGTTTTGAGGAGGGGTCTCTGTGTGTGACGCCCCCTCCCCAAATTCCAAACCCCCAAACGCCGCCATTTTGAGCTAAAAAAATCGTTTTTGAGGTAAAACCGTGAAATTTTCACCTGAAACCCGGGAATTTTTTGGGAAATGTGCTGAATTCGGTGCCGGGGTGTTGTGAGAGGGGGTCTCTGTGTGTGACGCCCCCTCCCCAAATTCCAAACCCCCAAACTCCGCCATTTTCTCATTAAAAAAGTGGAATTTCGAGCTAAAAACTCCGAATTTTCACCTAAACCCCCGGAATTTTTGGGAAATGTGCTGAATTCGGTGCCGGGGTGTTGTGAGGAGGGGTCTCTCTCTGTGTGTGACGCCCCCTCCCCATTTGCAGGAGGAGGTCGGCCGCTGGGGGGCGCAGCAGGAGCGGGAGACGCGGCCCCTGAGGCGGCCCCGGCCCGAGCGGCTCTTCGGGAGCGCCGAGCGCGGGGCGCGGTACCTGCTGCAGGTGGAGGCCGCGCTCAACGCCTCGGGGGGGCTCAGCAGCGAGCTCACCCTCACCTGGGACCGCACCGGCGTGCCCGGGGGCAGCGTGAGTACAAAAATAAACTTCAGGAATTTTTGGGGAATTTTTTGGGATTTTTTTCCAGGTGTTTTGGGTCAATATAGTGAATTTTCGGCCATTTTTCGGTCATTTTTCGGCCATTTTTCGCAGTTTTCTTGGCATTTTTTGGTGCTATACAGTGAATTTTAAAGGAGTTTTGGTCCCTAGAGGTCTCCAAGAATGCATAAAAAAATTGGGATTTTTTTGGGACTTTTTTTTGAGATTTTTCAGGATTTTTTTTTCTTAGTTTTTGTGCATTTTTGGTGAATTTTCAGGATTTTTTCATGAATATTCAGGATTTTTTTTAATTTTTTGGGATTTTTTTGGGGGAATTTTTTGACACATTTTTGTGCATTTTTCAGGATTTTTTTCTGGAATTTTTTCGGGGTTTTTTTCCCCCCAAATCCCCATTTTTCCCCCAAATCCCCATTTTTCCCCCCAAATCCCCATTTTTCCCCCCAGACCCCAACTTTTCTCCCCTTTTTTCCCCAGGAAATCTCCTTTTTCTCCATTTTATTGTTGCTATTCTTGAGGCCATTTTGGGACCGTTTTTGGGTCCATTTTAGGCCCATTTTCGTTGATTTTTGAGCCATTTTTTCGGGGTTTTTTCCCCCCAAATCCCCATTTTTCCCCCCAAATCCCCATTTTTCCCCCCAAACCCCAACTTTTCTCCCCTTTTTTCCCCAGGAAATCTCCTTTCTCTCCATTTTATTGTTGCTATTTTTGAGCCCATTTTGGGCGATTTTTGGGACCATTTTTGGGACCATTTCAGGCCCATTTTTGTTGATTTTTGAGCCATTTTTTCGGGGTTTTTCCCCCAAAATCCCCATTTTTCCCCCCAAACCCCAACTTTTCTCCCCTTTTTTCCCCAGGAAATCTCCTTTTTCTCCATTTTATTGTTGCTATTTTTGAGGCCATTTTGGGCGATATTTGGGACCATTTTTGGGTCCATTTTAGGCCCATTTTCGTTGATTTTTGAGCCATTTTTTCGGGGTTTTTTCCCCCCAAATCCCCATTTTTCCCCCCAAAATCCCCATTTTTCCCCCCAAACCCCAACTTTTCTCCCCTTTTTCCCCAGGAAATCTCCTTTTTCTCCATTTTATTGTTGCTATTTTGGAGGCCATTTTGGGACCATTTTAGGCCCATTTTTGTTGATTTTAGGATCATTTTTTCGGGGTTTTTTTCCCCCCAAATCCCCATTTTTCCCCCCAAACCCCAACTTTTCTCCCCTTTTTCCCACAGGAAATCTCCTTTCTCTCCATTTTATTGTTGCTATTTTTGAGGCCATTTTGGGCGATTTTTGGGACCATTTTTGGGTCCATTTCAGGCCCCTTTTAGCTGATTTTTGAGCCATGTTTTCGGGGTTTTTTCCCCCCAAATCCCCATTTTTCCCCCCAAATCCCCATTTTTTCCCCCCAAACCCCAACTTTTCTCCCCTTTTTCCCCAGGAAATCTCCTTTTTCTTCCTGGAGCCGTTCCGGGGCTCCCCCGGCGGCTGTGCCCGGCGCCCCTCGTGCCTCTCGTGCCTGGCGGATTTGGGGTGCGCCTGGTGCCCCCCCAGCTCCTCCTGCCACCCCCGGGAGGGCCCAAACTCCGCCCGGAACCCCTGCGGGGGCTCGGGGGGGGATCCGGGGGGGCCCCGGCTGGTGCTGCACCCCCAGAGCTGCGTCCTGTGCGAGGAGCACCGCGAGTGCCACGCCTGCGCCGCCGTCAGTGCACCCCCAAATCGGGGGGAAATGAAAATTTGGGGGGATTTAGGGGGGATTTGGGGGGTTTAAAGGGGATTTAGGGGGGATTTGGGGGGTTTGAAAGGGATTCAGGGGGAGTTTGGGGGGTTTAAAGGGGATTTGGGGGGTTTAAAGGGGATTTGGGGGGTCCCAGGCCGGGCTGTGTCCTGTGCGAGGAGCACCGCGAGTGCCACGCCTGCGCCGCCGTCAGTGCACCCCCAAATCGGGGGGAAATGAAAATTGGGGGGATTTAGGGGGGATTTGGGGGGTTTAAAGGGGATTTAGGGGGGATTTGGGGGGTTTGAAAGGGATTCAGGGGGAGTTTGGGGGGTTTAAAGGGGATTTGGGGGGTTTAAAGGGGATTTGGGGGGTCCCAGGCCGGGCTGTGTCCTGTGCGAGGAGCACCGCGAGTGCCACGCCTGCGCCGCCGTCAGTGCACCCCAAAATCGGGGGGAAATGAAAATTTGGGGGGATTTGGGGGGGATTTGGGGGGTTTAAAGGGGATTTAGGGGGGATTTGGGGGGTTTAAAGGGGATTTGGGGGGAATTTGGGGGGAGTTTGGGGGGTATAAAGGGGATTCAGGGGGGATTTGGGGGGTTTGAAAGGGATTTAGGGGGGATTTGGGGGGTTTAAAGGGGATTTGGGGGGGATTTGGGGGGTTTAAAATGAATTTAGGGGGAGTTTGGGGGGTTAAAGGGGGATTTGGGGGATTTGGGGGCTTTAAAGGGGATTTGGGGGGGATTTGGGGGGTTTAAAGGGGATTTAGGGGAGGTTTGGGGGAAATTTGGGGGGTTTGAAGGGGATTTAGGGGAATTTGGGGGCATTGAAAGGGATTTAGGGGGAATTTAGGGGGAGTTTGGGGGGGTTTAAAGGGGATTTGGGGGGGAATTTGGGGGGATTTGACAGGAATTTGGGGGGGATTTTGGGGGATTAAAGGGGATTTGGGGGGGATTTGGGGGATTTTGGGGGGTTTGAAAGGAATTTGGGGGATTTTGGGGGGTTTAAATGAGATTTTGGGGGTTTAAAGGGGATTTGAGGGGTTTAGAGGGAATTTTGGGGAGTATGTGGGGAATTTGGGGGCATTTTGGGGTGATTTCGGGGTGAATTCTGGGGTGAATTTGGGGAATTTTGTGTCAATTTTCTCCATTTCCCAACGGATTTTTTTGGGGTTTTTTTTGGGTCTGGGGTCTTTGGGGGTTCAGGATTTTGGGGGGATTTGGGGTGAATTTGGGGGTTCGGGTTTTTGGGGGGATTTGGGGTGAATTTGGGGGTTGATTTTTGATGGGATTTGGGGTGAATTTGGGGGGATTTGGGGTGAATTTGGGGGTTGATTTTTGGGGTGATTTCGGGGTGAATTCTGGGGTGAATTTGGGGAATTTTGTGTCAATTTTCTCCATTTCCCAACGGATTTTTTTGGGGTTTTTTTTGGGTCTGGGGTCTTTGGGGGGTTCGGGATTTTGGGGGGATTTGGGGTGAATTTTGGGGGTTGATTTGGGGGTGAATTTTGGGAGGATTTGGGGGGATTTTCCCTCAATTTTCTCCATTTCCCATCGGATTTTTTTGGGGTTTTTTTTGGGTCTGGGGTCTTTGGGGGTTCAGGATTTTGGGGGTGAATCCGGGGCAGTTTGGGGTTGAATTTTGGGGTGAATTTTGGGAGGATTTTGGGGTGGATTTGGGGGATTTTCCCTCAATTTTCTCCATTTCCCATCGGATTTTTTTGGGGTTTTTTTGGGTCTGGGGTCTTTGGGGGTTCAGGATTTTGGGGGTGAATCCGGGGCAGTTTGGGGTTGAATTTTGGGGTGAATTTTGGGAGGATTTTGGGGTAGATTTGGGGGATTTTCCCTCAATTTTCTCCATTTCCCATCGGATTTTTTTGGGGTTTTTTTTGCCTCCGGGCTCTTCGGGGTCTCCGGGATTTTTCCGGGGGGGATTTTGGGGGTGACCCCTCCCCAATTTCGGTTTGCAGGACCCTTTCTGTGAGTGGCAGACCCTGGGACCCCCCGACTCCAAACGGGGCGACTTCGTCTGCAGCCGCCGGGGGAGGGACCCGGGCGCCGTCCGGGACCCCCAAAAGTGTCCCCCACCCTGCAGCAGGTGAAATTCGAGAGATTTGGGACATTTTGGGACATTTGGGGAATTTTGGGGATTTTTTGGGATTTTTTAGGATTTTTTTGGGATTTTTTGGGGATTTTTTGGGATTTTTTTGGGATTTTTTGGGCAATTTTTAGGCAAATTTTAGGCGATTCTAAGGGGATTTTAATGGGATTTTAAGGGGATTTGGGGTCCTGGGGGGCAACAGGGGACCCCCAAAAGTGCCCCCCACCCTGCAGCAGGTGAAATTCGAGAGATTTGGGCAATTTTGGGCCATTTTGGGATTTTTTAGGATTTTTTTGGGGATTTTTTGGGCAATTTTGAGGTGATTTTTGGGTGATTTTTAGGGTATTTGGGGTCCTGGGGGACATCAGGGGACCCCCAAAAGTGCCCCCCACCCTGCAGCAGGTGAAATTCGGGGGCTTCGGGACATTTGGGGAATTTTTGGGATTTTTTTGGATTTTTTTGGATTTTTTTTTGATTTTTTAGGATTTTTTTGGGGATTTTTTGGGGGTTTTTGGGTGATTTTGGGGGATTTTGGGGGGATTTGGGGTCCTGGGGGGCATCAGGGACCCCCAAAAGTGCCCCCCCTCTGCTGCAGGTGACAGTCGAGAGATTTGGGCAATTTTGGGACATTTGGGGATTTTTTGGGATGTTTTAGGATTTTTTGGGATTTTTTGGGCAATTTTTAGGCAAATTTTAGGCGATTCTAAGGGGATTTTTATGGGATTTTAAGGGGATTTCTGGTGGTGGGGGCATCAGGGTTTTTTTGGGTCGGGGGTCTCTGGGGTCCCCCCTGAATTTGGGGAGGGGTCTCGGGGTATTTTGGGGAGGGGTCTTGGGGCTCTTTTAGGGCATTTTTGGGCCATTTTTGGCTGCCTAAAGCTCCTGGAAGCTCCCAAAATCCCCGGGTTTTTTTTGGGTCTGGGGTCTCCGGGGTCTCCCCCTGAATTTGGGGAGGGGTCTCAGGAGTCTGTGCACAATTTGGGGAGGGGTCTCGGGGTATTTTGGGGAGGGGTCTCGGGCTCTTTTAGGGCATTTTTGGGCCATTTTTGGGCCATTTTTGGGTGTTTTAAGCTCCTGGAAGCTCCCAAAATCCCCGGGGTTTTTTTGGGTCTGGGGTCTCCGGGTTCCCCCCGAATTTGGGGAGGGGTCTCGGGGCCCTCTGGGTATTTTGGGGAGGGGTCCCAGGGTTCTCTTAGGAGCATTTTGGGCCATTTTTGGGGCTGTTTTGGGCCATTTTTGGGCCATTTTTGGGTGTTTTAAGCTCCTGGAAGCTCCCAAAATTCCCGGGTTTTTTTGGGTCTGGGGTCTCGGGGTTCCCCCCGAATTTGGGGAGGGGTCTCAGGAGTCTGTGCGCAATTTGGGGAGGGGTCTCGGGGTATTTTGGGGAGGGGTCTCGGGGCTCTTTTAGGGCATTTTTGGGGCTGTTTTGGGCCATTTTTGGGTGTTTTAAGCTCCTGGAAGCTCCCAAAATCCCCGGGTTTTTTTTGGGTCTGGGGTCTCCGGGCTCCCCCCGGAATTTGGGGAGGGGTCTGACGGCCCCGCCCCTCCCCCCCCAGCCGCAGCACGTGCTCGTCGTGCCTCGCCCCCCCCCTCGCAGTGCGCCTGGTGCCCCTCGGCCCGCAGCTGCTTCCTGTTCGCTGCCTACCTGGCCAGGTACCCCTACGGGGAGTGCCGGGGATGGACAGACAGGTGAGAGGGGATTGGGGTCCCCGAAAGGTTTGGGGGGTCCCCGAAAGGTTTGGGGGGGTCCTCGAGAAATTTGGGGGGGGATTTGAGGGGATTTGAGGGGGTTTGGGGGCGATTCTGAGGCGATTTAAGGGAGATTTAGGGGGCTCTTGGGGAGGGAATTCAAGGGATTTTGGGGGGATTTGGGCAGATTTGGGGGGTCCCCGAAAGGTTTGGGGGGTCCCCGAGAAATTTGGGGGGGGTTTGAGGGGCTTTGGGGGGGATTTTGGGGGGTTTTGGGGAGATTTAAGGGAGTTGCTGCACACCTGGCCAGGTACCCCTACGGGGGCTGCCGGGGATGGACAGACAGGTGAGAGGGGATTGGGGGGTCCCCGAAAGGTTTGGGGGTCCCCGAAAGGTCTGGGGGGTCCCCGAAAGGTCTGGGGGGGTCCTCGAGAAATTTGGGGAGGATTTGAGGGGGTTTGGGGGGATTTTGGGGGGATTTCAGGGGGGTTTGGGGGTGATTTAAGGGGGATTTAGGGGGGTCTTGGGGAGGGAATTCAAGGGGGTTTGGGGGGAATTTTGGGCGGATTTTGGGGGCTCCCCGAAAGGTCTGGGGGGTCCCCAAGGAATTCGGGGGGGATTTGAAGGGGTTTGGGGGGAATTTTGGGGGCGGTTTTTGGCGTGGTTTCGTGGGGTTTTTGGGGTCATTTTTTGGGTTTTTGGGGTAATTTTGGGGGGGTTTGGGGTTTTTGGGGTGGTTTGGGGATTTTGGGGGTGGTTTTGTGGGGTTTTTGGGGTGATTTTGTGGTGGTTTTGGGGGTTTTTGGGGTGCTTTCTTTGTGTTTTCGGGGTTCCCGAGGCTCTGGGAGTTGATTTTTGGGTGGTTTTGGGGGTTTTTAGGGGGTTTTTGGGGTGGTTTTTGGGCTGTTTTTTTGGGGTTTTAGGGGTGATTTTGGGGTGGTTTAGGGTGGTTTTTGGGGGGGTTTTGGGGTGGTTTGGGGATTTTGGGGTGCTTTCTTTGGGATTTTGGGGTTCCCGAGGCTCTGGGAGTTGATTTTTGGGTGGTTTTGGGGGTTTTTGGGGTGCTTTTTTGGGGTTTTTGGGGCGATTTTGGGCTGGTTTGGGGTTTTTGGGGTGCTTTCTTTGGGATTTTGGGGTTCCGAGGCTCTGGGAGTTGATTTTTGGGTGGTTTTGGGGGTTTTTGGGGTGCTTTTGGGGTGGTTTTGTGGGGTTTTTGGGGCGACTTTGGGGTGGTTTCGGGGGTTTTTGGGGTGGTTTTGTGGGGTTTTTAGGCTGGTTTGGGGGTTTTTGGGGTGGTTTGGGGGGTTTTGGGGTGGTTTCGAGGGTTTTTGGGGTGCTTTCTTTGTGTTTTCGGGGTTCCCGAGGCTCTGGGAGTTGATTTTTGGGGCGATTTTGGGGTTTTTTTGCAGCGTTCACTCGGCCCCGCAGTGCCGGGGCTGCTCCGAGCTCGGCTCCTGCCGGGAGTGCCTGAGGCAGCACGAGTGTGGCTGGTGTGGGGAGAGGAGGAACCCCGGCCTGGGCAGGTCTGAATTGGGGCTGGGGGCTTGAAATGGGGCTGGGGGCTTCAATCGGGGCTGGGGGCTTCAGGGGGTCCCGGGTTTTGGGGGATTTGGGGGGAGTTTTTGGGGATTTTTGGGGATTTTTGGTGATTTTGGGGCAGTTTTGGGAGTGTGGCTGGTGTGGGGAGAGGAGGAACCCCGGCCTGGGCAGGTGTGAATTGGGGCTGGGGGCTTCAATTGGGGCTGGGGGCTTCAATCGGGGCTGGGGGCTTCCATTGGGTCTGGGGGCTTCAGTTGGGTCCTTTTTTTGAGTGGTTTTTGGGGGAATTTTGGGGGTTTCTGGGTCATTTTTGAGGCTTTTTTGGGGCTGATTTTGGGTTTTTTTGGTGACTTTTAGGGATTTTTTGGGGCTGATTCTGGGGGGATTTTTGAGGGGTTTTGGGGTTTTTTGGGTGATTTTTTGTTTTTTTTTTTCTGTTATTTTTAGGGGGTTTTTTTGGGTCTGATTTTGGGGCTTTTTGGTGCTGATTTTGGGTTTTTTGGAGCTGATAAACCCCCAAATTCCCAAATTTTCCCCATTTTTCCCAAATTTTCCCAATTTTTCCCAAATTTTCCCCATTTTTCCCTCCCCCAGGTGCTTCGAGGGCGACTTCTCGGGGCTCCACAACTTCCCCAACTGCTCTGCGGCCATGAGTGACCACACAAGTGACCACAGGAGTGACCACACTGACCACACTGACCACACTGACCACCAGAGTGACCACACTGACCACAGGAGTGACCACACTGACCACCTGAGTGACCACACTGACCACAGTGACCACCAGAGTGACCACAGTGACCACCACGGTGACCACCAGAGTGACCACACTGACCACCAGAGTGACCACACTGACCACCAGAGTGACCACACTGACCACAGTGACCACCTGAGTGACCACAGTGACCACAGGAGTGACCACACTGACCACACTGACCACCAGAGTGACCACAGGAGTGACCCCAAGAGTGACCACAGTGACCACGGGAGTGACCCCAAGAGTGACCCCGATGACCACTGGGATGACCCCAATGACCACCTGAGTGACCACGTAAGTGACCACTGGGGTATCTCCAGTGACCAGTTGAGTGACCACAATGACCAATTGAGTGACCGCAATGACCTCTGGGGTATCTCCAATGACCACTGGGGTGACCCCAGTGACCCCAATGACCAGTTGAGTGACCCCAATGACCACTGGGGTGACCTTTTTGACCACCAGGGTATCTCCAATGACCACCGGGGTGACCACAGTGACCACCAGGGTGACCCCAATGATCCCAATGACCACCGGGGTGACCCCAATGACCACCAGAGTGACCCCAGTGACCACTGGGGTATCTCCAATGACCTCTGGGGTATCTCCAATGACCTCTGGGGTATCTCCAATGACCAGTTGAGTGACCCCAATGACCACTGGGGTGACCACAGTGACCACTGGGGTCTCTCCAATGACCACTGGGGTGACCTTGATGACCTCTGGGGTATCTCCAATGACCACCGGGGTGTCCCAAATGACCAATTGAGTGACCCCAATGACCACTGGGGTGACCACAGTGACCACCGGGGTATCTCCAATGACCACCTTGATGACCTTTATGACCACCAGTGTGACCCAATGACCAGTGGAGTGACCACAGTGACCACTGGGGTATCTCCAATGACCAGTTGAGTGACCCCAATGACCAGTGGGGTATCTCCAATGACCACTGGGGTGACCACAGTGACCACTGGGGTATCTCCAATGACCACTGGGGTGACCCCAGTGACCACTGGGGTATCTCCAATGACCACTGGGGTATCTCCAATGACCACTGGTGTGTCCCAAATGACCAATTGAGTGACCCAAATGACCACCAGGGTGACCCAATGACCACCGGGGTGTCCCAAATGACCAGTTGAGTGACCCCAATGACCTCTGGGGTATCTCCAATGACCACTTTGATGACCTTTATGACCACCAGGGTCTCTCCAGTGACCACCAGGATGCCCAGAGTGCCCACCAGGGTGCCCAGCAGAGTGACCAGAGCACCCAGGACGCCCAGAGTGACCAGCAGAGTGACCAGAGCACCCAGAGTGACCCCCACAGTGCCCAGCAGAGTGACCAGAGCACCCAGGACGCCCAGAGTGCCCAGCAGAGTGACCAGAGCACCCAGAGTGCCCCCCAGGGTGCCCAGCAGAGTGACCAGAGCACCCAGAGTGACCCCCAGAGTGCCCAGCAGAGTGACCAGAGCACCCAGAGTGCCCCCCAGGGTGCCCAGCAGAGTGACCAGAGCACCCAGAGTGCCCCCCAGGGTGCCCAGCAGAGTGACCAGAGCACCCAGAGTGACCCCCAGAGTGCCCAGCAGAGTGACCAGAGCACCCAGAGTGACCCCCAGGGTGCCCAGCAGAGTGACCAGAGCACCCAGAGTGCCCCCCAGGGTGCCCCCCAGGGTGCCCAGCAGAGTGACCAGAGCACCCAGAGTGACCCCCAGAGTGCCCAGCAGAGTGACCAGAGCACCCAGAGTGCCCCCCAGAGTGACCACCAGAGCGGCCACGCGTGGTCGTACGGGTCGTGCCCGGACGTGGACGAGTGCGGGCTGGGGCTGGCGCGGTGCCACGCGCGGGCGCGGTGCCACAACAGCCCCGGCAGCTTCGAGTGCCGCTGCCAGCGCGGCTTCCGCGGCGACGGCGTCACCGCCTGCGAGCCCACGTGAGGGCAACGGGGACAAAAAACGGGGAAAAACAAAAAAAAAAGCGTCAAAATCGGGCCGGGAACGGCCGAGATACGGGGGGAAACCGGGGAGGAGTCGCGGGAAATCTTGGAGGGAAAATGGAAAAAGATTTGGGGGAAAAATGGGAAAAATTTGGAGAAAAATTGGGTGGAAAAAATGGGAAACATTTGGGGAAAAAGAGAGAAAAATTTGGGAAAAATTGGAGGAAAAGTGGGAAAAATTGGGAGAAAAACTGGGAAAAATTGGAGGAAATTTTAGGGAAAAAATGGAGGAAAAATGAGGTGAAAAAATGGGAAAAATTGGGAAGAAAATTGGAAAAAATTGGAGGGAAAAGGGGGAAAATTGGGGGAAAAAAAGGGAAAAATTGGGGAAAAAAAGGGAAAATTGGGGTAAAAGCTGAGCCAAAGGGGGGCTTTGGGCCCGTGGGGGTTTTTTTGGGATTTTTGGGGATTTTTTGGGGTTTTTGAGGTGCCACAACAGCCCCGGCAGCTTCGAGTGCCGCTGCCGGCGCGGCTTCCGCGGCGACGGCGTCACCGCCTGCGAGCCCACGTGAGGGGAACGGGGACAAAAAACGGGGAAAAACAAAAAAAAAAGCGTCAAAATCGGGCCGGGAACGGCCGAGATACGGGGGGAAAACGGGGAGGAGTTGGGAGGAGAATTGGGGGAAAAATGGAGGAAAAACGGGGAAAAATTGGGGAAAAAATTGGAAAAATTTGGGGAAAATTGGGGAAAATTTGGAGAAAGATCGGGTGGGAAAAATGGGAAAAACGTGGGGAAAAAAGAGAGACATTTGGGAAAAATTGGAGGAAAAGCGGGAAAAATTGGAGGAAATTTTAGGGGAAAACGGGGAAAAAATGGAGGAAAAATGAGGTGAAAAAATGGGAAAAATTGGGAAGAAAATTGGAAAAAATTGGAGGGAAAAGGGGGAAAATTGGGGAAAAAAAGGGAAAAATTGGGGAAAAAAAGGGAAAATTGGGGTAAAAGCTGAGCCAAAGGGGGGCTTTGGGCCCGTGGGGTTTTTTTGGGATTTTTGGGGATTTTTTGGGGTTTTTGAGGTGCCACAACAGCCCCGGCAGCTTCGAGTGCCGCTGCCAGCGCGGCTTCCGCGGCGACGGCGTCACCGCCTGCGAGCCCACGTGAGGGCAACGGGGACAAAAAACGGGGAGAGACAAAAAAAACAGCGTCAAAATCGGGCCGGGAACGGCCGAGATACGGGGGGAAACCGGGGAGGAGTCGCGGGAAATCTTGGAGGGAAAATGGAAAAAGATTTGGGGGAAAAATGGGAAAAATTTGGAGAAAAATTGGGTGAAAATTGGGAAACATTTGGGAAAAAGAGAGAAAAATTTGGGAAAAATTGGAGGAAAAGTGGGAAAAATTGGGAGAAAAACTGGGAAAAATTGGAGGAAATTTTAGGGAAAAAATGGAGGAAAAATTAGGTGAAAAATTGGGAAGAAAATTGGAAAAAATTGAAGGAAATTTTAGGGTAAAACGGGGAAAAAATGGAGGAAAAATGAGGTGAAAAAATGGGAAAAATTGGGAAGAAAATTGGAAAAAATTGGAGGGAAAAGGGGGAAATTGGGGAAAAAAAAGGGAAAAATTGGGGAAAAAAAGGGAAAATTGGGGTAAAAGCTGAGCCAAAGGGGGGCTTTGGGCCCGTGGGGGTTTTGGGATTTTTGGGGTCTTTTGGGAATGGAAAAAATGGAAAAAAAATTTGGGGGGAAAATAGGGTGGAAAATGGGGAAGATTGGGGAAAAATTTGGGGAAAATTGGGTGAAAATTGGGTGAAAATTTGGAAAAATTTGGAGGAAAATCGGGCGGGAAAAATGGGAAAAATTGAGGGAAAAAAAGAGAGAAATTTGGGAAAAATTGGGAGAAAAATTGGAGGGCAAATGGGAAAAATTGGGTGAAAAAATGGGAAAAAATGGAGGAAATTTTAGGGGAAAATGGGGAAAAAATGGAGGAAAAATTGGGGAAAATGAGGTGAAAAAATGGGAAAAATTGGGAAGAAAATTGGAAAAAATTGGAGGGAAAAGGGGGAAAATTGGGGAAAAAAAAGGAAAAATTGGGGAAAAAAAGGGAAAATTGGGGTAAAAGCTGAGCCAAAGGGGGGCTTTGGGCCCGTGGGGGTTTTGGATTTTTGGGGGTCTTTTGGGAATGGAAAAAATGGAAAAAAATTTGGGGGAAAATAGGGTGGGAAAATGGGAAAAAATGGGGAAAAAATTGGAAGAATTTGGGGAAAATTGGGTGAAAATTGGGAAAAATTTGGAGGAAGATTGGGTGGGAAAAATGGGAAAAACGTGGGGGAAAAAAAGAGAGAAATGTGGGAAAAATTGGAGGAAAAGTGGGAAAAATTTGGAGAAAAATTGGAAGACAGATGGGAAAAATTGGGTGAAAAAATGGGAAAAATTGGGGGAAATTTTAGGGGAAAATGGGGAAAAAATGGAGGAAAAATTGGGAAAAATGAGGTGAAAAAGTGGGAAAAATTGGGAAGAAAATTGGAAAAAATTGGAGGGAAAATGGGGAAAATTGGGTGGGGAAATGGGAAAAATTGGGGAAGAAAAGGGAAAAATGGGGAAAAATGGAAGAAAATTGGGGGAAAATTGGGGAAAAAAAGGGAAAAAATTGGAGGAATATTGGCGGAAAAATTGGGGGAAAATTTGGAGAAAAATTGGGAAAAAATGGGTGAAAAAATGGGGAAAAGTGGGAGGAAAAATGGGGGGAAAAGGCAAAAAAGGGAAAACTTGGGGAAAATTGGAGGAAAAGTGGGAGGAAAATTGGTAATAATTTGAAGAAAAATTGGGGAAAATTGGAGGGAAAATGGGAAAAGTTGGGTGGAAAAAAGGAAAAAATTGGGAAAACAGGGAAAAATTTGGGGAAAATTGAAGGGAAAACGGGAAAACTTGGAGGAAAAGTGGGAGGAAAATTGGGGAAAATTGGACAGAAAATGAGAAAAAAATGGAGAAAAAATTGGGAGGGAAATTGAGAAACATTGGAGAAAAATCGGAGGGGAAATTTGGGGAAAAATTGGATGGAAAATTGCGTGAGAAAATTGGAGGGGAAATTTGGGGAAAAAATTAGAGAAAAACCGGCAGAAAAATTGGTAAAAAAAAAGGGGGGGAAATTAGCAGGAAAAAAGAGGACAATTGGAGGAAATTTGGGGGGAAAATGGAGAAAATTGGGGAAAATTGGACAGAAAATGAGAAAGAAATTGGGAGGAGAATTGGGAAACATTGGGGAGAAATTGGGAGGAAAATTTGGGGAAAAAACGGAAAAAATTGGGTGAAAATTTGGGGGAAAAAATGGGAAAAATGCAGGAAAAATGGGAAAAATTGGAGAAAAATTGCAGGAAAAATGGGGAAAATGAGGTGAAAAAATGGGAAAAATTCAAATTTTTGGGGGTGAATTGCGAAATTTTTTTGGTACAAAACGCTGAATTTGGGGTTTTTTGCCCCCAGGTGTTTGTCGGACTGCGGGCACGGCTCCTGCTCGGGGCCCCCCAACTTCACCTGCGTTTGTCACCTGGGCTGGACCAGCCCCAGACCCCAAAACTCCTCCCTGGGGGGGACCCCCGAGCCCCCCAGTGCTCGCTGGACTGCGGCTGCAACTTCCAGAGCTCGTGCGAGAGAGAGGGGCCGGAGTGTGTGACCAGTGCCAGAGTGAGCCCCAAAATTCACCCAAAAACCCCCAAAATCACCCCAAAATTATCCCAAAAACATCACAATTCTGTGAGCCCCAAAACCCCCAAAATCACCCAAAATTATCCCAAAAACATCACAAATCTGTGAGCCCCAAAACCCCCAAATTCACCCCAAAATTATCACAGGAACCTCACAAATCTGTGAGCCCCAAAACCCCCAAAATCACCCCAAAATTATCACAGGAACCTCACAAATCTGTGAGCCCCAAAACCCCCAAAATCACCCCAAAATTATCACAGGAACCTCACAAATCTGTGAGCCCCAAAACCCCCAAATTCACCCCAAAATTATCCCAGGAACATCACAAATCTGTGAGCCCCAAAACCCCCAAAATTCACCCCAAAATCCCCCCCAGATCCCGGCTCTGTCCCTGCCAGAGCTCGTGCGAGAGAGAGGGGCCGGGAGTGTGTGACCAGTGCCAGAGTGAGCCCCAAAATCCCCAAATTCACCCCAAAATTATCACAGGAACCTCACAAATCTGGGACCCCAAAATCCCCCAAATTCACCCCAAAATCCCCCCCAGATCCCGGCTCTGTCCCTGCCAGAGCTCGTGCGAGAGAGAGGGGCCCGGAGTGTGTGACCAGTGCCAGAGTGAGCCCCAAAATTCACCAAAAACCCCAAAATTCACCCCAAAATCAGCCGTGGGAGGGTGAAAACCCAGCAGCGAAATTCGCCCTGAAATTGCCCTAAAAAAACCCCAAAATTGACCCAAATTCCGCCCCAAAATTCACCCAAATTGATGCCAGAAACCGCAGAAATCTGGGAGCCCAAATTCAGCCCAAATTAATCCCAAATTCACCCCAAAATCCCCAAAAATTCACCCCAAAATCAGCCCAGGGAGGGCAAAAATGTGGGACTGAAATTTGCCCCAAAATCGCCCCAAAAATCCCCAAATTCCACCCCAAATTTGCTCCAAATTCAGCCCCAAAATCACCCCAAATTCACCCCAAATTCACCCCAAATTTTTACCCAGTTTTACCCCCAAATTTACCCAAAACCCCCAAAATTCACCCCAGAATTGTGGCCCGCAGTGCCAGTGGGCAGAGGCTCCCAAATCCCCATTTTAACCCATTTTAACCCATTTTAACCCATTTTAACCCTGTTTTTCCCCATTTTTATCCCATTTTAACCCATTATTTCCCCATTTTAACCCATTATTTTCCCATTTTAATCCCATTTTAACCCATTATTTCCCCATTTTAACCCATTATTTTCCCATTTTAATCCCATTTTAACCCATTATTTTCCCATTTTAATCCCGTTTTTCCCCATTTTAACCCCATTTTAACCCATTATTTCCCCATTTTAACCCATTATTTCCCCATTTTAACCCCGGTTTTCCCCATTTTTATCCCATTTTAACCCCGTTTTTCCCCATTTTTTTCACCGTTTTTCCTCGGGTTTTTTGCCGTTTTCCCCGTTTTAACCAATTTCTGCTGTTTTTGCCCCAGACTGGACGGAGGGCCCGCAGTGCCAGCGCTGCCGCCCCTTCCCAAAATCCCCATTTTAATCCCATTTTAACCCCGTTTTTCCCCATTTTAACCCCATTTTTCCCCATTTTAACCCCATGTTTTCCCATTTTAACCCCATTTTAACCCATTATTTCCCCATTTTAACCCCGTTTTTCCCCATTTCTTCACCGTTTTTCCTCAGGTTTTTTGCCATTTTCCCCGTTTTAACCAATTTCTGCTGTTTTTGCCCCAGACTGGACGGAGGGCCCGCAGTGCCAGCGCTGCTGCCCCTTCCCAAAACCCCCAAAATCCCCCCAAATCGCCCCAAATCCCCATTTTAACCCATTATTTCCCCATTTTAACCCCGGTTTTCCCCATTTTTATCCCATTTTAACCCCGGTTTTCCCATTTCTTCACCGTTTTTCCTCGGGTTTTTTGCCATTTTCCCCGTTTTAACCAATTTCTGCTGGTTTTGCCCCAGACTGGATGGAGGGCCCGCAGTGCCAGCGCTGCTGCCCCTTCCCAAAACCCCCAAAATCCCCCCAAATCCCCATTTTAACCCATTATTTCCCCATTTTAACCCATTATTTCCCCATTTTAACCCCGGTTTTCCCCATTTTAACCCCGGTTTTCCCCATTTCTTCACCGTTTTTCCTCGGGTTTTTTGCCCTTTTCCCCGTTTTAACCAATTTCTGCTGTTTTTGCCCCAGACTGGACGGAGGGCCCGCAGTGCCAGCGCTGCCGCCCGGGCAGTTTCGGCCCGGGGGGGATCGGGGGGTGCCGCCCCTGCGGCTGCCACGGCCACGGGGACCCCGAGCGGGGCTTTTGTCACCCCAGCTCGGGGCTCTGTCACTGCCTGCCCCCCACCACGGGGCCCCACTGCGACCGCTGCGCGCCCGGCTACTACGGGGACCCCAGGTGAGTGACACAAACGGGCCAAAAAGCAAAAAAAACGGGAAAAAACGGTCAAAAAATGAGAAAACTACACCCAGAAATGGCCCCAAGCTCCGGGGGTGTCATTGCCTGGCGTCACCACCAGGGGGCTCCACTGGGACAGGGCTGTGCCGTGATACTACGGGGAGCCCAGGGGAGTGACAAAAATTGCCCAAAATCCCAACAATTCTGCGTCAAAATAGCCGAAAATCAAAAAAATCCAGCTTGAAAGACCTCAAAATTGCCCAAAAAGCAAAAAAAAAGGGGGAAAAACGATCAAAAAATGAGAAAAATGCCGCCCAAAATGGCCCCAGAATGGCCCCAAGCTCCGGGGGTGTCATTGCCGGCCGCCACCACCAGGGGGCTCCACTGGGGCAGGGGCGCCCTTGGGGACTCCGGGGACTCAAGTGAGTGACAAAAATTGCCCAAAATCCAAAAACTCTGGGTCAAAATAGCCAAAAATCAAAAAATCCAGCTCGAAATAGCACAAAACCAGGGAAAAATTCCGCAAAAAATCAGAATAGAATGGAAAAAAAAGTCACCAAAAAATCGGAAAATAAAAAAGAAAAAATCAGTAAAAATATGGAAAAAATCGTAAAAAAATAGGAAAAAATCCGTAATAAATAGGAAAAAAAATCAGAAAAAATTGGAAAAAATATGAAAGACTAGGAAAAAATCAGTGCAAAATCGGGAAAAATAGAAAAAAAATAGGAAAAATATCGGGGAAAAATAGGAAAAAAATTCGAAAAAAATGGAAAAAAACCCAAAAAAAATCGGAAAAATCAGGAAAAAAAAGAGGAAATAGTTACGATAATTGCAAAAAATGTGAATTTGCCCAATTTCCCCTTTTTTGCCCAGGAACGGGGGCGCGTGCGTGCGGCGGTGCCGGGGCCCCCCGGGATTTGGGGTCTGCAGCCAAAATCCCCAAAATGCACCCAAAAAATCCCTAAAAATCCGGAAAAAATCAGAAAAAATTGGAAAAAAAATCTGAAAAAACTAGGAAAAAAATCAGTGAAAAATCAGGAAAAATAGAAAAAAATTAGGAAAAAAATTCGAAAAAAAATGGAGGAAAATAGGAAAAAATTGGGAAAAAATAGGAAAAAAATTTGCAAAAAAATTCGAAAATGATGGAAAAAAATCGGAAAAAATACCAAAAAAATACCAAAAAAATCGGAAAAAATACCAAAAAAATACCAAAAAAATCGGAAAAAATTGGAAAAAATCAGAAAAAAATCAGAAAAATCGGGAAAAATGAGGCAATAATTCCGATAATTACAAAAAATGTGAATTTGCCCGAATTTCCCTTTTTTCCCAGGAACGGGGGCGCGTGCGTGCGGCGGTGCCGGGGCCCCCCGGGATTTGGGGTCTGCAGCCAAAACCCCAAAATGCACCCAAAAATCCCTAAAAATCAGGAAAAAATCGGAAAAAATGGGGAAAAACGAGGAAATAATGCCAATAATGCCAAAAAATGTGAATTTGCCCAAATTTCCCTTTTTTCCCAGGAACGGGGGCGCGTGCGTGCGGCGGTGCCGGGGCCGGCAGCTCCTGCCCTCCCTGGGGGCCCCCCTGGATTTGGGCTCCCGGGGGGTCCCGGCTCCCCGCCCCTCCCCCACTGCCTCTGGCTGCTCTCGGTCACGGGGGGGCCCCGGCCCTGCCCCAAAAACGCCCAAAATTGCCCCAAAATCGCCCTCAGGCTCAGCCCCGACACCGAGCGGCCCTGCCAGGTGAGGGCGAGGGGGAAGTGGGAGGAAAAATGGGGATTTGGGGAAAAAAATGGGGGTAAGGAGGGGAAAATTGGGATTTTTGGGGTAAAAATTGGGGTTAAGGAGGGGAAAATTGGGGGTTTAGGGGGAAAAATTGGGGTTAAGGAGGGGAAAATTGGGATTTTTGGGGTAAAAATTGGGGTTAAGGAGGGGAAAATTGGGATTTTTGGGGTAAAAATTGGGGTTAAGGAGGGGAAAATTGGGATTTTGGGGGGAAAAATGGGGTTAAGGAGGGGAAAATTGGGGATTTGGGCAAAACAATGGGGTTAAGGAGGGGAAAAATGGGATTTCAGGGGAAAATTGGGATTTTTGGGGTAAAAATTGGGGTTAAGGAGGGGAAAATTGGGGATTTTGGGGTAAAAATTGGGGTTAAGGAGGGGAAAAATGGGGATTTCAGGGGAAAATTGGGATTTTTGGGGTAAAAATTGGGTTAAGGAGGGGAAAATTGGGGGTTTTGGGGGGAAAGATTGGGGATTTTGGAAAAAAAAAGGATTTTGGGGGGGAAAATTGGGGGTTTGGGGGGGGAAATGGGGATTTTGGAGGGAAAAATGGAATTTGGGCAAAAAATTGGGGTTAAGGAGCGGAAAATTGGGAATTTTGGGGAGAAAACGTTGGGGGAAAGTTGGGATTTTTTGGGAGGGATTTGGGGGGAAATTGGGAATTATTTGGGTGAGATTTGGGGAAAAATTGGGATTTTTTGGGAGGGATTTGGGGGAAAATTGAGAATTTTTGGGAGGAATTCGGATGAATTGAGAAGTTTTGGGAGGGATTTGGGGGGAAATTGTGAATTATTTGGGTGAGATTTGGGGGAAAATTGGGATTTTTTTGGAGGGGTTTTAGGGGGGAAAATTGGGATTATTTGGAGGGAAAATTGGGAATGACTTGGGTGAGATTTGGGGGGAAAATTGGATTTTTTGGGTGGGCTTTTGGGGCGAATTGGGAAATGTGGGAGTTTGAGGGGGGTTTGGGGGGGATTTTGGTGCTCGGGGCTCCCTGGATTGCCCCGAGCTCCCCGAGTTTTGCTGAATTTTGTGGATTTTGCCCCGAATCCGCAGGGCAGCTTCGTGTACGCGTTCGACGGGATCCCGGCGCTGCTGGACGGGGGAGGGGTGCAGGGGAGCCCACCCTGAGGGGGGCCCTGTGCGGGGGGGGCTCCAACCACAGCCTCAGCCTGGAGGCCACCTCAGGTAGGGGACCCCAAAAATCACCCCAAAAACCCCAAAAATCACCCCAAAAATCACCCCAAAAACCACCCCAAAAATCACCCCAAAAATCACCCCAAAAATCACCCAAAAACCCAAAATCCACGCCAAAAATGGACTCAGGGACCCCAAAACCCCAAAAATCACCCCAAAAACGGGCTCAGGGACCCCAAAACCCCAAAAATCACCCCAAAAACCCAAAAAATCACCCCAAAAACGGGCTCAGGGACCCCAAAAACCCCAAAAATCACCCCAAAAACCCCAAAAAATCACCCAAAAACGGGCTCAGGGACCGCAAAAATCACCCCAAAAACCCCAAAAATCACCCCAAAACAGGCTCAGGGACCCCAAAAACCCCAAAAATCACCCCAAAAACCCCAAAAATCACCCCAAAAACGGGCTCTGGGACCCCAAAAACCCCAAAAATCAGCCCAAAAACCCCAAAAATCACCCAAAAATCACCCCAAAAACGGGCTCAGGGACCCAAAAACCCAAAAATCACCCCAAAAACCCCAGAAATGGACTCAGGGACCCCAAAAACCCCAAAATCCACCCTGGGACCAAGCACAGCCTCAGCCTGGAGGCCACCTCAGGTATGGAACCCCAAAATCACCCCAAAAATCCCAAAATCTGCCCCAAGACCCCAAAATCCACCCCAAAATCCCTGAAAATCACCTCAAAATCCACCCCAAAAATCTGCCCCAAAAACCCCAAAATCCACCCAAAATCCACCCTGGGACCCCCCCACAGCCTCAGCCTGGAGGCCACCTCAGGTAGGGGACCCCGAAAATCACCCAGAAACCCCAAAAATCACCCCAAAAATGCACTCAGGGACCCCAAAAACCTCAAAAATCACCCCAAAAATCCCCAAAAATCACCCCAAAAACCCCAAAAATCACCCCAAAAACGGGCTCAGGGACCCCCAAAACCCCAAAATCCAACCCGAAAAACCCAAAAAATCCAACCCAAAAACCCCAAAACCCCAAAAAATCCGACCCGAAAACCCCCAAAACCCCAAATATCCGACCCAAAAAATCGCCCCAAAAATGCACCCCAGAAACCTGCACCAAAATGGGCCCAAAAAACCCCAAAAATGCCAAAAATCCACCCAAAATCCACCCCAAAAACCCCAAAAATCCACCCCAAAAATGGACTCAGGGACCCCAAAAAGCCCCAAATTTTTCCCAATTTTTTCTTTTTTCTTTTTGCATTTTTTGCCCATTTTAGTTCTGATTTTTCCCAGGTTTTTTTTCCCGGAATTTTCCAGAATTTCTTTGAGGAATTTTTTGAATTTTTTGTCCATTTCTCCCCAGTTTTTCCCTTTTTTTTTTTTTTAATCCAAAATTTTCCTGGATTTTTTTTTTTTTAAATTTTTTTTAATTTTTGGTGTCTTTAAATTCTTTTTTTGCTGTTTTTTAATTCTATTTTTGGGGCTATTTTGGCCATTTCTGCCCGATTTTCACCGGGTTTTTTTTGCCGATCACCAAATTTAATTTTTATTTCATTTTCCTGACCTTTTTTTCCCCTTTTTTTCCCCTCTTTTTTAGGGATTTTGGTGCTTTACTACGAATCCAACGGCACCGAGGGTTGGGGGTTCCGGGCTCGGGTGGAGCCACGGCCCTGCCCCCCCCCCTGCCCCTCCCCCACCCCCGGGACCCCCCAGAAGTGCCCGGGGGGGTGTGGGGGAGGGCCTGCGATGAGGTGAGCCCAAATTTGGGGACAAAAATGGGAATTTTGGGGAAAAAAACCCGGGAAAATTGGGAAAAAATTGGGATTTTTTAGGGGGGAAATGGGAAAAAATTGGGATTTTTTAGGGCCCAAACTGGGGAGAATTGGAGGAAATTTGGGAAAATTGGCGACATTTGGGTGTTTGGGGCAGAAAATCGGGGGGAGTTTGGGTTTTTGAGAGGAAAATTTGGATTTTTGGGGGGAAAATTTGAATTTTTGGGAGGAAAATTTGGATTTTTGGGAGGGTTTTTTTCCATTTTTCGGTGGATTTTTGAGGGAAAACGGGGGAAATGTTGGGGTTTTTTGGGGTTTGGATTTTTTGGGGAATTTCTGACCAATCTGGGATTTTTTGGGGGGTTCCAGGCTCGGGGGGTCTGTGAGTGCCCCGAAGGTTTTGGGGGTCCCCAGTGCTCGACGCCCCTGGGGCCGGGGAGCATCGTGTGGGAGCAGCTGCTGGGGGACAGCAACGAGGAGGTGAGGCACCCCAAAACCACCCCAAAAACCCCAAAAATCACCCCAAAAATCCACCCCAAATACCCTAAAAATCAGCTAAAAATCCACCCCAAATACCCCAAAAATCCACCCCAAAAGCCCCAAAATCACTTCAAAAATCACCTCAAAAATCACCCCAAAAACCCCATCCCAAATACCCCCAAAACCACCCTCCAAAGTTACCCCAAAAATCCGTCTCAAATACGCCCACAATCACCCCAAAAATTCACCCCAAATATTCACCCTAAATATCCCAAAAACCACCCCAAAAATCCACCCCAAATACCCCAAAATCGCCCCAAAAATCACCCCAAAAATCCCAAAAATCCACCCCAAAAACTGCCCAAAAATCACCCCAAAAATCCACCCCAAATACCCCAAAATCCACCCTAAAATAACCCCAAAAATCCACCCAAAAATCACCCCAAAAATCCACCCCGAATACCCCAAAATCCCCCCAAAAATCCACTCCAAAATCCCCAAAAACCAGCCCGAAATTCACCCCAAAATCCCCCAAAATGACCCCAAAATCCCATCCCAAATCCTTCCAAAACAGCCCCAAGTTGAGGGACCCCCAAAATTACCCCAAAACCCCCCAAAAAAATTCCCCAAGAATCCCTAAATTTCACTGCAGTTTTCCCAAAATCCCGGAATTTCACCCCAAAATCTTGGCAGGAGTTCCTAGGCTGGATCTTGTGGCACAGCCTCCCCAAAACCCCAAAAAATCCCCAAAAAACCCCAAAAATCCCCAAAAAATCCTCAAAACCCCCCAAAAAACCCCCCAAAATCCCTACGTTTCACCCTAAAATCCCCGAATTTCAGTGGAATTTTCCCAAAATCGCCGAATTTCAGCCCAAAATCCCTTTCAGGACTCGCCGGGGCGGTTCCTGCGGCGCCTCGGGCACAGCCTCCCCAAAACCCCAAAAAATCCCCAAAAAAACCCCAAAAATCCCCAAAAAATCCCCAAATTTCACCCTAAAATCCCCGAATTTCAGTGGAATTTTCCCAAAATCGCCGAATTTCAGCCCAAAATCCCTTTTAGGACTCGCCGGGGCGGTTCCTGCGGCGCCTCGGGCACAGCCTCCCCAAAACCCCAAAAAATCCACAAAAAAACCCCAAAAATCCCCCAAAATCCCCAAATTTCACCCTAAAATCCCCGAATTTCAGCGGAATTTTCCCAAAATCCACGAATTTCACCCCAAAATCCCTTTCAGGACTCGCCGGGGCGGTTCCTGCGGCGCCTCGGGCACAGCCTCGTGCGGGGCCCCAACGAGACCCTTTGGCTTTTCGGGGGGTTCAGCCTGGCCCAGGGACCTCTGGACAGCCTCTACAGGTGAGTGGGGACCCCAAAATCCGCCAGAATCACCCCAAAAATCGGCCAGCAATTGCCCAAAAACCACCCCAGAAACAGCCCCAAAATAGCCCCAAAAATCCTAAAAGTATCCCCCAAAAAACTCAGAAATGATCCCAAAAAACCCCACAAAAATAGCCAAAGCGTACCCCAAAGCCACCCAAAATAGCCCCAAAAAATTCTCAAAAAATTGCCCAAAAATACCCAAAAATTTGCCCCAAAAAAGAACCCCAAAATACCCACAAAATTGCCAAAAAATAGCCCAGAAATAGCCCAGAAAATACCCAAAAAATGCCCTCAAACCACCCCAAAATAGCCCAAAAAGGCAAAAAAAAAATCCCAAAAACACCCCCAAAAAACCCCAAAAATTATCCCAAAAAAACCCACAAAAATAGCCAAAGCATACCCCAAAACCACCCGAAATAGCCCCAAAAATAGCCCCAAAAATTAGACCAAAAGTAGCTCCAAAAATATCCCAAAAATAGCCCCAAAAGGACTCAAAAAATGCCTGGAAAATGGCCCCAAAAATACCCAAAAAAAGCCTCAAAAATACCCAAAAAATGCCTAAAAATGGCCCCAAAAAACCCCAAAAAATAGCCCCAAAAGCAGCCAAAAAATACCCAAAAAAGTAGCCAAAAAATACCCAAAAATATCCAAAAAATAGCCCAAAAATATCCAGAAAATCGCCCCAAAAATACCCAAAAAATAGCCCAAAATACCCCAAAACAACCACAAAACAGCCAACAAAATAGCCCCAAAAATAGCCAAAAAATAACCCCCAAAATAGCCCTAAAATAGCCAAAAAATAGCCAAAAGATACCAAAAATAGCCGCAAAAATAACCAAAAAATATCTCCCAAAACACCCAAAAACCAAAAATAGCCCCAAAAATACCCAAAAATAACCCCAAAAATACCCAAGAAATAGCCCAAAAATAGCCCTAAAACAGCCAAAAAAACAGCCAAAAGATACCCAAAAACAGCCGCAAAAATAACCAAAAATAGCTCCCAAAACGCCCAAAAACCAGCCAAAAACAGCCCGAAAAATACCCAAAAAATAGCCCCAAAAATAACCCAAAAATAAAAAAAAAAAATCCCTAAAAATCAACCAGAAAAGCCCCAAAAAGTGTCCAAAAAATGCCATTTTCAGCCCATTTTCAGCCCATTTTCACCCCATTTCCCCAGGTTCTCGCTGCGCGAGCGCCGCTGGACGCAGGTGCTGGCGGGGGAGGGGCGGGGCGGGGCCGGCCCCGCCCCCCGGTACCTGCACGCGGCCACGCCCCTGCCGGGGGAGGGGCCATGCTGCTGGTGGGGGGGCTGAGCTGGGCGGGCGTGGCCGCCGACACCTGGCTGCTCAACCTCAGCTCCCTGCACTGGAGAAGGATAGAGGTGAGCCGAAAATTCATCCAAAATTCATCCAAAATTCATCCAAAATTTACCCAAATTTACCCCAAATTCACCCAAAATGAGCCCTGGGGGAGGGGCTGAGCTGGGTGGGCGTGGCCGCCGACACCTGGCTGCTCAACCTCAGCTCCCTGCACTGGAGACAGGTACAGGTGAGCAAAAATTCACCCAAATTTATCTAAAATTAATCCAAAATTAATCCAAAATTTACTGGGAATTCACCAAAATGAGCCCCGGGGGGAGGGGCTGAGCTGGGCGGGCGTGGCCGCCGACACCTGGCTGCTCAACCTCAGCTCCCTGCACTGGAGACAGGTACAGGTGAGCCAAAAATTCACCCAAAATTCACCCAAAATACACCCAAAATTTGCTGGAAATTTACCCCAAACTCACCCAAAATTTACTGGGAATTTACCTAAAATTCTGCCCAAAATGAGCCCAAAATTTACTGTGAATTTACCCAAATTTACTCAAAATTTACTGGGAACTTACTTAAAATTGTGCCCTAAATTCACCCAAAAGTCACCCCAAATTTACTGGGAATTTACCTAAAATTCTGCTCAAAATTGGCCCAAAATTTACCAGGAATTTACCAAAATTTACCAGGAATTTACCTAAAATTCTGCCCAAGATTTGCCCCAAATGTCAGAGTTTTAACCCCAAATTTCGGTTCCAGGCCCTGCGGGTCCCTCCCCTGGCCAGGGGGGTCCCGAATTTGGGGCTCCCAACCCCAAATTTCAGCCCCAAACCCCCAAATTTCAGCCCCTAATCCCATTTTTGGGGTCCCAATCCCATGTTTTGGGGTCCTGAACCTGAATTTCGATTTTTTAACCCCAAATTTCGATGTTTTAACCCAATTTTAGGCCCCGCAGGTCCCAGCCCTGGCCGGGCACTCGCTGACCCCGGGGGGGTCCCAAATTTGGGGGTCCCAAACCCAAATTTCAGCCCCCGCCCCCATTTTTGGGGGTCCCGAACCCAAATTTCGATGTTTTAACCCCAAATTTCTATGTTTTAACCCAAATTTTCGGTGTTTTAACCCCAAATTTTGGTGTTTTAACCCCAATTTTAGGTCCCTCAGGTGCCAGCCCTGGCCGGGCACTCACTGACCCTGGGGGGGTCCCAATCCCAAATTTCAGCCCCCAACCCCAAATTTCAGCCCCCAACCCCAAATTTGGGGGTCCCAACCCCATTTTCAGGGTCCCAATCCCATTTTTTGGGGTCCCGAACCCAAATTTCGATGTTTTAACCCAAATTTCGATGTTTTAACCCCAAATTTTGGTGTTTTTTCCCCACTTTCAGGCCCCACATGTGCCAGCCCTGGCCAGGCACTCACTGACCCCGGGGGGGTCCCAAATTTGGGGGTCCCAAACCCAAATTTCAGCCCCAAACCCCCAAATTTCAGCCCCCACCCCCATTTTTGGGGGTCCCGATCCCATTTTTGGGGGTCCCGATCCCAAATTTCGCTGTTTTAGCCTCAAATTTTGGTTGCAGGCCCCGCAGGTTCCGGCCCTGGCCGGGCACTCGCTGACCCCGGCGGGGTCCCGGGGGGTTTTTCTGGTCGGGGGCTTCTCCCCCCAGAACGGCTTCAACACCGACCTGCTCGTCTTCGACCCCTCCTCGGAGACCTGGCAGGTGACCCCCACCTCCGGGACCCCGCCCACAGGTGAGAATGGGGCAAAAACCCGAGAAATTGGGAAAAAATGGAAAAAAACGGAGAAAATCGGTGAAAAAATGAGAAAAATTGGGGGAAAATATGGGAAAAAAATGAGGAAAAATGGGGGGAAATTGCGGGGTGGGCATCCAGGCTGGGACCCCCCCCCCCCCCAGAGGTGAAAATGGGGGAAAAATGGAGAAATTGGGAAAAAATGGGGAAAAACGGAGAAAATCGGTGAAAAATGAGAAAAATTGGGGGAAAATGGGAAAAAACTGAGAAAAATGAGGGGAAATTGGGGGAGTGGCGGGTGTCACCACCGGGACCCCCACACACACGGGTGAAAATGGGGGAAAAGTGGGAGAAATTGGGGAAAAAATGGGAAAAAAACGGGGAATATTGATGAAAAAATGAGAAAAAATGGGGAAAAAAAATCCCCTCAAATCTCCTCAAAATGCCCCCAGAATCAGCCGAAGATTTCCCAAAATTCACCCAAAATGACCCAAAATCACCCAAATTTCCCAAAAGTCAGCCCAAAATGACCCAGAATGACTCAAAATCACCCAAATTCCCAAAATTCACCCCAAAATCACCCAAAATGACCCAAATTCCCCAAATTCACCCCAAAATGGCCCTAAATACCCCAAAATCACCACAAACCTCCTGGAAATTACCCAAAGTTCAGCCCAGAATGATCCCAAACCTTCTTCAAATGATCCCAAACCTTCCTGAAACGACATCGCTCCGCCCCCTGAAATGGCTGCAAAATCCCCCAAAAAACGATCCCGAATCCGCCTGAAATGACCCAAAATCATCCAAAATGACCCAAATTCCCCAAAATTCACCCCAAAATGACCCCAAAATCCACAAATTCACCCCAAACCTCCCTGAAATGACCCCAAACCTTCCTGAGACGACTCCAGACCTCCCCGGAATGACCTGGAACTCCCTCATAAAATGGCGCCAAAATCCCCCAAAAAATGGCGCCAAAATCCCCCAAAAATCACCTAAAAAGCCCCAAATTTCCCCAAATTCACCTCAAATTTTTGCCCCCAGGCCTGTACGGGCACTCGGCGTCGCTGCACGAGGCCTCGGGGTCGCTGCTGGTGTTCGGGGGGCAGCGCTTCCACGTGGAGCGCGTGGCGCCGAGCGCGGAGCTCTACAGCCTCAGCCTGGCCCGGCTGGCCTGGAGCCTCCTGGCGCCCGCCCGAGGGGAAAAGGTGGGCAGGAAGGGGTTAAATCCGAGGTTTTGGGGTAATGGGAATTTTGGGGATTTTTTGGGATTTTTTTTGTGGGGTCTAAAAGGGATTTTTGGCCATTTTTGGTGCATTTTCGGGGTTTAAATGGGATTTTTTGGGCATTTTTGCAGGATTCAGTTGGATTTTTTTGGGGAACTTCTGGGGTGTCTGAGGGGTCTGAAGGGGATTTTGGGGTAAATAGGAATTTTTGGGGATTTTTGGGATTTTTTGGAATTTTTTTGGGAGGTCTAAAAGGGATTTTGGGGGATTTGGGGAGGTTTTGGGTGCCTCAGCCTGGCCCGGCTGTCCTGGAGCCTCCTGGCGCCCGCCCGAGGGAAAAGGTGGGCACGAAAGGGTTAAATTGGGATTTTGGGGGTTAAATTGGGATTTTGGGGATTTTGGGGGATTTTTTGAATTTTTTTGGGAGGTCTAAAAGGGATTTTGGGGGGATTTGGGGAGGTTTTGGGTGCCTCAGCCTGGCCCGGCTCTCCTGGAGCCTCCTGGCGCCCGCCCGAGGGGACAAGGTGGGCACGAAAGGGTTAAATTGGGATTTTGGGGGTTAAAATTGGGACTTTGGGGATTTTTGGGGATTTTTTGGGATTTTTTTGGGGGGTTTAAATGGGATTTTTGGGCCATTTTTGGGGGTTTAAGTGGGATTTTTAGGGGAATTTTTGAGTGATTCACTTGGGGTTTTTTGGGATTTTTTGGGGTGTTTGGGGGGTCTAAAGGGGATTTTGGAGAGTTGAGATGGGAATTTTTGGGGATTTTTGGATTTTTTGGAATTTTTTTGGGGGGTCTAAAAGGGATTTTGGGGGGATTTGGGGAGGTTTTGGGTGCCTCAGCCTGGCCGGCTGGCCTGGAGCCTCCTGGCGCCCACCCGAGGGGACAAGGTGGGCATGAAAGGGTTAAATTGGGATTTTGGGGGTTAAATTGGGATTTGGGGCTCAATGGGAATTTTTGGGGATTTTTTGGGATTTTTTGGGGGGGTCTAAATGGGATTTTGGGGGGATTTGGGGAGGTTTTGGGTGCCTCAGCCTGGCCCGGCTCTCCTGGAGCCTCCTGGCGCCCGCATGGGGGACAAGCTGGGCAGGAAAGGGTTAAGTTGGGATTTTTTCGGGTTTTTTTGGGTCTGGGGGTTTTCGGGAGGGGTCTCTGGGGGTCTCCCTAAATTTGGGGGGATCTGGGGCTCATTTTGGCCTCATTTTGGGTCATTTATTGGGATTTTGGACCAATTTTGGGGCATTTTTTCGGGGATTTTTGGATTTTTTGGGTCTGGGGTCTCGAGATTTTTTGGGGAGGGGTCTCCAAAATGTCCAGGACCCCTCCCCAAATTTGGAGGGGTCTTTGGGGCTCATTTTGGGCTCGTTTCGGGGTCATTTTTGGGTCATTTAATGGGATTTTACTCGAATTTTGGGGGATTTTTTCGGGGTTTTTTGGGTCTGGGGTCTGGGGATTTTTGGGGAGGGGTCTCCAAAATGTCCAGGACCCCTCCCCAAATTTGGGGCTCATTTTGGGCTCATTTTTGGGCCATTAATGGGATTTTACTCGAATTTTGGGGGATTTTTTCGGGGTTTTTTGGGATTTTTTCGGGGTTTTTTGGGTCTGGGGTCTGGGGTTTTTGGGGAGGGGTCTCTGACGCGTGTCCCCTCCCCCCCCCAGCCCCGCCCCCACTATTTCCACGCGGCCGCGGTCCTGGGGGACACCCTGGTGGTCGTGGGGGGGCGCAGCGACCGCAGCGACTTCGGCAACGGCGTCCTGCTCTACCAGATCCGCTGCAACGCCTGGATCCTGCCCCCCCACACCGGTACGGGGGGGTCCCCGAATTTGGGGAGGGGTCTCACGGAATGGGGGGGGTCGGGAATGGGGGGGGCGGCGAAAATTGGGTGAAAATCGGGCGAAATTTGGGTGAGAAACGGCCAAAAATGGGGAAATGAGGGCAAAGGAATGGAGGGGAAATGGGTCTGGGGGCTTCAAGGGGGGGATCGGGGGGGTCTCCAATTTGGGGAGGGGTCTCAAGGATTGAGGGGGGTGTGAAATGGGGGGGGCAGCGAAAATTGGGTGAAAATGGGGCGAAATTTGGGTGAAAAACGACTGAAAAAAAGGAAAATTCGAGCAAAAAAATGGAGAGAAAATGGAATTTTGGGAGATTTTTGGGGGGATTTTGAGGCGATTTTGGGGAATTTTGGGTGAATTTTGAGGCGTTTTTTGGGGGTCATTTTGAGGGAATTTTGGGGAGTTTTGGGGGCCATTTTCGTGGAGTTTTTGGGGGGAATTTTGGTGGTTTTTTGGGGGATTTTAGGGGAATTTTGGGAGATTTTTTGGGGGGAATTTTGAGACAATTTTGGGGGAATTTTGGGGGGATTTTGAGACCATTTTGGGAGATTTTTTGGGGGGAATTTTGGTGGAATTTTTTGGGGAATATTAGAGGAATTTTGATGGGATTTTGGGGGGAATTCCGGTGCCATTTTGGGGGGATTTTGTGAGGAATTTTGAGGCGATTCTGGGAGATTTTTGGAGGGATTTTGTGAGGAATTTTGAGGCGATTCTGGGAGATTTTTGGGGGGATTTTGGGAGGAATTTTGAGGCGATTTTGGGAGATTTTTGGGGGGATTTTGGGAGGAATTTTGAGGCGATTCTGGGAGATTTTTGGGGGGATTTTGGGAGGGATTTTGAGGCGATTCTGGGAGATTTTTGGGGGGAATTCTGGTGGATTTTTGAGGGATTTTTTGGGGCAGTTTTGGTGGAATTTTGGGAGGTTCCGGGTTTGAATTCCATGTGAATTTTGAGTGTTTTACCCCCTGAAAACACCCTTCCTCCCCCCAGACCCGTCCGTGGTGGGCCCCCCCATGCCCGGCTCGGTGGGCCACGCCCTGGCCGAGCTCGGGGGGCTCCTCCTCATCTCGGGGGGCTTCAACGGGGGGGTCCTGGGGGGGCTCTGGGGGCTGCGGGTGCCCCCCGAGCCCTGCGGGGCCCTGCCCGACCCCGGGCGCTGCCACGGCTCGGGGGGCGCCTGCGCCTGGTGCGGGGGGCGCTGCCAGGGGGCCCTGGAGGCCGAGAGGTGAGAACTGGGGGGAAAATTCAAAATATTGGGAAAAAATGGGGTTAAAATGGGGTTAAATGGGGTTAAATGGGGTTAAATGGGGTTAAAGGGGGTCTGGGGGCTCGGGGGGCGCCTGTGCCCGGTGTGGGGGGCGCTGCCGGGGGGCCCTGGAGGCCGAGAGGTGAGAATTGGGGTAAAAATCCAAAATATTGGGCAAAAATGGGGATTTTGGGAAAAAATGGGGTTAAAATGGGGTTAAAGGGGGTTTAAATGGGGTTAAAGGGGGTCTAAAGGGGGTCTGGGGGCTCGGGGGGCGCCTGTGCCCGGTGCGGGGGGCGCTGCCAGGGGGCCCTGGAGGCCGAGAGGTGAGAATTGGGGGGAAAATCCAAAATATTGGGCAAAAATGGGGTTAAATGGGGTTAAATGGGGTTAAAGGGGGTTAAAGGGGGTTAAAATGGGGTTAAAGGGGGTCTGGGGGCTCGGGGGGCGCCTGTGCCCGGTGTGGGGGGCGCTGCCAGGGGGCCCTGGAGGCCGAGAGGTGAGAATTGGGGGAAAAATCCAAAATATTGGGCAAAAATGGGGATTTTGGGAAAAAATTGGGGATTTCTGAGGTGAAATTTGGGATTTTGGGGGGTTTAAATGGGGTTAAAGGGGGTCTGGGGGCTCGGGGGGCGCCTGCGCCTGGTGCGGGGGGCGCTGCCAGGGGGCCCTGGAGGCCGAGAGGTGAGAATTGGGGGGAAAAACGGGGATTTTGGGAAAAAATTGGGGATTTCTGGGGGAAAATTGGGGATTTTGGGGGAAAATTGGGGATTTTGGGGCAATTTTGGGGAGAAATTTGAGGATCCTGGGGGGGTTTAAAGAGAATTTTGGGGAGATTTTGGGGCAGATTTTTTTGGGGGGGTGTTTGGGGTTGCTGATGAGATGCAAGCGATATGCAAATGAGATGTAAATGACCCCTCCAGGCTGGGGTGCTCCCCCATCCCCTCGCCCTGCGCCCCCTCCCCACGGGACCCCCTCGAGTGCCGGCGCCTCCGGAGCTGCAGCGAATGCCTGGCCCAGCACCCGCTGGGGGGCTCGGTGAGACCCCCAAAAACGCCCCAAAAACAGCCCCAAAATACCCCAAAACCAGCCCAAAAAATAGCCAAAAAATCCCACCTTAAATAGCTCAAAGTACCCCAAAAACCACCCCAAAAATAGCCCAAAAATAGCCCAAAAACAGCCCCAAAATAGCCAAAAAATCCCACCTAAAATAGCCCCAAAATGACCAAAAAACACCCCAAAAATAGCCCCAAAATACCCCAAAACCAGCCCCAAAATAGCCAAAAAATCCCACCAAAAATAGCCCAAAAGTGACCCCAGAACACCCCAAAAAATAGCCCCAAAATAGCCAAAAAATCCCACCTAAAATAGCCCAAAGTACCCCAAAAACCACCCCAAAAATAGCCCCAAAATGGCCCAAAACCAGCCCCAAAATAGCCAAGAAATCCCACCTAAAATAGCCCAAAAATGACCGAAAAACACCCCAAAAACAGCCCCAAAATGGCCCAAAACCAGCCCAAAAATAGCAAAAAAATCCCACCTAAAATAGCCCCAAAATGACCGAAAAACACCCCAAAAACAGCCCCAAAATAGCAAAAAACCACCCCAAAAATAGCCAAAAACTCCCACCTAAAATAGCCCAAAAATGACCCAAAAACCACCCCAAAAATAGCCCCAAAATACCCCAAAACCAGCCCAAAAATAGCCAAAAAATCCCACCAAAAATAGCCCAAAAACCACCCAAAATCCCCATTTTTTCACCAAAAACCCCGTTTTTTTCCCATTTTTTCCCTTTTTTTTTCCCAAAATCGCCGTTTTTCTCCCCAAACCCAGGGTCCCCCCCCGTGCTGGTGGTGCACGAACTGCCCCAAACCTCCCTGAGACCCCCGAAACCTCCCCAAAATCCCCATTTTTTACCCCAAAATCCCCATTTTTTTCACCAAAATCCCCATTTTTACCCCAAAATCCCCTATTTTTTACCCCAAAATCCCCATTTTTTTTACCAAAATCCCCATTTTTTACCAAAATCCCCCATTTTTTAACCAAAATCCCCATTTTTTACAAAAATCCCCATTTTTTCACCCAGAACTCCCTTAAATCCCAATTTTTTCCCTCTGGGACCATCTCAGACCTGAAGACCCCTTTGAGAGCCCCAAACAATCCCCAAAATCCCCCTTTTTTCACTGAAAACCCTCAATTCTTTTACCAAAATCCCCATTTTTATACCCAAACCTCCCTTCAATCTCAATTTCAGACACCCAAGACCCTGTGAGACCCCCAAAACCTCCCCGAAATCCCCATTTCTCCACCAAAAACGCCCCCAAAATCCCCATTTTTCCACCGAAAATCCCCATTTTTCCACCTAAAATCGCCCTTTTTTCACCTAAAATCCCCATTTTTTCACCGAAAATCGCCGGGTTTTTTCCCAAAATCGCCGTTTTTTCCCCCAAAACTTTCTGAATTCCCTCGCCAGGGTCCCCCGCCGTGCAAGTGGTGCACGAACTGCCCCGAGGGCGCGTGCATCGGCGCCGGCTCCAGCTGCCGCCGGGAGAACGATTGCCGCATCAACCAGCGCGAGATCCGCGCGGCGCAGAACTGCTCCGAGGCCGCCTGCGGCGCCCCCGACTGCCAACGGTGCGCCCAGGCCGGGAGGTGCATGTGGACACGGCAGTTCAAGAGGACAGGTGGGGAAAATTTGGGATTTTTTGGGGTTTTTGGGGATTTTTTGGGATTTTTTGGGGATTTTTAGGGGGGATTTTAGGCTGGTTTGGGGCGGCTCCAAGGCCGCCTGCGGCGCCCCCGACTGCCAGCGCTGCGCCCAGGCCGGGAGGTGCATGTGGACACGGCAGTTCAAGAGGACAGGTGGGGAAAATTTGGGATTTTTTGGGGTTTTTGGGGATTTTTTTGGGGGTTTTTAGTGTGGATTTGGGGTTTGGGGCGGCTCCGAGGCCGCGTGCGGCGCCCCCGACTGCCAGCGCTGCGCCCAGGCCGGACGCTGCATGTGGACACGGCAGTTCAAGAGGACAGGTGGGGAAAATTTGGGATTTTTTGGGGATTTTGGGGTTTTTTGGGGGATTTTTTGGGGATTTTTAGCGTGGATTTGGGGTCTGGGGCGGCTCCGAGGCCGCCTGCGACGCCCCCGACTGCCAGCGGTGTGTGAGGGCAGGCCGGACGCTGCATGTGGACACGGCAGTTCAAGAGGACAGGTGGGGAAAATGCCAGAAAATTCCAGAAAAATTTGGGATTTTTTGGGGATTTTGGGAGGTTTTTGGGGATTTTTTGGGATTTTTGGGGGTTTTTAGTGTGGATTTGGGGTTTGGGGCGGCTCCGAGGCCGCGTGCGGCACCCCCGACTGCCAGCGCTGCGCCCAGGCCGGACGCTGCATGTGGACACGGCAGTTCAAGAGGACAGGTGGGGAAAATTTGGGATTTTTGGGGGTTTTTTGGGATTTTTTGGGGATTTTTTGGGGGTTTTTAGCGTGGATTTGGGGTCTGGGGCGGCTCCAAGGCCGCGTGCGGCGCCCCCGACTGCCAGCGGTGTGTGAGGGCAGGCCGGACGCTGCATGTGGACACGGCAGTTCAAGAGGACAGGTGGGGAAAATGCCAGAAAATTCCAGAAAAATTGGGATTTTTGCGGATTTTTTGGGGATTTTTTGGGTGTATTTTGTGGAATTTTTCAGGATTTTTTTGGGGTCGGAAATTCGGGCGGATTTTGGGATTTTTTTGGGGCGGTTTTGGGGGGGATTTTTGTGGATTATTTTTGATTTTTTGGGCCGTTTTGCAGGCGAGACGCGGCGCATCCTGAGCGTGCAGCCCAGCTACGACTGGACGTGCTTCAGCCACTCGCTGCTCAACGTCTCCCCCATGCCCGTGGAGTCGTCGCCGCCGCTGCCGTGCCCGCGGCCGTGCCACCTGCAGCGCTCGTGCCACGCCTGCCTCAGCTCCCCGGGCGCCGACGGCGGCTGGCACCACTGCCTCTGGAGCCTGGCGCTCAACGAGGTGAGCACGGCAAAAATCACATTTCATTGCCAGGTTTTTCCCCATTTTTTTCTGATTTTTTTTCAATTTTATTTCGATTTTTTGCTGATTTTTTTTTTCAATTTTATTTCGATGCTTTTCTGATTTTTTTTTCAATTTTATTTCACATTTTTTCTGATTTTTTCTGATTTTTTTTCAATTTTATTTCGATTTTTTTCTGATTTTTTCCAATTTTTTTTCTGATTTTTTTTCAATTTTAATTCAATATTTTTCAATTTTTTTCTGATTTTTTTCTGCTTTCATTTCGATTTTTTTCTGATTTTTTTTCAATTTTATTTCGATTTTTTTTTATTTTTTTTCCATTTTATTTCGAATTTTTTCTGATTTTTTTTCAATTTTTTTCTGATTTCTTCTGATTTTTTTTCAATTTTATTTCAAATTTTTTCTGATTTTTTTTCAAATTTTTTCTGATTTTTCTGATTTTTTTCTGACTTTTTTCAATTTTATTTCGATTTTTTTCTGATTTTTTTTCAATTTTTTCTGATTTTTTTTCTGATTTCATTTCGATTTTTTGTGGATTTTATTTCGATTTTTTCTGAGTTTTTTTTCTGATTTTATTTCGATTTTTTTCTGATATTTTCCATTACTTTTTCTGCCTCGCCGGGGGCTCTTCTGGGGCTTTTTTTGGGGTTTTTGGGGCTCTTTTGGGGCTTATTTTGGAGGTTCTTTTGAGGCTTTTTTGGGGTTATTTTGGGGAGGTTTTGCAGTAGTTTTGGGAAGGTTTTTTGGGGATTTTGAGTGAGTTTTTTGGGGGCTCTTTTGGGGTTTTTTGGGGGCTCTTTTGGGGTTTTCTTTCAGGGTTTTTTGGGACTTTTTTGGGGATTTTGGCTGTCTACAATTCCGGGATTTTTGGAATAATTTTGGGGCGAATTCCAGCCCGTTTCTGACCCCGTTTAACCCTTTCCTCCCCAGTGCCTCAGCCCCAGCTGCGCCCCCCCTGCGCTGCCTCACCAGGGGCTCTTTTGGGGCTTTTTGGGCTCTTTTTGGGATTTTTTGGGGCTCTTTGGAGCTTTTTTTTTTGAGGAATTTGGGGGGATTTTTTGTGGGATATTTTAGGGAATTTTCGGGGATATTTTGGGGCGAATTCCAGCCCGTTTCTGACCCCGTTTAACCCTTTCCTCCCCGGTGCCTCAGCCCCAGCTTCGCCCCGCTGCGCTGCCTCGCCGGGGGCTCTTTTGGGGCTTTGTTTTTCTGAGGAATTTGTGGGATTTTTTGTGGGATTTTTTAGGGATTTTTTGGGGCTATTTTGGGGCGAATTCCAGCCCGTTTCTGACCCCGTTTAACCCTTTCCTCCCCAGTGCCTCAGCCCCAGCTTCGCCCCCCTGCGCTGCCTCGCCGGGAGCTCTTTTGGGGCTTTTTTTGGGCTCTTTTGAGGCTTTTTCTTTGAGGAATTTGCGGGATTTTTTAGGGATTTTTTTTGAGGATATTTTGGGTGAATTCCCGGTTTATTCCAGCCCATTTCTAACCCGTTTAACCCTTTCCTCCCCAGTGCCTCAGCCCCAGCTTCGCCCCCCTGCGCTGCCTCGCCGGCAGCTGCGGCCGCCTCCTCCAGGGCGGGGGGGGCGGAGCCTCCTCGGCCCCTTCTGGAACCTTCGGGGGGCTCCCCCCGCCGCCCCCCCCCGAGGGTGGGGGAGGGGTCCCGCCCGGGGCCGGGGGAGGGGCGGCCGAGCGCTGCCCCCCCCCCGAGTGCGCGGGGGCCTCGCAGTGCTCGCAGTGCCTGAGGCGGCCCCGCTGCGGATGGTGCGCCCGGGCGGGGCACAACGGCGGCGGCCGCTGCCTCGAGGGCGGCCTCAGCGGGCCCCGCCACGGTGAGAATTGGGAAATTTGGGCAATTTGGGAGTTTTGGGGATTTTTTGGGATTTTTTGGGGTCGGTTTTGGGGGGTTTGGGGCGGTTAAAGTGAGTTTTGAGGGGGTTTTGGGGCCCTCAGGGGGGGCACAACAGCGGCGGCCGCTGCCTCGAGGGCGGCCTCAGCGGGCCCCGGCACGGTGAGAACCAAATTTGGGCAATTTGGGATTTTTGGGGATTTTTGGGGATTTTTTGGGGTCGGTTTTGGGGGGGTTTGGGGCGGTTAAAGTGAGTTTTGAGGGGGTTTTGAGGGGCTCAGGTGTGCCCGGGCGGGGCACAACGGCGGCGGCCGCTGCCTCGAGGGCGGCCTCAGCGGGCCCAGACACGGTGAGAGTTGAAATTTGGGCAATTTGGGAGTTTTGGGGATTTTTTGGGGATTTTTTGGGGTCGGTTTTGAGGGGTTTTAGGGGGGTTTTAGGGGGGTTTTGGGGGGCTCAGGTGTGCCCGGGCGGGGCACAACGGCGGCGGCCGCTGCCTCGAGGGCGGCCTCAGCGGGCCCTGGCACGGTGAGAATTGGGAAATTTGGGCAATTTGGGGTTTTTGGGGATTTTTTGGGGAATTTTTGGGGTCGGTTTTGGGGGGGTTTGGGGCGGTTAAAGCGAGTTTTGAGGGGGTTTTGGGGTAATTAAAGCGATTTTTGAGGGGGTTTTGGGGGGGTTTTAAAGGTGGTTTGGTGGGACTCAGTTGGCCCAGACACGGTGAGAACCAAATTTGGGGAATTTGGGATTTTTGGGAACTGTTTGGGAACTTTTTGGGAATTATTTGGGATTTTTTGGGGTCGGTTTTGGGGGGGTTTGGGGCATTTTTAGGTGAATTTTGGGGGGTTTTGGGGGGCTGAAATGTGATTTTTTGGGGGGGATTTCGGGGGCCTCAGCGGGCCCTGGCACGGTGAGAACGAAATTTGGGGAATTTGGGAGTTTTGGGAATTTTTTGGAATTTTTGGGGTAATTTGGGGGGGATTTTGTTGAAATCTTGGAGTTTTTTGTCGAAATTTTGAATTTTTCCTTTGGAATTTTGGGGGTTTTTTGGGAATTTTGGGGGTTTTTTGGGAATTTTGGGGATTCCACCTCACCTGTGGGGTTACCTGTGCCCAGGTGTGACCCAGGTGTGCGGGACCTTCCCTGGGGCCATTTTTTGGGTGGGTTTTGTTGAAATTTTGGGTTTTTTTGCTGAAATTTTGAATTTTTCTGTCGGAATTTTGGGGTTTTTTTGGGAATTTTGGGGGTTTTTTTGGGGATCCCACCTCACCTGGCGGGGTTACCTGTGCCCAGGTGTGACCCAGGTGTGCGGGACCTTCCCTGGGGCCATTTTTTGGGTGGGTTTTGTTGAAATTTTGGGTTTTTTTGCTGAAATTTTGAATTTTTCTGTCGGAATTTTGGGGTTTTTTTGGGGTTTTTTTGGGGATCCCACCTCACCTGGCGGGGTTACCTGTGCCCAGGTGTGACCCAGGTGTGCGGGACCTTCCCTGGGGCCATTTTTTGGGTGGGTTTTGTTGAAATTTTGGGTTTTTTTGCTGAAATTTTGAATTTTTCTGTCGGAATTTTGGGGGTTTTTTGGGAATTTTGGGGATTCCACCTCACCTGGCGGGTTACCTGTGCCCAGGTGTGACCCAGGCGTGCGGGGCCGGCGGCATTTGGGCGTTCCTGAGCTGCCCCCCCGAGGACGAGTGCGAGAACGGGCACCACACCTGCGGGCCCAGCCAGGTGTGCCGGGACCTGCCCGACGGCTTCACCTGCACCTGCCGGGCCGGGTACAGCCTGGACAGGTGAGAAATGGGGCGGGGACACACCTGGACAGGTGAGAAATGGGGCGGGGACACACCTGGATAGGGCTGGGATACCCCTGAGGGCTTCACCTGCACCTGCCGGGCCGGGTACAGCCTGGACAGGTGAGAGATGGGGCGGGGACACACCTGGATGGGGCTGGGACACACCTGGGTGGGGCTGGGACACACCTGGATGGGGATGGGACACACCTGGGTGGGGATGGGACACACCTGGGTGGGGCTGGGACACACCTGGATGGGGCTGGGACACACCTGGACAGGGCAGGGACACACCTGAGGGCTTCACCTGCACCTGCCGGGCCGGGTACAGCCTCAACAGGTGAGAAATGGGGATGGGACACACCTGGACAGGGCTGGGACACACCTGGGTGGGGCTGGGACACACCTGGACAGGTGAGGGACACACCTGGATGGGGCTGGGACACACCTGGATGGGGCTGGGACACACCTGGATAGGGCTGGGATACCCCTGAGGGCTTCACCTGCACCTGCCAGGCCGGGTACACCATGGACAGGTGAGAAATGGGGCGGGGACACACCTGGGCAGGGCTGGGACACACCTGGGTGGGGCTGGGACACACCTGGGTGGGGATGGGACACACCTGGATGGGACAGGGACACACCTGGGTGGGGCGGGGACACACCTGGATGGGGCCGGGACACACCTGGACAGGTGAGGGACACACCTGGGTGGGGATGGGACACACCTGGATGGGGCGGGGACACACCTGGGTGGGGATGGGACACACCTGAGGGCTTCACCTGCACCTGCCGGGCCGGGTACAGCCTGGACAGGTGAGAAATGGGGCGGGGACACACCTGGGCAGGGCTGGGATACCCCTGAGGGCTTCACCTGCACCTGCCGGGCCGGGTACACCATGGACAGGTGAGAGGTGGGGCGGGGACACACCTGGGTGGGGCTGGGACACACCTGGGTGGGGATGGGACACACCTGGGTGGGGATGGGACACACCTGAGGGCTTCACCTGCACCTGCCGGGCCGGGTACAGCCTGGACAGGTGAGAAATGGGGCGGGGACACACCTGGGTGGGGCTGGGACACACCTGGGCAGGGCTGGGATACCCCTGAGGGCTTCACCTGCACCTGCCGGGCCGGGTACACCATGGACAGGTGAGAAATGGGGCGGGGACACACCTGGATAGGGCTGGGACACACCTGAGAACTCAGGGACACACCTGGGTGGGGCTGGGACACACCTGGATGGGGCTGGGACACACCTGGACAGGTGAGGGACATATCCCAGGTATCTCAGGTGTGCCCCAGGTGTGTCTGGGCTATCTCAGGTGTGTCCCAGGCGTGCCCTGGGTGTTCCCCAGGTGTGTCTCAGGTACCCCCAGGTGTGTCCCCCCTAACCCAGGTGTTCCAGGTGTGTCGCAGGTGTGTCTCAGGTGTATCTCAGGTACCCCAGGTGTGTCCCCCTAACCCAGGTGTATCCCAGGTGTATCTCAGGTGTATCCCAGCTATCTCAGGTGTGCCCCAGGTGTGTCTCAGGTATCCCCAGGTGTGTCCCCCTAACCCAGGTGTATCCCAGGTGTGTCTCAGGTGTTCCCAGGTATCTCAGGTGTATCTCAGGTGTGTCTCAGGTATCCCCTGGTGTGTCCCCCTAACCCAGGTGTGTATCAGGTGTATCCCAGCTATCTCAGGTGTGCCCCAGGTGTGTCTCAGGTATCCCCAGGTGTGTCCCCCCTAACCCAGGTGTATCTCAGGTGCGTCTCAGGTGTTCCCAGGTGTATCTCAGGTGTGTCTCAGGTGTGTCCCAGGTGTGCCCCAGGTGTGTCCCCCCTAACCCAGGTGCGTTTCCAGCCGCACAGGTGAGTGCCGCCCCGTGTGCCGCCAGGGCTGCGCCAACGGCACCTGCCTGGAGCCCGACAGGTGTCGCTGCCACTTCGGCTTCGTGGGCGGGGACTGCGCCACGCCCTGCGCCTGCAACGGCCACAGCGACTGCGCGGGGCCCGCGGCCCGGGACACCTGCCTCAGGTGCATGAACCACACCCAGGTGAGCTCGGGTGTGCTCGGGGGGGTCACCTGGGCTCCAGGTGGGGTTACCTGTGCTCAGGGGGGGTCACCTGGGCTCCAGGTGGGGTTACCTGTGCTCACCTGGGGTTACCTGGGCTCCAGGTGGGGTTACCTGTGCTCAGGGGGGGTCACCTGGGCTCCAGGTGGGGTCTGGGCTGGGTTACAGGTGTGGGAGGCGCTCGTTGTGTCTCCCTTGATCGCTTTGTGCTCATCCAGGTGAGCTCAGGTGCGCTCGGGGGGGGTTACCTGGGCTCACCTGGGGTTACCTGGGCTCAGGTGGGGTTACCTGGGCTCAGGTGGGGTCTGGGCTGGGTTAGAGGGGTGGGAGGGGCTTGGTTGGAGTGGGGACACCACACCTGGAACACACCTGTGACACACCTGTGACACACCTGTGACACACACACCTGTGACACACACACCTGTGACACACACACCTGTGACACACACACCTGTGACACACCTGTGACACACACACCTGTGACATACACACCTGTGACACACCTGTGACACACCTGTGACACACACACCTGTGACATACACACCTGTGACACACCTGTGACACACACACCTGTGACACACCTGTGTGTGACACACACACCTGTCCTCACCTGTGCAGGGCCCGCAGTGCCAGCAGTGCCGCCCGGGCTTCGTTGGCTCCGCCCTCTCGGGTGGCACCTGCCTCCCCTGTGACACACCTGTGACACACTCACCTGTGACACACACACCTGTGACACACCTGTGACACACCTGTGACACACTCACCTGTGACACACACACCTGTGACACACCTGTGACACACCTGTGTGTGACACACTCACCTGTCGTTACCTGTGCAGGGCCCGCAGTGCCAGCAGTGCCGCCCGGGCTTCGTTGGCTCCGCCCTCTCCGGTGGCACCTGCCTCCCCTGTGACACACCTGTGACACACCTGTGTGTGCCACACTCACCTGTGACACACCTGTGACACACTCACCTGTGACACACACACCTGTGACACACCTGTGACACACCTGTGACACACCTGTGACACACTCACCTGTCCTTACCTGTGCAGGGCCCGCAGTGCCAGCAGTGCCGCCCCGGGCTTCGTTGGCTCCGCCCTCTCCGGTGGCACCTGCCTCCCCTGTGACACACCTGTGACACACCTGTGACACACACACCTGTGACACACACACCTGTGTGTAACACACCTGTGACACACCTGTGACACACCTGTGACACACACACCTGTGACACACCTGTGACACACACACCTGTGACACACACACCTGTGACACACCTGTGACACACCTGTGACACACACACCTGTGACACACACACCTGTGACACACACACCTGTTCTCACCTGTTCTCACCTGTCCTTACCTGCGCAGGGCCCGCAGTGCCAGCAGTGCCGCCCGGGCTTCGTTGGCTCCGCCCTCTCGTGGTGGCACCTGCCTCCCCTGTGACACACACACCTGTGACACACCTGTGACACACTCACCTGTGACACACCTGTGACACACTCACCTGTGTGTGACACACCTGTCGTTACCTGTGCAGGGCCCGCAGTGCCAGCAGTGCCGCCCGGGCTTCGTTGGCTCCGCCCTTTCCGGGGGCACCTGCCTCCCCTGTGACACACACACCTGTGACACACCTGTGACACACACACCTGTGACACACACACCTGTGACACACCTGTGACACACCTGTGACACACACACCTGTGACATACACACCTGTGACACACCTGTGACACACACACCTGTGACACACCTGTGACACACAGTGACACACTCACCTGTGACACACCTGTGACACACCTGTGACACACTCACCTGTGACACACCTGTGACACACCTGTGTGTGCCACACTCACCTGTTCTCACCTGTCCTCACCTGTGCAGGGCCCGCAGTGCCAGCAGTGCCGCCCGGGCTTCGTTGGCTCCGCCCTCTCGGGTGGCACCTGCCTCCCCTGTGACACACACACCTGTGACACACCTGTGACACACTCACCTGTGACACACCTGTGACACACTCACCTGTGTGTGACACACCTGTCGTTACCTGTGCAGGGCCCGCAAGTGCCAGCAGTGCCGCCCGGGCTTCGTTGGCTCCGCCCTTTCCGGGGGCACCTGCCTCCCCTGTGACACACACACCTGTGACACACCTGTGACACACAGTGACACACTCACCTGTGACACACCTGTGACACACCTGTGACACACTCACCTGTGACCACACCTGTGACACACCTGTGTGTGCCACACTCACCTGTTTCTTCACCTGTCCTCACCTGTGCAGGGCCCGCAGTGCCAGCAGTGCCGCCCCGGGTTCGTTGGCTCCGCCCTCTCCGGTGCACCTGCCTCCCGTGCCGCTCCTTCTGCCGCGGCCGCACCGACGTCTGCGTGAGCCGCGCCCAGCTGGAGCGGCACCGGCGCGACCCCCGACAGGTACCCGCTGGAGGCGCACCCTGGTGAGCGCGCCCGGCACACCTGGGCACACCTGGGCACACCTGGGCACACCTGGGAGGGAATAAATGCCAAAAACTGGGTGAAATTTGGGTGGAAAATGGGGTTTTGGGGGGTTTGGGGTCACCTGGGCACACCTGGTGAGCGCGCCCCGGCACACCTGGGCACACCTGGGAGGGGATAAGTGCCAAAAACGGGGTGAGATTTGGGTGGAAAATGGGGGTTTTGGGGATAAGGGGTTACCTGGGCACACCTGGTGAGCGCGCCCGGCACACCTGGGAGGGGATAAATGCCAAAAACTGGGTGAAATTTGGGTGAAAAATGGGGGTTTTGGGATTTGGGGTTACCTGGGCACACCTGGGCACACCTGGGAGGGGATAATGCCAAAAACTGGGTGAGAAATGGGGATTTTGGGGGGTTTGGGGTTACCTGGGCACACCTGGTGAGCGCGCCTGGCACACCTGGGCACACCTGGGCACACCTGGGGATGAGCAAACACACCTGGGACACATTTGGACACACCTGGGCACACCTGGGGACGGAAAATCACACCTGGGGACGCACCGGGGCACACCTGGGGAGTGGGACACACCTGATGAGCACACCTGGGCACACCTGGGCACACACTTGGGACACCTGGGCACACCTGGGGATGGACAAACACACCTGGGCACACCTGGGGGCTCACTTGGGGCACACCTGGGCACACCTGGGGATGGACAAACACACCTGGGGGCTCACTTGGGGCACACCTGGGCACACCTGGGGATGGAGAGACACCCTGTGCCCTCACCTGTGCCCTCACCTGTGCCCTCACCTGTGCCCACCTGCCCAGCTGCACACCTGGGTGTCAGAGGGCCCCAGCGAGGCGCAGGCCGTGTGCGTCAACTGCCAGAACAACAGCGTGGGCGACAGGTGCGACACCTGCCGGGCGGGGTTCTTCATGCTGGACGGCACCTGCACCAGGTGAGGCACCCGGGCACACCTGGGCACACCTGGCGGGGGAAAAGCTGCGAAAATTTGGGGAAAATCGGTGAAAATTGGAGGATTTGGGGACACCTGGGCACACCTGGGGAGGGACAGGTGCGACACCAGCCAGGCCGGGTTCTTCATGCTGGATGGCACCTGCACCAGGTGAGGCACCCGGGCACACCTGGGCACACCTGGGAGGGGAAAAGCTGCAAAAATTTGGGGAAAATTGGCAAAAATTTGGGGAAAATGGGTGAAAATTTGGGGAAAATCGGTGAAAATTTGGGGAAAATCGGTGAAAATTTGGGGAAAATCGGTGAAAATTTGAGGCTTTGGGGACACCTGGGCACACCTGGGGACGTGAAAAAAATGAGACAAAAAATGAGACAAAAAGTGAGGAAAAATGGGGAAAGTTTGGGAAAAAAGTGGGGGAAATTGGGGAAAAAATCGGTAAAAATTTGGGGAAAATCAGTGAAAATTTGGGGAAAATTGGTGAAAATTTGGGGAAAATCGGTGGAAATTTGAGGCTTTGGGGACACCTGGGCACACCTGGGGGTGGAAAAAAAGAGACAAAAAAAAAATGAGACAAAAATGGGGAAAGTTTGGGAAAAAAATGGCAAAAATTGGGGGGAAATTGGGAAAGAATTGGAATAAAAGGAAAAAATGTGGGAAAAAATTTGCAAAAATGGGGAAAATTTTTTGGAAAATTGGGAGAAAAACTTGGAATGATTTGGGAAGACTTGACAAGAATTTGCAAAAATTGGGAAAAATTGGTAAAACTGGTGGGGAAATGGGAGAAAAATTGGAAAGAAAATGGGAAAAAACTTGAGAAAAAATGGGGAAGAATGGGAAAAAATTGGGAAAAAAGGGGAGAAAAATTTGGGGGAAAATTGAAGAAAAATTGGGAAAAATTTGGGAAAAATGGGGAGAGGGAGATTTACCTGTCTGGGCAAAAAAAATATAAAAATTGGGGAAAATGGTGAGAAAAAAATGGGAAAAAATAGAAAAAAGTGAGGAAAAAATAGGAGAAAATAATGAAAAATTGGGGGAAAAAATGGGAAAAAAAGGGAAATTTTGGGCAAAACGGGGAGGGAGGATTTACCTGAGCGGTGCCCACCTGCGGGCAGGTGCCAGTGCAACGGGCACGCCGACACCTGCAACGAGCTGGGGAAAATTGGGAAAAATCGAAGAAAAATTGGGAGAAAAATGGGACAAAAATGGGACAAAATCTGGGAAAATTGGGGATATGGGAAAAAAATTGGGAAAAGGAAAAAAATTGGGAAAAATTTAGAAAAAAAAATTTGGGAAAAGTTTGGAAAAGGGAGAAAAAGTGGGAAAAATTTGGGAAAAGTTGTGGAAAATTTGGGGGAAAAAGTTGCAAAAATTAGGGAAAAAATTGGGAAAAGTTTGGGGGAAAATTGGGAAAAAATGGGAAAAAAAACTGGAAAACATTGGGAAAAGTTGCAGAAACTGGGGAAATTTTGGGGAAAAATTTGGGGAAAAAATTGGGGAAAATTTATAGAAATCAGGGGGGAAAATGGGAAGAAATTGGGGGAAATTCTGAAAATCTGAAAAATTTTGGGAAAAATGGGGAGAGAGGGATTTACCTGTCTGGGCAAAAATTATTTAAAAATGGGGAAAATGGTGGGGAAAAAAAACAGGAAAAAATGGGGGAAAAATAGAAAAAAATGCGGAAAAAAATAGGAGAAAATAATGAAAAATTGGGGAAAAAAAGGGAAATTTTGGGCAAAACTTGGAGGGAGGATTTCCCTGAGCGGTGCCCACCTGCGGGCAGGTGCCAGTGCAACGGGCACGCCGACACCTGCAACGAGCTGGACGGCACCGGGTGCCCGTGCCAGAACAACACCGAGAGCGGCGCCTGCCCCGACCGCAGGGACTGCTACCGGCACCAGGTACGGCGGCGGGCACGCCTGGCACACCTGGGCGCACCTGGGCACACCTGGGCACACCTGGGCACAGCTGGGGGGGAGAAAATGGGGAAAAACGGCGAAAATTGGGGGGAAATCGATGGAAATTTGGGGGTTTTGGAGGGGAAATTGGGGATTTGGGCACAGCTGGGCACACCTGGCACACCTGGGCACACCTGGGCGCACCTGGGCACACCTGGGGAGTAGAAAATGGGCGAGAATTGGAAAGAATCTGGAGAAGAATTGGGATAAAATTGGGGCAAAAACGGGGAAAAAACGACCCAAGTCTGGGAGCGGTTCCAGAACCTCTCCAGGGGGTTCTGTTGAGGACGTGGGGATGGAACCCAGCAGGTTCCTCAGGGTTCTGCTGCCTCCAGCATGGCCTGAGCTCCACACCAATGATCTCCATGACCCCCATGACCTCAGTGGTGACATTTCTGGTGTCCCCGCAGTGCTCCAAGTGCCAGAACCTTCTCCAGGGGGTTCTCGTGAGGGAACGTGGGGATGGAACCCAGCAGGTTCCTCAAGGTTCTGGTGCCTCCAGCATGGCCTGAGCTCAGTCCCAATGATCTCCATGACCCCCATGACCCTGACCACGCCATCCTCGGTGTCCCCGCAGTGCTCCAAGTGCCAGAACCTTCTCCAGGGGGTTCTGTTGAGGACGTAGGGATGGAACCCAGCAGGTTCCTCAGCGTTCTGGTGCCACCAGCATGGCCTGAGCTCATTCCCAATGACCTCCATGATCTCCATGACCTCACCGGTGACATTCCTGGTGTCCCCGCAGTGCTCCAAGTGCCAGAACCTTCTCCAGGGGGTTCTGGTGGGGACGTAGGGATGGAACCCAGCAGGTTCCTCAGGGTTCTGGTGCCACCAGGGCGCTCTAAACTCAATCCTGATGATCTCCATGACCTCCACGCCCTCACCGGTGGCATTCCTGGTGTCCCCGCAGTGCTCCAAGTGCCAGAGCCTTCTCCAGGGGGTTCTGGTGGGGACGTAGGGATGGAACCCAGGAGGTTCCTCAGGGTTCTGCTGCCACCAGCATGGCCTGAGCTCAGTCCCAATGATCTCCATGATCTCCATGACCCTGACCGCGCCATCCTCGGTGTCCCCGCAGTGCTCCAAGTGCCGCGACTCCTTCCAGGGCCACCCCGTGGGTGGCCAGCAGTGTTACCGGGTCCTCTCGGTGGAGCAGGAGTACTGCCTGGACCCCGCGTCCCAGAGCCTCTGCTTCCCGCCGCCGCAGCGCCGCCCGCTGCCGCCCGGCCGCTCGGTGCCCTTCGCCGTGCAGCCCAAGTTCACCAACGTGGACATCCGCGTCACGCTGGACGTCACCTTCGGCGCCGTGGACCTCTACGTGGCCACCGCCTACGACACCTTCGCCGTGGACGTGGAGCCGGGCACCGGGCGCCACCGCGTCCGCCTGCAGGCGCCCGGCGGCACCAACGGCGGCGGTGGTGGTGGTGGTGGGACCTTTGGGGGCTCAGGAACCGGTGGTGGCACCTTTGGGGGCTTTGGGAGCTCAGGAACGTCAGGGACCGGTGGTGGGACCAGTGGGACCTTTGGGACCTCAGGAACCGGTGGTGGCACCTTTGGGGGCTTTGGGGGCTCAGGAACATCAGGAACATCAGGAACCGGTGGTGGGACCTTCGGTGGCTTTGGGAGCTCAGGAACGTCAGGGACCGGTGGTGGGACCTTCGGTGGCTTTGGGAGCTCAGGAACCGGTGGTGGGACCTTTGGGGGCTCAGGAACGTCAGGAACCGGTGGTGGGACCAGTGGGACCTTTGGGAGCGGTGGTGGCACCTTTGGGAGCTTTGGGACCTTAGGAACGTCAGGGACCGGTGGTGGGACCAGTGGCACCTTTGGGAGCGGTGGTGGGACCTTTGGGGGCTTTGGGGGCTCAGGAACATCAGGGACCGGTGGTGGGACCTTTGGTGGCTTTGGGAGCTCAGGAACATCAGGAACCGGTGGTGGGACCTTTGGGACCTCAGGAACCGGTGGTGGCACCTTTGGGAGCTCAGGAACTGGTGGTGGCACCTTTGGGGGCTTTGGGGGCTCAGGAACCGGTGGTGACGCCTCAAGAACTTCAGGAACCGGTGGTGGGACCGGTGGGACCTTTGGGGGCTTTGGGACCTCAGGAGCCGGTGGTGGCACCTTGGGGACCTTTGGGACCTCAGGAACCGGTGGTGGCACCTCGAGAACCTCAGGAGCCGCCGGTGACACCTTTGGGACCTTTGGTGGCACCTTTGGGACCTCCTGGACCGGTGGTGGCACCGGTGGCGGTGGTGGTGGTGGCACCTTTGGTGGGACCTTTGGTGGCCCTGGAGATGCTGGGGCTGCTCCCACTGCTCCGACCGGCCTGGATGGAAGTTCTGGAGCTCCTGGAGCTGCTCCCGGTGGCCACAGTGGTCGCAGTGGTGGCCCCAGAGCTTCTGGTGGTCCAGGAGCCAACCCCAGTGGCCAAAGTGGTCACAGTGGTCACACTGGTCAAGGTGATGACCCCAGAACCTTTGGTGGCCACAGAGGTGATTTCGGTGGTCACACTGGTCACGGTGACCACCTTGGTCACTCCGATGACCCCAGAGCCTTTGGTGGCCCTCAAATCCACCTTGGTGGCCCAACTGGTCACTCTGGTCAAGCTGATGACCCAAGAACCTTTGGTGGCCCTCAAACCCACCTTGGTGGCCCAACCGGTCACTCTGGTCACGGTGGTCATGGTGGTCAAGCTGATGACCCCAGGACCTTTGGTGGCCCTCAAACCCACCTTGGTGGCCCAACCGGTCACTCTGGTCAAGCTGATGACCCCAGAGCCTTTGGTGGCCCCAGAGGTGATTTTGGTGCTCACACTGCTCATGGTGGTCAAGGTGGTCAAGCTGATGACCCCAGAACTTTTGGTGGCCCCCAGAGCCACCTTGGTGGCCCAACCGGTCACTCTGGTCAAGGTGATGACCCCAGAACTTTTGGTGGCCCTCAAACCCACCTTGGTGGCCAAACTGGTCACACTGGTCACGGTGGTCATGGTGGTCAAGCTGATGACCCCAGAAGTTTTGGTGGCCCTCAAACCCACCTTGGTGGCCAAACCGGTCACTCTGGTCAAGCTGATGACCCCAGAGCCTTTGGTGGCCCCAGAGGTGATTTTGGTGGCCCAACCGGTCACAGTGGTCACTCTGGTCACTCCGGTGACCCCCAGCCCCAGCCGGTTGTCCCCACGCCCGGCCCGGGCGTCCCCGCGCTCCTCGAGGAACGCGCCCAGGGCTTGGTCACCTACCTGACCGTCGCCCGCCCCGTGCCCGCCCTGGTGGTCCGGGGCGTCCGCGACCGCCTGGTCCTCACCTACCCCCACCAGGCCCACCCGCTCAAGTCCACCCGCTTCTACCTGCTGGTCCTGGGCGGCCCGGAACCTTCTCAGGGGCTGCTGTTCTTCAGGCAGGACCAGGCCCACATCGACCTCTTCGTCTTCTTCTCGGTCTTCTTCTCGTGCTTCTTCCTCTTCCTGGCCGTGTGCGTGCTGCTCTGGAAGGCCAAGCAGGGCCTGGACGCGCGGCACGAGCGGCGGCGCCACCGCCAGGAGATGTCCAAGATGGCGGCCAGGCCCTTCGCCAGGGTCACCGTGTGCTTCCAGCCCTGCTGGGGCCACCAGCAGAACCTGCTGGAGATGGGCGCCACCAGGGGTTCCGGGGTTGGGAACCAGAGTTACGGAGGTGGGAACCAAAGTTACGGAGGTGGGAACCAAAGTTATGGAGGTGGACATCAAAATTTTGGTGGTTATCAAGGTTCTGGAGGTGGGAACCAAAGTTACGGAGGTGGGAACCAAAGTTATGGAGGTCACCAAGGTTCTGGAGGTGGGAACCAAAGTTATGGAGGTGGGAACCAAAGTTATGGAGGTCATCAAGGTTCTGGAGGTGGGAACCAAAGTTACGGAGGTGGACATCAAAATTCGGGTGGTTATCAAAGTTTTGGAGGTGGGCATCAAAGTTTGGGTGGTGGGAACCAAAGTTACGGAGGTGGGAACCTAAGTTACGGAGGTGGACATCAAGGTTCTGGAGGTGGGAACCAAAGTTATGGAGGTTATCAAGGTTCTGGAGGCTGTCAGAGTTCTAGAGGTGGACATCAAAGTTCTGGAGATCATCAAAATTTTGGTGGCTATCAAAGTTCTGCAGGTGGGAACCAAAGTTATGGAGGTGGACACCAAAATTTTGGTGGTTATCAAGGTTCTGGAGGTGGACACCAAAGTTTTGGAGGTTACCAAGGTTCTGGAGGTGGGAACCAAAGTTTGGGTGGTGGGAATCAAAGTTACGGAGGTGGGAACCAAAGTTCTGGAGGTGGACATCAAAACTCTGGTGGTCATCAGAATATGGGTGGTGGAAATCAAAGTTTTGGGGGTGGAAATCAGAATTTTGGGGGTTATCAAAATTTTGGGGGTGGAAATCAAAGTTCTGGGGGTGGAAATCAAAGTTCTGGCGGTTCTCAAGGTTCTGGAGGTGGAAATCAAAATTTTGGGGGTGGAAATCAGAGTTTTGGGGGTGGGAATCAAAGTTTTGGGGGTTCTCAAGGTTCTGGAGGTGGACACCAAAGTTCTGGGGTCGGGGAGAGGAATTTGGGGTCGGGCCACCAAGATTTGACATTTGGCCACCAAGATTTGGAGCTGGGCCCCCAAAACGTCAAATCCGGGAGCCAAAATTCGCCCCTGGAGCCCCAAAATCCCCAAAATTCACCCTCGGGGGGTCCAAGTCCTCCAGCCCAACCTCGGGACCCCCAAAATCCTCTCGGAGACCCCCAAAATTCTCAGTTTGGCCACCAAACTTCACCTGGGGACCCCCAGAATCATTTTGGCCACCGAACTTCACCTCTGGACCCCAAAATTTCACCTTCAGACCCCAAAACTTCACCTCCGGGACCCCAAAATCCTCTCCGGGACCCCAGAATTTCATCTTCGGACCCCAAAATTTCAGCTTTGGACCCCCAAAATCTCCGTTTTGGCCACCAAACTTCACCTCTGGACCCCAAATTTTCACCTCTGGACCCCCAAAATCCTCTCCGGGACCCCAAAATTTCACCTTTAGACCCCAAATTTTCACCTCTGGACCCCCAAAATCCTCTCCGGGACCCCAAATTTTCCCCTCTGGACCCCCAAAATCTCCGTTTTGGCCACCAAAACCCCACTTCGGACCCCAAAATTTCCCCTTTGGACCCCAAATTTTCCCCTCCCGACCCCCAAAATCGCCACCTTCCCCCCCAAACCTCCCCTTCGGACCGCCCCAATCTCCGTGCGGGCCCCGCCGCCCCCCAGCACCCCCCGAAATCCTCATTGGTGCCGCCCAAGGCGGGGGCGGGGCCGGCGCGGCGGGGGGCGTGGCCTGGCGGGAAGGGGGCGGGGCAGGGGGCGGGGCCGGTGACGTTGGAGCCGACGGAGGACGGCGTGGCCGCGGTGGCGACGCTGCTGCTGCAGCTGCCGGGGGCGCCCGGGGGCCCCCCCAGGGCCGCGCTGGGCTCGGCGCTCGTGGCCCTCAGGGGGGCGGAGCTTGCGGGGGGGGCGGGGCCAGCGGGAGGGGCGGGGGGCGGGGCCAGCAACAGGAAAGGGGGGGGAGGGGCGGCCTTGGAGTTGACCTCCATGGGAATCTGAAAATTTGGGAAAAAACTGGGGAAAATTCGGATTATTTTTGCCTTTTTTTTGCGGTTTTTTTCCTCAATTTTATTTTTTTGTGATTCTCTTTTTTTTTTTTTTTTTGGGGGGATTTTTTGAGATTTTTTTTTTTGTCTTTTTTTTTTGTGATTCTTGGGGATTTTTTTCAGAAGTTTTGGGGATTTTTTTCGGGATTTTCTGGGATTTTTATGGGGTGTTTTTGAGTTATATTTTTGGGGATTTTTTTCGGGATTTTTGGGATTTTTTTCCGGGATTTTTTTTGGGTGTTTTTTCAGGCTTTTGGGGGGATTTTTTCAGGATTTTTGGAAGATTTTTTTCGGGATTGTTTAGGATTTTTAAGGGGATTTTTTCGGGGATTTTTCGGGATGTTATTTTGATTTTTGGGAGATTTTTTTGGGATTTATTGGGGAGTTTTTTGTGGACGTTTTGGGCCGCGCTGGGCTCGGCGCTCGTCGCCCTCAGGGGGGCGGAGCTTGCGGGGGGGCGGGGCCAGGGGGAGGGGCGGGGGCGGGGCCAGCAACAGAAAAGGGGGGGGGAGGGGCGGCCTTGGAGTTGACCTCCATGGGGATCGGAAAATTGGGCAAAAATCCGGGAAAAAATGGAATTTTTGGGGATTTTTCTCGATTTTTTTCCGATTTTTTTTATTATTTTCTCGGGATTTTTGGGGGTTTTTTTTTTAGGGAGTTTTTGAGGGTTTTTTGCGGATGTTTTGCCGGTTTTTTGGGATTTTATTCGTGATTTTTTGTGATTTTATGGGATTTTTTTCGTGATTTTTTTGTGATTTTTTTGGATTTTATTCGTGATTTTTTTTCTATTTTATTCGTGATTTTTTTGGGATTTTTTTGGATTTTATTGGTGATTTGTTGGGGATTTTATTCGTAATTTTTTGGCATTTTTGGGGATTTTTTTTTCGTGAATTTTTGGGGATTTTTTTGGGATTCCATTCGGGATTTTTGGGGGGAATATTTTTGGGTATTTTTTGGCGATTTTGGGGTGATTTTTTTCGGTATTTTTTGGGAATTTTTGGGGGGGATTTTTTCGGGATTTTTGGGATTTATTTTTCCCCAGGATTTTGTTGAGATTATTTTTCTGGATTTTTTTTGGGGGGGGGGGGATTTTTTGTTTCGTTTTTTTTTTTTTTTCTGAATTTTATCAGAAATATTATTATTATTATTATTATTTCTATTATTATTATTATTTTATAGAAATTGTGGGGAAACGTTGGGAGAAATTTGGGGAAACTTTGGCGCCAAAACCCACCACAGTTAATCAATCAATCAATCAATCAATCACATCTTTGTTAATTTTGGGGAGGGGTCCCGGGTCCTTCCCCTCCCCCACCGGGGCGGCGCGAGGGAGCCAAGATGGCGGCGGGAAGGGGAACGAGCGAAGAGCCCGGGCAGGGCCCCGAGAGCCGGGGGCGGAGCCGCGGCAGAGACAATAAAGAGCTGGAACTGGAACCCCTCTGTGTCCCAAAGTCACTCGGGGAGACGGGCGGGGACGGCGCCGCCCTTTGCGGCAGTCGCGCTTCACGGCACCTTTTACGACAGTCGCGCTTTACGACACCTTTTACGGCAGTCGCGCTTTACGGCACCATTTACGACAGTCGTGCTTTACGGCACCTTTTACGGCAGTCGCGCTTTACGGCACCTTTTACGACAGTCGCGCTTTACGGCACCTTTTACGACAGTCGCGCTTTACGGCGCCTTTTACGACAGTCGCGCTTTACGGCGCCTTTTACGACAGTCGCGCTTTACGGCAGTCTTTACGACAGTCTCGCTTTACGCCACCTTTTACGACAGTCGCGCTTTACGGCACCTTTTACGACAGTCGCGCTTTACGGCAGTCTTTACGACAGTCTCGCTTTACGGCACCTTTTACGACAGTCGCACTTTACGGCCGTCTTTGTGACAGTTGCGCTTTACGGCACCTTTTACAACAGTCGCGCTTTACGGCACCTTTTACGACACTATCGCTTTACGACAGTATTTACGACAGCCGCTCTTTACGGCACCTTTTATGACAGTGGCGCTTTACGGCCGTCTTAACGACACTATCGCTTTACGGCACCTTTAACGACAATCGAGCTTTACGGCCGTCTTTACGACACTCGCGCTTTACGACACATTTTACGACAGTCGCGCTTTAAGGCAGTATCTACAACAGTCACGCCTTACGGCACCTTTTACGACACTCGCGCTTTACGACAGTCTTTAAGAAAATTCCATCAAAATTCTACAAAATCCCTGAAATTTTCCTCTAAATCGCTCAAATTCTCAAAAAGTTCCCCAAAATCCCCCAACACTCCCTAGAAATTCCCCCAAAATCCCTCAAAATTCTCCAAAATTCACGAAAATTCCCTCCAAATTCCCCAAAATCCCACAAAATCCCTCAAAATTCCTTGATCTTCCCCACAATCCCCAACAATCCCCCCAAAATATTTCAAAATTCTCTAAAAATCCCTAAAATTCCACGAAATCCCTGAAAATTCCCAAAAAATTCCTCTAAAATCCCTCAAAATTCCCCCCAATTTCCCCCCCTTTCCTCCCTGATGACGTCACAGGCGCGTCGATGACGTCACCGCGTGGGAATTTCTGGAAAATTCTTTATTTGGCCCCAAATCTCGGCGTGGGGGGAGAAGAAAGGGGGGGGAGAGACCCCTCCCCCAAAATTTTAATGGATGAAAAATAACAAAATTTAAGGCACTAAAAAAGCCCCAAAATGAGCCCAAAAAATGAACGGAATTTGGGGAAAATTCCGGAATTTTTGGGGAAAATTCTGGAATTTTCTGGAATTTTGGGGGTCCCGGTCACACCACGAGGCTCTCGCGGCTCAGGGCGTCGTTCTGTGTACAAATTAACATAAATTAACATAAATTAACATAATTTAACAAAGAATATCCTAATTAGCCCAGAATCACCACAAAATACCTCAAAATATCCCAAATTTATCCCAAAACAGCCCAAAATTATCAAAAATTCATCCTAATTAACCCAAATCCCTCCCTCAAAATTAACCCAAATATTCTAAATTATCCCATAATAGCCAAAATTAACAAAAAAACCCCAAATTAGTCCCTCAAATCCTCCCTCAAAATTCTCAAAAATTCCACACAATTCCTCCCCAAAATTCCCTCAATTTTCCCAAAATCTCCCCCAAAATCCCACCCAGGACCCCCCAAATTTCCCAATATTCCCCAAATGCCCCAATATTCCCCCAAAATTCCCAAAATTTCCCTGAAATCCCACCCAGGAGCCCCCAAATTTCCCCAAATCCCCCTCAAATTCCCAAAATCGCACCCAAAAATTCCCCAAAATCCCACCCAAGACCCCCCAAAATTTCCCAGAATTTCCCCAACCCCTCCAAAGTCCTCCAAAATTCCCAAAATTTCCCCAAAATCCCACCCAGGACCCCCCACATCCCCCCCCAAAATTCCTCAAATTTCCCCCCAAATCCCCCCAGGACCCCCCAAATTTCCCCCATGGGAGCCCCTCCCCCACCTTGCGCAGCCTCCGGGGGGGTCCCGGGGGGTTCCGGGGGGGTGGGGGAGGGGTCAGGGACCCCCCCCGGGGCCGCCCCTCCCCCCCCCGGGGCCCCTCCCCCAAAATCTCGGCCGAGCGCGAGCGGGGGGGGGGAGGGGCCCAGGGGGGCTCGTGCAGGGAGGTGACGTCACTGAGGGCGGGGCCTGAAGGGGAGAAAGGGGGAGGGGTCAGGGTGGGGGAGGGGCCAGGCCGACCCCACCCCCCCAAAAAAAAAAACCCCTCAAGTCAGGAGGGCCCAAAATGCCCCCAAAATTCCCTCCCAGGACCCCCCGGAATGATCCCAGGATGACCCAAAATTCCTCAAATCCCCCCAAAATTCCCCTCCAGGACCCCCCAAATTCCCCCTAAAAAATGCCCCCGAAAATTTCCCCCCAAGACTCCCAAAAATCCCCCCAAAAATCCCCAAAATCCTTCCAAAAAAATCTCCCCGAAGTCCCCCCAACTTTCCCAAAATCCCCTCAAATCCTCCCCGGATCCTCCCCACAATCCCCCCAAAAATCCTCCCAAAAATCCCCAAAATCCCCCCAAATTCCTCGAATTCCCAAAATCCCCCCCAAAACCCCCCAAAATTCCCTCAATATCTCCCCAGGACCCCCCAAATTCCCCCCAAAATTCCTCAAATTCCCAAAATCCCACCCAAGACCCCCCAAATCTCCCCAATAATCCCCCCCAAATTATCCCAAAATCCCCCCCAAAACCCCCAAAATCTCCCCAAAAATCCCCCCCAGGACCCCCAAAAATCCCCCCAAAAAATCCCCCAAATGAACCCAGGACCCCCCAAACTCCCCCCAAATCCCCCCAGGACCCCCCCCCCCCAATCCCCTCCCCCCCTCACCTGGGGGCCGCTCCCCGGCCCCGCCCCCTCCCCAGGTGTGCAGCAGCTGCTCCTCCAGGTAACGCAGGGCCAGGGGGGGGGGCAGCGACGGGGCTGGGGGAGAGCAGAGAGAAACCAGTATAGACCAGTATAAACCAGTACGGACCAGTACGGACCAGTGAGAAACCAGTATGGACCAGTGAGAAACCAGTATGGACCAGTATGGACCAGTGAGAAACCAGTACGGACCAGTACGGACCAGTATGGACCAGTACAGACTAGTATGGACCAGTACAAACCAGTACAGACCAGTATGGACCAGTACAAACCAGTTTAAACCAGTATGGACCAGTAAAAACCAGTATGGACCAGTAAAAACCAGTACAAACCAGTATAAACCAGTAAAAGCCAGTATGGACTGGTATGGACCGGTATAAACCGGTATGGACCAGTACAAACCGGTATGGACCAGTACAAACCAGTATAAACCAGTATGGACCAGTATAGACCAGTATAAACCAGTACGGACCGGTATGGACTGGTATAAACCAGTATGGACCAGTATAGACCAGTATAAACCAGTATAAACCAGTACGGATCGGTATGGACCAGTATGGACCAGTATAAACCAATAGAAACTAATAAAAATCAATAAAAACAAATAAAAATCAATAAAAACCAGTACGAACCAGTACAACCCAGCCCAAGCCAGTGCCCGCCCCCATGACTGACAGCTGTCAATCACCCGTCTCACCTGGGCTGTCGCTGTCCCTCAGCAGCGGCACCTGAGAGCTCTGGGAGCTGCCTGCGGTGGGGGAGGGGCCGGGTCAGCTCACCCGGGGTCACCTGAGGTCACCCGGGGTCACCCGGCCCCTCCCCCACTCACCGAGGAGCTGCAGGGGCAGCGCTGGGGGGGGGGAGGGGCCGAAGGCTCCGCCCGACGTCGCCGCTTTGCCGGCCAGGTAAACTGGGGGGGGAGGGGAACGGGTGAGGGGGGGGCACGCACAGGTGTGCCCAGGTGTGCCCAGGTGTGTGCCCAGGTGTGCCCAGGTGTGTGCCCAGGACCCACCCAGGTGTGCCCAGGTGTGTGCCCAGGTGTGCCCAGGTGTGTGCCCAGGACCCACCCAGGTGTGCCCAGGTGTGTGCCCAGGTGTGCCCAGGTGTGTGCCCAGGACCCACCCAGGTGTGCCCAGGTGTGTGCCCAGGTGTGTGCCCAGGTGTGCCCAGGTCCCGCCCAGGTGTGCCCAGGTGTGTGCCCAGGTGTGTGTCCAACCCACTCCCAGGTGTGCCCAGAACCCACCCAGGTGTGCCCAGGTGTGTGCCCAGGTGTATTTAGGGTGTGCCCAGGCACCCCCTAGGTGTGCCCAGGTGTGCCCAGGTGACCCCAAACCCCCCAAAAATCCCCATTTTTCACCCAAATTTCACCCTGGTTTTTTTCCATGTATCCCCTCCCAGGTGCGCCCAGGTGCCCCCACCTGTGCCCAGGTGTATTTTGGGTGCCCCCAGGTGTGCCCAAATTCCCAATTTCCCCTCCGAAACCCCCAAATTTCCACCGATTTTCCCCCACTTTTCTCCGGTTTTTCCCCATTTTCTCCCCCCAGGTGCCCCCAGGTGTGTCCCCAGCTGTGCCCAGGTGTGCCCAGGTGTGCCCGCCCGGGTGACTCACGCGCCTCGGGGCAGCAGCAGGTGCGCGGGCAGCAGGGGCAGCGCAGGTAACAGCAGCAGGTGTGGGGGCAGCACTGGCACCAGCACAGCCCCGCCCCCAGCGCCACCAGCCCCGCCCCCAGCGCCACCAGCACCACGAACAGCCAGTCTGCAACCGGGAAATTTGCATACATTAGCATACATTTGCATAAGTCGTCATAAAACGTCGTAAATTTGTCCCGAAGTTGTCCCAAATTTGTCCCAAATTTATCCCAAAGTTATCCCAGCCCCGCCCCACAAACAGCCAGTCTGGAATGGGATATTAGCGCAAATTAGCATAAATTAGCATACGTTAGCATAAATTAGCGTCGGCCGTCCTAGAATGTTCCAAAATGCCCCAAATTTATCCCAGAAATCCCCAAATTTATCCCACAGTTATCCCAGCCCTGCCCTGAGCACCACAAACAGCCAGTCTGCCAACGGGACATTTGCATACATTAGCATAAATTTGCATAAATAGTCGTTAGTCGTTATAAAACGTCGTAAATTTATCCCAAAGTTGTCCCAAAATATCCCAAATTTATCCCAAAGTTGTCCCAGCCCCGCCCCCAGCACCACAAACAGCCAGTCTGTGAAGGGTTAAAATGTCTGTGTTTAGCATAAATTAGCATAAAGTTATTTCCCCAAATTACCCCTAAAATATCCCAAAAAGTCCCAAAAACCATCCCAAATTTATTCCTAAATTAGCATATATTAGCATACATTAGCATGAACTACCCCAAAGTTACCCCAGCCCCACGAAGAGCCAGTCAGGAAAGGGTTAAATTGTGCCAAATTAGCATAAATTAGCATAAATTGTCCCAAAAAGGTTCCCGAAATTATCCCTTAAAATATCCCAAAATATCCCCAAAAAATGATCCCAAATTTACCCAAAAAAAAAAATCCCCAAATTCCCCCAAAAATATTATGAATTCGCATGTTGGCATAAATTAGCATAAATTATCCCAAAGTTACCCCAGCCAGTCTGGAAATAGTTAAAATGTCTAAATTTAGTGTAAGTTTAGTATGAATTAGCATAAATTAGCATGAATTAGCATAAAATATCCCAATGTTATCCCAGCTCCACCCCCAACAGCACAAACAGCCAGTCTGTAAAGGGTTAAAATGTCAGCATTTAGCATAAATTAGCATAAAGTTATTCCCCAAAATTACCCCTAAAATATCCCAAAATATCCCCAAAAAATAATCCCAAATTTCTCCCAAAGATATCCCAAAAGTGTCACCAAAACATCCCAAATTCGCCCCGAAAATGCCTGAAATTGTCCCCAAATTACCCCAAATTCATCCCGAAAATTTAATCCCAAATTTACCCCAAACTTATCCTGAAATTATCCCCAAAATATCCCAAATTCCCCCCCAAATTCACCCCAAAATATCCCAAACTTACCCCAAACCCACCTGAAACAGCCCCAAATTGCCCAAAATGGACCCCAGGTGTGCCCAGGTGTGCCCAGGTGTGCCCAGGTCTGGTTTTGGGTGTGCCCAGGTGTGCCCAGCTGCGCCCAAATTCCCAATTTCCCTTCCAAAAACCCCAAATTTCCACCCATTTTCTCCCAATTTTCACCTCCCCAGGTGTGCCCAGGTGTGCCCAGGTGCCCCCAGGTGTGCCCAGGTGTTTTTGGGTGCCCCCAGGTGTGCCCAGGTGTACTTTCAGTGCCCCCAGGTGTGCCCAGGTGTGTTATGGGTGCCCCAGGTGTGTTATGGGTGCCCCAGGTATAACCAGGTGTGCCCAGGTGCCCCCAGGTGTGCCCCAAGTGTGTTTTCGTTGCCCCCAGGTGTGCCCAGGTGTATCTCAGGTGTGCCCAGGTGTGCCCAGGTGTGTTTTTAGTGCCCCCAGGTGTGCCCAGGTGTGCCCAGGTGTATCCCAGGTGCCCCCAGGTGTGCCCAGGTGTGCCCAGGTGTGCCCAGGTGTATCTCAGGTGCCCCCAGGTGTGCCCAGGTGTATCCCAGGTGTGCCCAGGTGTGCCCAGGTGTGCCCAGGTGTATCTCAGGTGTATCCCAGGTGCCCCCAGGTGTGCCCAGGTGTATCCCAGGTGTGCCCAGGTGTGTTTTCAGTGCCCCCAGGTGCCCCCAGGTGTGCCCAGGTGTATCCCAGGTGTGCCCAGGTGTGTTTTTAGTGCTCTCAGGTGCCCCCAGGTGCCCCCAGGTGTGCCCAGGTGTGCCCAGGTGTGCCCGTACCTGGCAGGGTCCCCTCGGGCAGCAGCCGGGAGCCCTCGGGAAGAGACCCTGGGGGGACACGGGGGGAGGGGCCCAGTGCAAACCAGTGCAAACCAGTACAAACCAGTAACCCCCAAACCAGTGCAAACCAGTGACCCCAAACCCCAAACCAGTACAAACCAGTGACCCCCCAAACCAGTGACCCCCAGTGACCCCCAAACCAGTACAAACCAGTACAAACCAGTACAAACCAGTGACCCCAAACCCCCCTTTAACCCCTTCCCAGTCCCTCCCAGTTTGATCCCAGTCCCTCCCAGTATCTCCCAGTCCCTCCCAGTCTGTCCCAGTATATCCCAGTCTCACCCAGCACCATCCCAGTCCCTCCCAGTTCGATCCCAGTATATTCCAGTCCATTCCCAGTATATCCCAGTATATCCCAGTATAAACCAGTCCATCGCAGTCCCTCCCAGTTTGATCCCAGTTTGATCCCAGTCCCTCCCAGTCCCTCCCAGTCCATCCCAGTCCCTCCCAGTCCATCCCAGTCCATTCCCAGTCCATCCCAGTCCCTCCCAGTTTGATCACAGTTTGATCCCAGTCCATTCCCAGTCTATCCCAGTCCCTCCCAGTCCCTCCCAGTTTGATCCCAGTCCCTCCCAGTCCATCCCAGTCCCTCCCAGTCCCTCCCAGTCCATCCCAGTCCATCCCAGTCCATTCCCAGTCCCTCCCAGTCCCTCCCAGTCCCTCCCAGTCCCTCCCAGTCCCTCCCAGTTTGGTCCCAGTCTCACCCAGCACCACCAGCTCGGCCACGGCCTCGTTGTTGCCCTGCAGGTCGCTGGTCGAGGTCACCGTGCACAGGTACAGCCCGCTGTCCCCCCACGCCGCGGGACCGAGGCTGAGCTCTGCGGCTGCACAGGTGAGATACAGACAGGTGTGTGCCCAGGTGTGCCCAGGTGTGTGCCCAGGTGTGTTATAGCTGCCCCCAGGTGTGCCCAGGTCACCGTGCACAGGTACAGCCCGCTGTCCCCCCACGCTGCCGGGCCCAGGCTCAGCTCTGCGGCTGGGAGAGACAGGTGTGTGCCCAGGTGTGCCCAGGTGTGCCCAGGTGTGCCCAGGTGTGTGCCCAGGTGTGCCCAGGTGTGTTATAGCTGCCCCCAGGTGTGCCCAGGTCACCGTGCACAGGTACAGCCCGCTGTCCCCCCACGCCGCGGGGCCCAGGCTCAGCTCTGCGGCTGGGAGATGGAACAGGTGTGTGCCCAGGTGTGCCCAGGTGTGTGCCCAGGTGTGTGCCCAGGTGTGTGCCCAGGTGTGTGCCCAGGTCACCGTGCACAGGTACAGCCCGCTGTCCCCCCAGGCCGCGGGGCCCAGGCTCAGCTCTGCGGCTGGGAGAGACAGGTGTGTGCCCAGGTGTGCCCAGGTGTGCCCAGGTGTGTGCCCAGGTGTGCCCAGGTGTGCCCAGGTGTGCCCAGGTGTGCACAGGTACAGCCCGCTGTCCCCCCACGCCGCGGGACCGAGACTGAGCTCTGCGGCTGTGAGATGGAACAGGTGTGCCCAGGTGTGCCCAGGTGTGCCCAGGTGTGCCCAGGTGTGTGCCCAGGTCACCGTGCACAGGTACAGCCCGCTGTCCCCCCACGCCGCGGGGCCCAGGCTCAGCTCTGCACCTGCACAGGTGAGATACAGACAGGTGTGTGCCCAGGTGTGCCCAGGTGTGCCCAGGTGTGTGCCCAGGTCACCATGCACAGGTACAGCCCGCTGTCCCCCCACGCCGCCGGGCCCAGACTGAGCTCTGCGGCTGGGAGAGACAGGTGTGTGCCCAGGTGTGTGCCCAGGTGTGTGCCCAGGTGTGTGCCCAGGTGTGACCAGGTGTGTGCCCAGGTGTGCCCAGGTCACCGTGCACAGGTACAGCCCGCTGTCCCCCCACGCTGCCGGGCCGAGACTGAGCTCTGCGGCTGCACAGGTGAGATACAGACAGGTGTGTGCCCAGGTGTGCCCAGGTGTGCCCAGGTGTGCCCAGGTGTGTGCCCAGGTGTGTGCCCAGGTGTGTGCCCAGGTGTGCCCAGGTGTGTGCCCAGGTCACCGTGCACAGGTACAGCCCGCTGTCCCCCCACGCCACGGGACCGAGACTGAGCTCTGCGGCTGTGAGACAGAACAGGTGTGCCCAGGTATGCCCAGGTGCGCCCAAAACCCCAAATTTCCACCAATTTTCACCAAATTTTCACCGTTTTTCCCCATTTTCTCCCCCCCAGGTGTGCCCAGGTGCGCCCAGGTGCGCGCTCACCTCCGCGGATGGTGACGGCCCTGCCCAGGTAGAAGTCTCCCAGGGTCACCCGCTCACCCTGCTTGGTGGCCAGGTGTGCCCAGGTGTGCCCAGGTGTGCCCAGGTGCACCCAAAACCCCAAATTTTCACCGATTTTCACCAAATTTTCGCCGTTTCTGCCCCCCAGGTGCCCGCAGGTGTGCCCAGGTGTGCCCAGGTGCGCGCTCACCTCCGCGGATGGTGACGGCCCTGCCCAGGTAGAAGTCTCCCAGGGTCACCCGCTCGCCCTGCTTGGTGGCCACGATGCGCACGGTGCGGGCGGAGTCGGGACACGCCCCCGCGGCCTCGCCAGGTGAGTCCCCCCAGGTGCTGCCGGGCGCGGCCCCCGCCCAGGTGTCGGGGCAGAAGGATTTGTACTTCCAGGTGACGATGGGGGCGGGGCCGCCAGGTGAGCTCACCTGGAAGTGGCAGCGCAGCAGGACGGGCTGGAAGAGCAGGGCCACGGTGCGGGGCTCAGGTACGGACACCTGCAGGGAGCGCACCTGGGCCGACACACCTGGGCAGGTGAGAGAGAGAGAAAGGGACAGTCAGGGTCACCTGGGACAGGTGTGACATGTGGGACAGGTGTGACACAGGTGTGACACAGGTGGGACAGGTGGGACGGGTGTGACAGAGGTGGGACAGGTGGGACAGGTGGGACAGATGAGACAGGTCAGTGACACCTGGGACAGGTGACACAGGTGGGACAGGTGGGACAGGTGGGACACAGGTGGGACAGGTGGGACAGGTGACACAGGTGAGACACAGGTGGGACAGGTGGGACAGGTGACACAGGTGAGACAGGTGGGACGGGTGTGACAGAGGTGGGACAGGTGGGACAGGTGACACAGGTGGGACAGGTGGGACAGGTGGGACACAGGTGGGACAGGTGGGACGGGTGTGACAGAGGTGGGACAGGTGGGACAGGTGACACAGGTGGGACAGGTGGGACAGGTGGGACACAGGTGGGACAGGTGGGACAGATGGGACAGATGAGACAGGTCAGTGACACCTGGGACAGGTGACACAGGTGGGACAGGTGGGACAGGGCAGTGACACCTGGGACAGGTGGGACAAGTGGGACAGGTGAGACAGGTGGGACAGGTGAGACACAGGTGGGACAGGTGAGACAGGTGGGACAGGTGGGACAGGTGGGACACAGGTGGGACAGGTGGGACAGGTGAGACAGGTGTGACACAGGTGGGACAGGTGGGACAGGTGGGACACAGGTGGGACAGGTGGGACAGGTGAGACAGGTGTGACACAGGTGGGACAGGTGACACAGGTGGGACAGGTGGGACAGGTGAGACAGGTGAGACACAGGTGGGACAGGTGGGACAGGTGAGACACAGGTGGGACAGGTGACACAGGTGGGACACAGGTGACACAGGTGGGACAGGTGAGACAGGTGTGACACAGGTGGGACAGGTGACACAGGTGGGACAGGTGGGACAGGTGAGACAGGTGAGACACAGGTGGGACAGGTGGGACAGGTGGGACACAGGTGACACAGGTGGGACAGGTGAGACAGGTGTGACACAGGTGGGACAGGTGGGACAGGTGTGACACAGGTGGGACAGGTCAGTGACACCTGGGACAGGTGTGACAGGTGTGACACAGGTGACACAGGTGGGACAGGTGAGACAGGTGTGACACAGGTGGGACAGGTGGGACAGGTGTGACAGGTGAGACACACATACAGGTGAGACAGGTGGGACAGGTGAGACACAGGTGGGACAGGTGGGACACAGGTGGGACAGGTGGGACACAGGTGGGACAGGTGGGACAGGTGTGACAGGTGGGACAGGGCAGTGACACCTGGGACAGGTGTGACAGGTGTGACACAGGTGGGACAGGTGGGACAGGTGTGACAGGTGGGACAGGTGGGACGGGTGTGACACAGGTGGGACAGGTGGGACAGGTGTGACAGGTGGGACAGGTGGGACGGGTGTGACACAGGTGGGACGGGTGTGACACAGGAGAGACACAGGTGTGACAGGTGTGACACAGGTGGGACAGGTGGGACAGGTGGGACAGGTGTGACAGGTGACACAGGTGGAACAGGTCAGTGACGCCTGGGACAGGTGGGACGGGTGTGACACACATACAGGTGACACAGGTGGGACAGGGGTCAGGGACACCTGGGCAGGTGAGAGAAGGGACAGGGACACCTGCAGGGACACCTGGGCACAGGGGCGGCACCCCAGCGTCACCTGTGCCCTCACCTGTGCCCTCACCTGTGCCCACCTGTGCCCACCTGTGCCCCCACCTGTGCCCTCACCTGTGCCCACCTGTGCCTCACCTGTGCCCACCTGTGCCCCCACCTGTGCCCTCACCTGTGCCCACCTGTGCCTCACCTGTGCCCACCTGTGCCCACCTGTGCCCTCACCTGTGCCCACCTGTGCTCACCTGTGCCCTCACCTGTGCCCCCACCTGTGCCCTCACCTGTGCCCACCTGTGCCCTCATCTGTGCCCACCCCCAATGGCCCCAAGATGCTCCCCCCACCCCTTAATTACCCCTAATTAACGTCTGATTACCCCCCTGCCCCTTAATTACCCCCCACCCCCCCTTAATTACCCCTCTAATTAACCCCACCCCCCTTAATTACCCCCTTAATTACCCTCCCCAATCAACCCTCCACCCCTTAATTACCCCGGACCCCCTTAATTGCCCCAGAGCCCCTCAATCACCTCGCTCTAATTAAGCCCCAGCCCATTAATTACCCCGGACCCCCTTTGATTACCCCGGACCCCCTTAATTACCCCGGACCCCCTTAATTACCCCCCCCTAATTAACCCCCAGCCTCTTAATCAGACCCCAGCTCGCTAATTGCCGTTAATTAGCGCGTTAATTACCCCAGAACCCCCTTAATTGCCCCGTTAATTACCCCAGCCCCCCTTAATTATTCTGTTCATTACCCCAGACCCCGTTAATTACCCCGGAACTCTCTTAATTACCCCGGACCCCCTTAATTACCACGTTAATTACCCCGGCCCCCGTTAATTACCCCCCCCAATTATCCCCTAGCCCCTCAATGAGCCCCCGTCCGGCTAATTGGGGTTCATTAATTAGCGCGTTAATTGCCCCGGACCCCCGTTTAATTACCCCGGAACTCCCCTTAATTACCCCCCCTAATTAACCCCCAGCCCCTTAATTACCCCGGCCGCCGCTAATTACCCCCCTAATTAGCCCCCAGCCCTTCAATGAGCCCCGTCCCGCTAATTGGGGTTCGTTAATTAGCCATTAATGAATTAATCGCCCCTCGCCCACCGAGCAGCGCCAGCAGCGCCCTCAGCGCCGCCGCCATCTTGGATCGGCCAGGTGTGGGCGGGGCCGGCGCACCTGGACACGCCCACTTCCGGCTCGGACCACGCCCACCGCCAAATATGGAGGTGGGGGGAAAATGACGGAAAATGGGGAAAAATGGGAAAAAATGGGGGAAAAATGGGGAAAAATTGGGGGGAAAAAGGGAAAAATTGGGGGGAAAATGGGGGAGAAAAGTGGGGGGGAAAATTGGGGAAAATGGAGGAAAAAATTGGGGGGAAAATTGGGAAAAATTGGGGGGAAATTGGGAAAAAATGGGGGGAAAATTGGGGGAAAGAATGGGGGGAAAATTTGGGGGAAAATGAAAAAAAAAATGTGGGGGGGAAATTTGGGAGAAAATGGGAAAATTTGGGGGAAAATTTGGGGAAAAATGAGGGGGAAAATGAGGGGGAAAATTGGGGAAAATGGGAAAAATTGGGGGGGAAATTCTGGGGAAAATGGGGGGAAATTGGGGAAAATTGGGAAAAACTGGGGGGAAATGGGGAAAAAATTGGGGGGAAATGGGGGGGGTGTTGGGGAAAAATTGGGTGAAAAATGGGGAGAAATTTGGGGGAAAATGGGGGAAAACTGGGAAAAACTGGGGGAAAATGGACAAAAAATTGGGGGGAAATGGGAAAAAATCGGGAAAATTAGGAAAGAATGGGGAAATGGAAAAAAAAAAAAAAACAGGAAAAAAAAAACCAGGAAAAAAGGAGGGGAAAATTTGATGTCATGGGGGGGGGATGGGCGGGTCCGGCCCCTCCCCCCCCCCCCATTTATTGATTTATTGGCGGTCCCTCCGCCCCTCCCCCACTCTCGGCCCCGAGTTTGGGACCCCCCGGAGCTTCGGGACCCCCCCGGGATTTTGGGAGGTGAGCGGGGACCCCAAAAATTTCCGGGTTTTTTACCCCAAAAAATTCCGGATTTTCACCCAAAAATTCCTTAAAAACCCCCCAAAATTCCGGATTTTTCACCCCCAAAAATTCCGGATTTTTCACCCCAAAGATTCCGGATTTTTCCCCAAAAAAATATGGGATTTTTCCCCCCCAAAAATTCGGGATTTTTCCCCCAAAAATATTCCTTAAACCCCCCCCCCCCCCAAAAAAAATCTGGATTTTCCCCAAAAAAAATCGAAATTTCCTCCCCAAAAATTCCACATTTTTCCCCCAAAAATTCCGGATTTTCTCCCAAAAAATATTCCTTAAAAGCCCCCAAAAAAATCCTTTAAAATTCCTTCAAATGCCCCAAAATTCGGGGATTTCCCCCCAAAACCCCTCGGGACCCTCCCATTATTCCGAGGACTCCCCCAAAATTTCCGGAACCCCCAAAAATTCCTGAATTTCCTCCCCAAAAAAATCCTTTAAAACTTCAAAAACTCGTTTAAAAATTCCTTTAAAAACCCCAAAAAAATTCCTTTAAAATTCCTTCCAATGCCCCAAAATTCGGGGATTTCCCCCCAAAACCCCCTCGGGACCCCCCCAGAATTCCGGGGACTCCCCCAAAATTTCTGGAACCCCCAAAAACTCCTGAATTTCCTCCCAAAAAAAATCCTTTAAAACCTCAAACACTCGTTTAAAAATTCCTTTAAAAACCCCAAAAAAATTCCTTTAAAATTCCTTCAAATGCCCCAAAATTCGGGGATTTCCCCCCAAAACCCCCTCGGGACCCCCCCAGGACCGCGGGGTCCCCCCGGGGGTGTCACACTGGCTCCCTTTGTCCCTTTTTTTCTCCCTTTTTTTCTCCCTTTTTTTTTTTTTTTCCTTTTTTTCTCCCTTTTCTTCTCCCTTTTTTTCTCCCTTTTTCTGTCCCTTTTTTCCTCCCTTTTTTCCTCCCTTTTTCTGTCCCTTTTTCTGTCCCTTTTTTTTGTCCCTTTCTTTTCTCCCTTTTTCTTCTTCCTTTTTTTCTCCATTTTTCTGTCCCTTTTTTTCTCCCTTTTTTTCTCCCTTTTTTTCTCCCTTTTTTTCTCCCTTTTTTTCTCCCTTTTTCTGTCCCTTTTTTTTATTTTGTCCCTTTTTTTCTCCCTTTTTTTCTCCCCTTTTCTGTCCCTTTTTTTCTCCCTTTTTTTCTCCTTTTTTTCTCCCTTTTTTTCTCCCTTTTTTTTTCCTCCCTTTTTTTCTCCCTTTTTTTGTCCCTTTTTTTCTCCTTTTTTTTTTTCTCCCTTTCTTTCTCCCTTTTTTTCTCCCTTTTTCTGTCCCTTTTTTTTCTCCCTTTTTTCCTCCCTTTTTTTCTCCTTTTTTTTTTCCTCCCTTTTTTTGTCCCTTTTTTTTCTCCCTTTTTTTCTCCTTTTTTTTTCTCCCTTTTTCTGTCCCTTTTTTTCTCCCTTTTTTTCTCCATTTTTTGTCCCTTTTTTTCTCCCTTTTTTTCTCCCTTTCTTTTTCCTCCCTTTTTTTCTCCCTTTTTTTCTCCCTTTTTTTTTCTCCTTTTTTTTTCTCCTTTTTTTTTGTCCCTTTTTTTTTTGTCGGTTTTTCTGTCCCTTTTTTTGTCGTTTTTTGCCATTTTTCGCCTTTTTTTTCCGCCGTTTTTTTTCCGCCGCTTTTCGGCTCGCGCGGAATTCGGGCGTGGGGGGCGGGGGAGGGGCTGGCACTGGGTTGTACTGGTTTGTACTGGGATGGAGGGGGGGGGGGGAGGGGCCGGTGCTGTCACCACCCGCCCCCGGCACGGCCTGGGACCGGCGGGGACAATGGGGACAATGACGGGACAACAACGGCGACAGTGACAGCGACACGGGGGGGACTGGGAGGGACTGGGAGCACTGGGAGGGACTGGGGACACTGGGACAGGGACATCGAGAGGCACTGGGAGCACTGGGAGCACTGGGAAGGTAAAGGGGGACAATGGGGACAATGACGGGACAACAACGGCGACAGTGACAGCGACACGGGGGGGACTGGGAGGGACTGGGAGCACTGGGAGGGACTGGGGACACTGGGACAGCACTGGGACAGGGACATCGAGAGGCACTGGGAGCACTGGGAAGGTAAAGGGGGACACTGGGGACAATGACGGGACAACAACGGCAACAGTGACAGCGACACGGGGGGGACTGGGAGGGACTGGGAGCACTGGGAGGGACTGGGGACACTGGGACAGGGACATCGAGAGGCACTGGGAGCACTGGGAGCACTGGGAAGGTAAAGGGGGACAATGGGGACAGTGACAGCGACAATGGGGGGGGGACACTGGGACGGACTGGGACGGACTGGGGACACTGGGACACTGGGACACTGGGACAGGGACATCGAGAGGTACTGGGAGCACTGGGGACACTGGGGACACTGGGGACACTGGGACAGGGACATCGAGAGGCACTGGGAGCACTGGGAGGGACTGGGAAGGTAAAGGGGGACAATGGGGACAATGGGGACAGTGACAGCAACGGGTGGGGGGACACTGGGGGGGACTGGGGACACTGGGACAGGGCTGGGGACACTGGGACAGGGACATCGAGAGGTACTGGGAGAGACTGGGAGGGACTGGGGACACTGGGGACACTGGGGACAGTGACAGCAACACGGGGACACTGGGGGGCACTGGGACGGACTGGGAGGGACTGGGGACAGTTGGGGACACTGGGGACATTGAGAGTTACTGGGAGAGACTGGGAGCACTGGGAGCACTGGGACAGGGACATTGAGAGGTACTGGGAGCACTGGGAGCACTGGGAAGGTAAAGGGGGACAGTGGGGACACTGGGGACAGTGACAGCAACACGGGGACACTGGGGGGGACTGGGAGGGACTGGGAGGGACTGGGGACACTGGGGACACTGGGACAGGGACATCGAGAGGCACTGGGGGACACTGGGGACAATTGGGGACACGAGGGACTGGATGTACTGGGAGCACTGGGAGGGACTGGGAGAGACTGGGAAGGTACCGGGGGACAACTGGGGACAATTGGGGACAGTGGGGGGGACACTGGGAGGGACTGGGGACACTGGGGACACTGGGACAGGGACATCGAGAGGCACTGGGAGGGACTGGGAGGGACTGGGAGGGACTGGGAGGGTACTGGGGGACACTGGGGACAATTGGGGACAATTGGGGACAGTGACGCCATGGGGGGGACACTGGGAGGGCACTGGTTTGTACTGGTTTATACTGGTTGATAGCGGTCCATACCGGTTTATACTGGTCCACACTGGTCCATACTGGTTTATACTGGTCCATACTGATTCATATTGGTTTGTGCTGGTTTGGACTGGTTTGTACTGGTTTATGCTCGTCTGTACTGGTTTACACCGGTCCATACTGGTTTACACTGGTTTATACTGCTTTGTATGGGTTTACACTGGTCCACACTGCTCCATACTGGTCCACACTGGTCCATACTGGTTTATACTGGTTTATATTCGTTTATACTGGGCCATACTGGGCCATACTGGTCTATACTGATTTCTGCTGGTTTATACTGGTCCATACTGGTTTATACTGGTTTATACTGGTTTATACTGGGCTGACCCCGCTGTCCCCTCTGTCCCCAGCGCCGCCATGAGCCGCCCCCCCCTGCTGCTGCTGCTGCTGCTGCCGCCAGGTACTGGTTTGTACTGGTTTGTACTGGTTTGTACTGGTTTGGGCTTTCCTTACTGGTTTATACCGGTTTATACCAGTTTATCCCGATTTATACTGGTTTGTACTGGTTTGGGCTTTCCTTACTGCTTTATACTGGTCTGTACCGGTTTATACTGGTTTCTCCTGGTTTATACCGGTTTATCCTGGTTTGTACTGGTTTATACTGGTTTGGGCTTTCCTTACTGGTTTATACCGGTTTATACCGGTTTATACTGGTTTATACTGGTTTATCCTGGTTTATACTGGTTTGTACTGGTTTATACTGGTTTATCCTGGTTTATCCTGGTTTATACCGGTTTATCCTGGTTTGTACTGGTTTGTACTAGTTTGGGCTTCCTTACTGGCTTATACTGGTCTGTACTGGTTTATACCGGTTTATCCTGGTTTATACTGGTTTGTACTGGTTTGGGCTTCCTTACTGGCTTATACTGGTCTGTACTGGTTTATACCGGTTTATCCTGGTTTATCCTGATTTATCCTGGTTTATCCTGGTTTATCCTGGTTTATACTGGTTTGTACTGGTTTGTACTGGTTTTCCCCAAAATCCCAGCAATCTGAGGACCATCCCGAGCCTCTCAGGGCCCCTAAACCCCCCCAAAACTCCCCTTTTTCACCACACGCCGCCCCCAAATCCCCCTCATCCCACCCCAAACCCCCAATATTTCAATTTTTCCTCATTTTTTCCCGTTTTTTCCCGTTTTTTTCCCCCAGGAATGCTGGCGGCCTCGTGGGCCGCGTGGATGCCGCTTCTGAACCCCTAAACCCTTCAAAACCCCCCCCAAAACTCCCCTTTTTCATCCCATACAGCCCCCATACCGCCCCCAAATCGCCATCATTTCACCCCAAATATTTTTTTATTAATTTTTTTTCCCGTTTTTTCCCGTTTTTTTTCCCCCCAGGAATGCTGGCGGCCTCGTGGGCCGCGTGGATGCCGCTTCTGAACCCCTAAACCCCTCAAAACCGCCCCAAATCTCCATTTTTTCACCACACACCGCCCCCAAACCCCCACCACTTCACCCCAAATATTTTTTTATTAATTTTTTTTCCCGTTTTTTCCCGTTTTTCCCCCCCAGGAATGCTGGCGGCCTTGTGGGCCGCGTGGATGCCGCTTTTGCACCCCTAAACCCCTCAAAACCCCCTCCAAATCTCCATTTTTTCACCACACGCCGCCCCCAAACCCCCCTCATTCCACCCCAAAACCCCAATATTTCATTTTTTCCCTGTATTTCCTATTTTTTCCCTTTTCTCCCCTTTTTTTTTCCCCAAACATCCAGGAATTTTCACCACCTCATGGCCTACTCTGGGTCTCCTAAACCCCCCATAAATCCCCCTAAACACCCCCAAAACTCCCGTTTTTCACCACACACCGCCCCCAAACCCCCACCACTTCACCCCAAATATTTTTCAATTAATTTTTTTTCCCGTTTTTTCCCGTTTTTTTCCCCCCCAGGAATGCTGGCGGCCTCGTGGGCCGCGTGGATGCCGCCGGCCGTGGCGGGGCTGGCGGGGTCGTGCGCGTCCATCCCGTGCCGCTTCTCGTACCCCGAGGAGCTGCGGCCGGGCTCGGTGCAGGGGCTCTGGTACTTCGGGAGCCCCTACCCCAAGAATTACCCGCCCGTGGTGGCCCGCTCCCGGCCCGGGGGCGTCCACGAGAGCTTCGAGGGCCGCGCCCGGCTGGTGGGGGACCCGGGGCTCCGCGACTGCTCCCTGGAGCTGGGACCCCCCCTCAGCGCCGAGCTCGGCGGCCGCTACTACTTCCGAGGGGACCTGGGCGGCTACAACCAGTACAGCTTCAGCGAGCACACCACCCTCGAGGTACTCGGTGAGTGGGTTTTTACAAATATTTAATTTATTGGGATTTTTTTCGGATTTTTTTCGGATTTTTTTTCGGATTTTTGGGGGGGTTTTTAGGCATTTTCTGGGATTTTTTAGGGATTTTTTGGCGATTTTTTGGCTATTTTCAGGGGATACTACAGTGAATGTTCTCGGATTTTTGAGGGATTTTCAAGACATTTTTTTAGGAATTTTTTTTGGCGATTTTTAGGAAGTCTTGATTGAAGTGTTGGGGTTTTTAGAGGAGTTTTCCCCTTTTTTGGGATGTTTGGAGCGAGTTTTTTGAGTGTTTTTTAAGGGGAGTTTTGCCGATTTCCGGGATGTTTGCAGTCGGGTTTTTTGAGGGATTTTGGTTTTTTTTTTTTTTTTTGAGGAATTTTCCCGATTTTCAGGCTTTTTAGATGGAAATTTGTGGGTTTTTGGGTGATTTTGGGTGGATTTGTGTCCGCGGGGGTCGCGGGGGTGCGGGATCGCTCGCTGGAGCTCGGACCCCCCCTCAGCGCCGAGCTCGGGGGGACCTGGGCGGCTACAACCAGTACAGCTTCAGCGAGCACACCACCCTCGAGGTACTCGGTGAGTGGGTTTTTACAAATTTTTAATTTATTGGGATTTTTTCGGATTTTTTGGGGATTTTTTGGGATTTTTTTCGGATTTTTTGGGGGATTTTTAGGCATTTTTTGGGATTTTTTAGGGATTTTTTGGCCATTTTTTTGCCGATTTTCTGAGCATTATTGAGTGAATATTCTAGGATTTTGGAGGGATTTTCAAGACATTTTTTAGGAATTTTTTTTGGCGATTTTTAGGAAGTCTAGATTGAAGTGTTGGGGTTTTTAGAGGAGTTTTCCTCTTTTTTGGGACGTTTGGAGCGAGTTTTTTGAGTGTTTTTTAAGGGGAGTTTTGCCGATTTCCGGGATGTTTGCAGTCGGGTTTTTTGAGGGATTTTGGGGGATTTTTTTTGAGGAATTTTCCCGATTTTCAGGCTTTTTAGATGGAGATTTGCGGATTTTTGGTGTATTTGGATGGGGCTTTGTGGATTTTGGGGTGATTTTGGGGATATTTTAACCCCATTTTTGGGGATATTTTGACCCCATTTTTGGGGATATTTTAACCCAATATTTGGGGATATTTTAACCCCGTTTTTGGGGATATTTTAACCCCATTTTTTGAGATATTTTAACCCCATTTTTGGGGATAAAGGACGGGGGATTTTTAGGACATTTGTGGATATTTTCACCCCATTTTTGGGGATAAAGAACAGGAATTTTTGGCACATCCAGACCCCATTTTTTTTGGGACAAAAACCCTCAAAAATTTTAATATTTTTTTCTGTGCTCTCCCCGCAGAGGAGCCGCTGCTGGAGGTGCCGGCGGAGGTGGTGGCCAGAGGGTTTTGGGGATATTTTAACCCCATTTTTGGAGATATTTTAACCCCATTTTTGAGATATTTCAACCCCATTTTTGAGATATTTTAACCCCATTTTTGGGGATATTTTAACCCCATTTTTGGAGATATTTTAACCCCATTTTTGGGGATAAAGGACGGGGATTTTTAGGACATTTGCACCCCATTTTTTGGGAGAAAGAACAGGAATTTTTGGGGTATCCAGAACTCGATTTTTGGGATATTTGGACTCCATTTTTTGCCATTTCCAACCCCATTTTTGGGCATAAATGATGGGGATTTTTGGGACATTTCGACCCCAGTTTTTGAGACAAAAAACCAGGAATTTTTGCCATTTCTAACCCCAATTTTTTTTTTTTTTTTTTGTCCTTTTCACAGAGGAGCCTTTGCTGGAGGTGCCGGCGGAGGTGGTGGCCGGAGGGGTTTTTTGGGATATTTCAGCCCCATTTTTTGAGATATTTTAACCCCATTTTTGGGGATATTTGGAACCCATTTTTTGGGATATTTTAACCCCATTTTTGGAGATATTTTAACCCAATTTTTTTGCATAAATGACTGGGATTTTTGGGACGTTTCTGACCCCATTTTTGCCATTTCTAACCCCAATTTTTCCTGTGTTCTCCCCGCAGAGGAGCCTTTGCTGGAGGTGCCGGCCGAGGTGGTGGCGGGCGCCGTGGCCGAGCTGCGGTGCCGCGTGCCCGACTCGTGCCCGCGCCAGCGGCCGCGCCTGCGCTGGGAGGGCGCCCGGGAGCTTCCGGAACTTTCCGAGCGCGAGTGGCGCGAGGACGCGGCCGGCGCCGCCTCCGTCGTGTCCCGGCTGCGCTTCCGCGCCCGGCGCGAGGACGGCGGCCGCAACCTGGGCTGCCAGGTGACCCTGCCCAACTCCAGCCTGGCCTTCAGCGCCGCCGTGGCGCTCGACGTGCAGTGTGAGCACCTGGGGGGAAATTGGGGAAAAAACGGTGAAAATTGGGTGAAAATCGGTGAAAAAACGGTGAAATTAGGTGGAAATTTGGGGTTCTGGGCACACCTGGGCACACCTGGGCACACCTGCGGGGTGGAAAACGGGGAAAATTGGGGGAAAATCGGTGAAAATGGGTGAAAATTTGGGGAAATTCTGTGAAAATTTGGGGGTTTGGGACACACCTGGGCACACCTGGGGGGAGAAACTGGGGGAAATTCAGGGAAAAACGGTGAAAATTGGGTGAAAATCGGTGAAAAAACGGTGAAATTAGGTGAAAACCAGGGGAAATTAGGTGGGAATTTGGGGTTTTGGGCACACCTGGGCTGCCAGGTGACCCTGCCCAACTCCAGCCTGGCCTTCAGCGCCGCCGTGGCGCTCGACGTGCAGTGTGAGCACACCTGGGCACACCTGGGCACACCTGGGGGGGAAAATGGTGAAAATTGGGTGAAAATCGGTGAAAAAACGGTGAAATTAGGTGAAAACCAGGGGAAATTAGGTGGGAATTTGGGGTTTTTGGCTATTTCCTGTCCCTAACTCACCTGTCCAGGTGTATTTGCTGTCCCTGACTCACCTGTCCCCCCTCCCCAGACGAGCCGCAGGTGCTGGAGGGGTCCCTGACACACCTGGGCAGGTTTTTGGGCAGGTTTTTGGGCAGGTTTTTGGGCAGGATTTGGGTATTTTGGATATTTTGGGGTCCCTAACTCACCTGTGCAGGTATTTTTGGGGTCCCTAACTAACTCACCTGTCCTCCCTCCCCAGACGAGCCGCAGGTGCTGGAGGTGTCCGGCCCGGCCGAGGCCCTCGAGGGCTCCCCGGTGCACCTGGGCTGCTCGGCCGAGGGCCGCCCCCCCCCGCTGCTCACCTGGTTCCGGGGGCCGCAGGTGCTGCGGGAGGAGCCGGGGGCGGCGGCGCTGCCCCTGCACCTGGCGCAGGTGAGCCCGAGCCACAGCGGCACCTACACCTGCGTGGCCGAGAACCGGCACGGCCGCCACAACCGGAGCCTGGAGCTGCACGTGGCCTGTGAGTGGCGCGCACCTGGGCACACCTGGGCACGCACCTGGGCACACCTGGGCACACCTGGACACACACCTGGGCACACCTGGGCACACCTGGGCGCACCTGGGCACACACCTGGGCACACCTGGGCACACCTGGGCACACACCTGGGCACACCTGGGCACACCTGGGCACACACCTGGGCACGCACCTGGGAGGGACAGGAACACACCTGGGCACACACCTGGGCACACACCTGGGCACACACCTGGGCACACCTGGGAGGGACAGGAACACACACGGGCATGCACCTGGGCACACCTGGGAGGGACAGGAACACACCTGGGCACGCACCTGGGCACGCACCTGGGAGGGACAGGAACACACCTGGGCACGCACCTGGGCACACACCTGGGCACACACCTGGGCACACACCTGGGCACACACCTGGGAGGGACAGGAACACACCTGGGCACACCTGGGCACACCTGGGAGGGACAGGAACACACCTGGGCTCACCTGGGAGGGACAGGAACACACCTGGGCACACCTGGGCACACCTGGGAAGGACAGGAACACACCTGGGCACACCTGAGATGGATAGGAACGCACCTGGGCACACCTGGGAGGGACAGGAACACACCTGGGCAGACACCTGGGCAGACACCTGGGCACACACCTGGGCACACCTGGGAGGGACAGGAACACACCTGGGCACGCACCTGGGCATGCACCTGGGCACACCTGGGCACACACCTGGGCACGCACCTGGGAGGGACAGGAACACACCTGGGCACGCACCTGGGCATGCACCTGGGAGGGACAGGAACACACCTGGGCACACCTGGGCACACCTGGGCACACCTGGGCACACCTGGGCACGCACCTGGGCACACCTGGGAGGGACAGGAACACACCTGGGCACACCTGGGCACACCTGGGCACACCTGGGCACACCTGGGCACACACCTGGGCACACCTGGGAGGGACAGGAACACACCTGGGCACACCTGGGCACACCTGGGAGGGACAGGAACACACCTGGACACACCTGGGCACGCACCTGGGCACGCACCTGGGCACACCTGGGAGGGACAGGAACACACCTGGGCACGCACCTGGGCATGCACCTGGGAGGGACAGGAACACACCTGGGCACACCTGGGAGGGACAGGAACACACCTGGGTACACCTGAGATGGATAGGAACACACCTGGGCACACCTGGGAGGGATAGGAGCACATCTGGGCACACCTGGGAGGGACAGGAGCACACCTGGGCACACCTGTGGGCACCTGAGGACACCCCTGGCTGGAGCTGAGCACACCTGGGTCTGTCTGCACACCTGCGCCACCTGTGCCACCCTTCTGTCACCGCCTGTGTCACCTGGATCACCTGTGCCATCTCACCTGTGTCTCATTTCTCTCCCCCATTTCTCACCTGTATCACATCTCACCTGTGTCTCACCTGTGTCTCATTTCTCTCATTTCTCTCCGCCGTATCTCACCTGTATCACATCTCACCTGTCCTGTATCTCACCTGTATCACATCTCACCTGTCCTGTATCTCACCTGTATCTCACCTGTCCGTATCTCACCTGTATCTCACCTGTCCGTATCTCACCTGTATCTCACCTGGATCTCATTTCTCTCATTTCTGTCCCCTGTATCTCACCTGTATCGCATCTCACCTGTCTCTCACCTGCAGACGCTCCCAGGACCCCGGTGCTCAATGGCACCTTCTGGGTGCTGGCGGGTGAGCAGGTGCGCCTCACCTGCTCGGCCTCGCCTGTCCGTATCTCACCTGTGTCTCACCTGTATCTCACCTGTATCTCACCTGGATCTCATTTCTCTCATTTCTCTCATTTCTGTCCCCTGTATCTCACCTGTATCACATCTCACCTGTCCCGTATCTCACCTGTGTCTCACCTGTGTCTCATTTCTCTCCCCTGTATCTCACCTGTATCACATCTCACCTGTCCCACAGATGCCCCACGCACACCTGTGCTGAACGGCACGTTCTGGGTGCTGGCGGGTGAGCAGGTGCGCCTCACCTGTTCGGCCTCACCTGTCCGTATCTCACCTGTGTCTCACCTGTATCTCACCTGGATCTCATTTCTCTCATTTCTCTCCCCCATATCTCACCTGTCTCTCACCTGTCTGTATCCCGTAGATGCCCCACGCACACCTGTGCTCAATGGAACGTTCTGGGTGCTGGCGGGTGAGCAGGTGCGCCTCACCTGCTCGGCCTCACCTGTCCGTATCTCACCTGTATCTCATTTCTCTCCCCTGTATCTCACCTGTATCTCATTTCTCTCCCCTGTATCTCACCTGTATCACATCTCACCTGTCCCACAGATGCCCCACGCACACCTGTGCTGAACGGCACGTTCTGGGTGCTGGCGGGTGAGCAGGTGCGCCTCACCTGCTCGGCCTCACCTGTCCGTATCTCACCTGTGTCTCACCTGTCCCACAGACGCTCCCAGGACCCCGGTGCTCAATGGCACCTTCTGGATGCTGGCGGGTGAGCAGGTGCGCCTCACCTGCTCCGCGCGCAGCCACCCCGCCCCGATCGTGACCGTGGCTCACCTGTCCCTGTCTCACCTGGATCTCACCTGTGTCTCACCTGTATCTCATTTCTCTCATTTCTCTCTGCCCATATCTCACCTGTATCACATCTCACCTGTCCCACAGACGCTCCCAGGACCCCGGTGCTCAACGGCACGTTCTGGGTGCTGGCGGGTGAGCAGGTGCGCCTCACCTGCTCGGCCTCGCGTGTCCATATCTCACCTGGATCTCATTTCTCTCCCCTGTATCTCACCTGTATCACATCTCACCTGTCCCACAGATGCCCCACGCACACCTGTGCTCAACGGCACGTTCTGGGTGCTGGCGGGTGAGCAGGTGCGCCTCACCTGCTCGGCCTCACCTGTCCATATCTCACCTGTGTCTCACCTGTATCTCACCTGGATCTCATTTCTCTCATTTCTCTCCCCCATATCTCACCTGTCTCTCACCTGTCTGTATCCTATAGATGCCCCACGCACACCTGTGCTGAACGGCACGTTCTGGGTGCTGGCGGGTGAGCAGGTGCGCCTCACCTGCTCGGCCCGCAGCCACCCCGCCCCGATCGTGACGCTGTCGCGCGGGCGCCGCGTGGTGGCCGCGGCCGTGTACGAGCGCCAGGTGAGCCTGGAGCTGCCGGCGGCCGCGCCCGAGGACGGCGGGGAGTACCTGTGCCGCGCCGAGAACCAGCACGGGCACAGCAGCGTGGCCTTCAACCTCACCGTGGAGTGTGAGTGGGGTTTGGGGGGAAAAATGGGGATTTTGGGCAAAAAAATTGTGAAAAAAAAAGCGAAAAGTTGGGATTTTTGGAAAAAAAATTGGGGGAAAGCGGGGCAAAAAGCAAGGAAAATGGGGGTGAAAATGGGGTTTGGTAGTGAGAGCAGCCTGGACTTGAATGGCACCGTGGAGTGTGAGTGGGGTTTGGGGGGAAAAATGGGGATTTTGGGCAAAATGCAGGAATTGGGATTTTGGTAAAAAATGGGGAAATGGGGCAGTACCTGAGGATGGAGGGGAGTACCTGTGCAGGGCCGAGAAGCAGCACGGGCACAGCAGCGTGGCCTTCAACCTCACCGTGGAGTGTGAGTGGAAATTTGGGGGGAAAAACGCGGGATTTTGGGCAAAAAATTGGGAAAAAAATGCGAAAAATTGGGATTTTTGGAAAAAAAATTGGGGGAAAGCGGGGCAAAAAAAGAAGAAAAATGGGGGCGAAAATGGGGTTTGGTAGTGAGGCAGCCTGGACTTCAATGGCGCTGTGGAGTGTGAGTGAAAAATGGGGGGAAAAATGGGGATTTTGGGCAAAATGCAGGAATTGGGATTTTGGTAAAAAATGGGGAAATGGGGCAGTACCTGAGGACGGCGGGGAGTACCTGTGCAGGGCCGAGAAGCAGCACGGGCACAGCAGCGTGGCCTTCAACCTCACCGTGGAGTGTGAGCGGAAATTTGGGGCGAAAACGCGGGATTTTGGGCAAAAAAATTGTGAAAAAAAAAGCAAAAAGTTGGGATTTTTGGAAAAAAAATTGGGGGAAAGCGGGGCAAAAAAAGAAGAAAAATCGGGGCGAAAACGGGGTTTGGTAGTGAGAGCAGCCTGGGCTTCAATGGCGCTGTGGAGTGTGAGTGAAAAATGGGGGAAAAATGGGGATTTTGGGTAAAATGCAGGAATTGGGATTTTGGTAAAAAATGGGGAAATGGGGCAGTACCTGAGGATGGAGGGGAGTACCTGTGCAGGGCCGAGAACCAGCACGGGCACAGCAGCGTGGCCTTCAACCTCACCGTGGAGTGTGAGTGGGGTTTGGGGGGAAAAACGCGGGATTTTGGGCAAAAAATTTGTGAAAAAAAAGGCGAAAAGTTGGGATTTTTGGAAAAAAAATTGGGGGAAAGTGGGGCAAAAAAGCAAGGAAAATGGGGGCGAAAATGGGGTTTGGGAGTGGCAGCAGCCTGGACTTGAATGGCACCGGGGAGTGTGAGTGAAAAATGGGGGGGAAAAATGGGGATTTTGGGCAAAATGCAGAATTTGGGATTTTGGGTAAAAAATGGGGAAAAAATGGGGGGAAATGGGCAAAAAAAACAGGGGAAAATGGGGCAAAACCAAGGAAAATGGGGGCGAAAATGGGGTTTGGTAGTGAGGCAGCCTGGGCTTCAATGTCTCTGTGGAGTGTGAGTGAAAAATGGGGGGGAAAAATGGGGATTTTGGGCAAAAAAAAAGGAATTTTAGCAGAAAAAAAATGGATTTTTGGGCTAAAAAAACCTCAATTTTGGTAAAATTGGGATTTTTTTCCCCCCCCCGCAGACCCGCCGGTGGTGCTGCCCGAGTCGCGCTGCGCGCCCGCGGGCGAGGGCGTGGCCAGGTGCGTCTGCGCCGCCGCCGCCGTGCCCGCGCCCGCCCTGGCCTTCGAGCTGCCCTGGCTGAACGCCAGCGTGGCCGAGGGGCACCGCGACTTCGCCCTCACCTGGAGCGCGCCCGGCGCCGCCCGCGCCGCCCTCACCCTGCGCGGCGCCGACCTGGAGCCCCGGCTGGCCGTGCTGTGCCACGCCCGCAACGGGCACGGCAGCGCCAGGGTGCAGCTCCGCTTCCACCACCCAGGTGAGAGAGGGAGGGAGAGAGCACCTGGGCACACCTGGGTACACCTGAGATAGACGGGAACACACCTGGGGTGGATAGGAACACACCTGGGCATACCTGGGCACACCTGAGATAGACGGGAACACACCTGGGCACACCTGGGCACACCTGGGGTGGATAGGAACACTCCTGGGCACACCTGGGATAGATAGGAACACACCTGGGCACACCTGGGCACACCTGGGCACACCTGAGATAGATAGGAACACACCTGGGCACACCTGGGCACACCTGAGATAGACGGGAACACACCTGGGCACACCTGGGCACACCTGGGGTGGATAGGAACACACCTGGGCACACCTGGGGTAGATAGGAACACACCCGGACACACCTGGGCACACCTGAGATAGATAGGAACACACCTGGGCACACCTGGGCACACCTGAGATAAATAGGAACACACCTGGGCACACCTGAGAGGGATAGGAACACACCTGGGCACACCTGAGATAAATAGGAACGCACCTGGGCACACCTGGGCACACCTGAGATAGATAGGAACACACCTGGGCACACCTGGAGCCCCGGCTGGCCGTGCTGTGCCACGCCCGCAACGGGCACGGCAGCGCCAGGGTGCAGCTGCGCTTCCACCACCCAGGTGAGGGACAGGGAGAGAGCACACCTGGGCACACCTGAGATAGATAGGAACACACCTGGGCACACCTGGGCACACCTGGGGTGGATAGGAACACACCTGGGCACACCTGGGCACACCTGAGATAGACGGGAAAACACCTGGGCACACCTGGGCACACCTGTCCCATCTCACCTGTCCCTCACCTGTCCATATCTCACCTGTCCCATCTCACCTGTCCATATCTCACCTGTCCATATCTCACCTGTCCATGTCTCACCTGTCCCGTCTCACCTGTCCATATCTCACCTGTCCATATCTCACCTGTCCCGTCTCACCTGTCCACGTCTCACCTGCAGCAGGTCTGGTCTGGGCCAAGGTGGGTCCCGTGGGCGCCGTCGTCGCCTTCGCCGTCGTCATCGCCCTCGTCTGTTACCTGAGCCAGAGCCGCCGCAAGTGAGCCCCGCCCCCCGCCGGGGACACGCCCCCCGGGGGGCCACGCCCACCTGGGGAACGGGGGAGGGGGTGGGGAAAGGGGGAGGCCACGCCCACGGGGGAGTACACCCTAATAGGCCACGCCCACTGACGGGTATAGCCCAATGGGCCACGCCCACTGGGGAGGTACACCCTAATAGGCCACGCCCACTGACGGGTATACCCTAATAGGCCACGCCCACCGGGGGTATGGCACAATAGGCCACGCCCACTGATGGGTGTGGCACAATAGGCCACGCCCACTGATGCATATAGCACAATAGGCCACGCCCACTGATGGGTATACCCTAATGGGCCACGCCCACTGGGGGTATGGCACAATAGGCCACGCCCACTGATGGTATACCCTAATAGGCCACGCCCACTGGGGGGGAGCTCAATAAGCCACACCCACTGGGGGTTACAGCTCAATAGGCCACGCCCAATGAGGTGTAAACCACAATAAGCCACGCCCACAAATGACTATGACACAATGGGCCACGCCCACAAGTGGCCACACCCACAACTAGGCACACCCAAATAAGCCACGCCCACACCTGGTCGTATCTCAGGAGGCCACGCCCACATCCAGGACACGCCCAAAGAGGCCACACCCACATCGAGCCCCCAATAGGCTGCGCCCACATCAAGACACACCCCTCCAAGAGGCCACGCCCATATTTGGGCAGGCCCAGAGGGGCCACACCCCCTGAAGGCCACGCCTGTGATTGGACATGACCCAAAGAGGCCACGCCCATATTTACGACACACCCAGAGAGGCCACGCCCCCACCAGTACATGCCCGGCGAGCCACGCCCCCAGAAAGGCCACGCCTCTTTCCATGCAAATGAGGCGTAGCCACCCCCAAAGAGGCCACGCCCACAAAGCCAGATGCACCCGAGCCCCGCCCATTTAGGCCACGCCCACTGGGGGGGTGGGACCGAGGCCGGGGAGGGGTTGGGGCGGGGGAAGAGGGGGGGCGTGGCCACATCTGACGAGGCCCCGCCCCCTGCGGCCCCGCCCCTGCAGGAAGGCGTCGGGAAGCCCCGCGGTGACCCCGGTGACCCCGGCGGGGGGGCGGGACCCGGAGCCACGCCCACTGCAGGTAAAGGGGGCGGGGCCGGCGGGGAGGGACCAATGGGGGAACCTGGGGGGGTCCCGGGGGGGATTTTGGGGAAATTTTGGGGTGTTCCTGGGGGGGATTTTGGGGACATTTCAGGATATTTTGGGGACACTTTGGGGGGGTCCCGGGTGGGATTTTTGGGGAAATTTTGGGACATTTTGGGGTGTCCCGGGTGGGATTTTGGGGACGTTTGGGGATTTTGGGACATTTTGGGGGGGTCCCGGGTGGGATTTTGGGGACGTTTGGGGATTTTGGGACATTTTGGGGGGGTCCCGGGTGGGATTTTGGGGACACTTTGGGACATTTTGGGGACACTTTGGGACATTTCGGGGCCATTGTTGGGCGGGGATTTTGGGGGCGTCGTTCCCGGGCGGGATTGTGGGCGTGGCCAGGTGTGACCCCGCCCCCCCGCCCCTCCCCCCATCCAGGTGCGCTGGCTCCGGCGTTGGGCGCTGGGGGTGGGGGAGGGGCCGGGGTCGGCCCCGCCCCCCGAGGCGGCCCCGCCCCCCCCCAAACCCGCGCGGGGCCCCCCCGAGGAGCCCCCGGAGTACGCGGAGATCCGCGTCAAGTGACCACGCCCACCCCGCCGGGACACGCCCACCTGGACACGCCCACCCGGCCTGGACACGCCCACTGTAGCTGAAAACATCTGGACACGCCCACTGCGCCTGGACACGCCCGTTTAACCCGGACACGCCCACCTGGACACGCCCACAATGCCTGGACACGCCCATTTGGACACACCTAGACACACCCACTGCAACTAAACCACGCCCACCTCCCTTGGACATGCCCACAGTGCCTGAGCCACGCCCATCACTTGTGGGCACGCCCGCTTGGACCACGCCCACCACACCTGGACACACCCGGGCCACGCCCACTGCATCTGGACTGTGGCAAGAGCCACCCTGAGACCACGCCCACCTCACCCGGGCCACGCCCAGCTCACCTGGACACGCCCACCTGGGCCGGTTCTGGCCACGCCCATCTCCTGGACACGCCCCCCTTTTAACTTGGCCATGCCCGCCTGTTTATGGGGGCCGTGACCACGCCCATTTCATGGACACGCCCATTTACCTTCCATCACCACGCCCACCCTGATGTGGCCACGCCCACACCAATATTACCTTGACCACGCCCACTTCCCCAATAGCCACGCCCATCTTCACCTGGCCACGCCCATCTCGTTATCCTGGTTGTGACCACGCCCACCCTCACGTGGCCACGCCCTTTTTCCGGCCAAGCCAGACCCGCCCCTTTTGGCCACGCCCACCTCCCCTTTTGCTGGCCACGCCCACATCGTGGCCACGCCCATCTCCCTTCCGGGGCCACACCCATTTCGCCCTGACCGCGCCCACCTTGTGGCCACGCCCATTTCCTCCCCTGCCACGCCCTTCTCCCCTTGGCCACGCCCACCCGGCCATCCCGGACAGGCCCCGCCCCCTCATTAATTATTTATTGCCCCTCATTAATGAATTCATTAACCTGTGACCTTTGACCCCCAATAAAACCGGAAGTGCCCGAAGGGGCTGCTGGGAACCAAAATTTCTTGGGAAAATTTTGGGGAATTTTTGGGGAAATTTGGGAATTTTGGGGAAAATTTGGGGGGAATTCGGGGGGAAATTTTTGAATTTTGGGGAATTCTGGGAAGTTTGGGGGAAATTTAGGGGAATTTTGAGGTAATTTTTGGGAAATTTTTGGGGCACAATTTAGGGGAATTTGGGGGGGAAATTTGGGAGTTTTGGGGAAAATTTGGCAGAAATTTGGGCGAATTTTGTGGGGAAATTTGGGGTGAATTTGAGGGAAAATGCTGGGGAAATTTGGGGAATTTTGGGGGGAAATTTGTGGGGAATATTGGGAGGGATTTGGGGAAAATTTGGGGGAATTTTTTGGGAAATTTTGGGGGGGGCAAATTTGGGGGGAATTTTGGAGGAATATTGGGAGGAATTCAGGGGGAAATTGGGGAATTTTAAGGGAAATTTGGGATTTATTGGGACTTGCTGATGATTTATTTGGGATCTTTGGGGTTTATTGACAATTTTCCAGGATTTTTAGGTTTGGGGTTTCTTTCTCCTCAAAAAAAGCCCCAATTTGCCCCCAAACCCCCCCTCAAAAAAATTCCAAAATTTCCCCCAAAATCCCCAAAAAAGCCCCAAATTTCACGTCAAATAATAAATTTTCCTGCCAAAACCCCCAAATTCCCCCCAAACATCCCAAAAATCCCCCCAAAATCCCCAAATATTCCCAAAAAAATCCAAAATTTTCCCCCAAATATCCCAAATTCCCCCCAAAATCCCCAAAACCGCCCCCAAAATCCCCAAAGATCCCCACGAACCCCCCAAAAATCCAAATTTTCCCCCCCAAACCCCCCAAATTCCTCCCCAAAAATCCAACCCTTGCCCCCCAAAATTTCTAAATGCCCCCCAAAATCCAAATTGCCCCCCAAAATCCCCAAATTCTCCCCCAAAATCCCCAAATTCCCCCCCAAAAATCCCCAAAATCCTGAAATTGCCCCCCAAAATCCCCAAATTCTCCCCTAAAAATCCCCAAAATCCCCAAATTCTCCCCCAAAAATCCCCAAAATCCCCGAAATTCTCCCCCAAAATCCCCAAAATCCCCAAATTCCCCCCCAAAAATCCCCAAAATCCTCAAATCCTCCCCAAAAACTCCTCAATACCCGAATTCCCCCCCCAAAAATCCCAAAATTTTCCCCCCGAAATCCCCAAATTCCCCCGAAAAAATCCCCAAATTCCCCCCCAAAACTCCCCAAATTCCCCCCAAATTCCCGAAATCCCCCCCCCAAAAATCCCCAATTTCCCCCCCAATAATCCCCAAAACCCCCAAATTCCCCCAAAAATCCCAAAATTCCCCCCCAAAAATCCCCAAATTCCCGAAATCCCCCCCCAAAATCCCCAATTTCCCCCTCCCCCCCCCCTTTCCCTTTCCGCCCCCCCCCCCCCACCGGAAGCCCCTCCCCCCTCCCGCTTCAGGCCCCGCCCATTTCCGCTTCCTGCCCGCCCCTCCCCCTCCCCTCCCCCGCCCCTCCCCCCGCTCTCTCCCTTTCCCCTCCCCCCTCTCGCCGCCGCTCCGGGGCCGTTCCGGGACCGCTCCGGTGTCGCCGCCGCCGCCTCTGTCGCGACAGAGCCCCCGCCGAGAGGGGGGGGGGGGGAGGGGGAGGGGCCGCTCGTGTCGCGATAGTCGCGGGGGTGGGGGGGGGGGAGGGGGAGGAAGGGGAGGAAGGAGCGGGGGGGGTGGGGGAGGGGAGGGGAGGCCGCACGTGACGCCGCTGTTTGGCCCCGTGACCGGAGCCGCCGGAGGGGGGAGGGGAAAAAAAAAAAAAAAAAAAAAAAAAGGGAAAAAAAAAAGGAAAAAAAAAAAAAAAAAATATAAAAAAAAAAAAATTATTCCCCTTCCCCCCCCAAAAAAATTTTTACCCCACCCCCCGACACCCCACACCCTTAATTTTTAATTATTTTTTTTTTATTTTTAATTAATTTTTTTTTAATTATTTTTGAAATTTTTTTTTTTTTTTCGCATCTTTTTCTCAATTTTCCTTTTAGTTTTGGGGGGTTTTTTCCTTTTATTTTTAGGTGTATTTTTTTTTTTTTTTTAAATTTTTTGGGGGTTTTTAAAATTTTTTGTGGTTTTATTTTAATTTTTTTGGGGGGGTTTATTTTAATTTTTTTGGGGTTTTATTTTAATTTTTTGGGGGGTTTATTTTAATTTTTTTGGGGATTTATTTTCATTTGTTTTGGGGTTTATTTAATTTTTTGGGGGGGTTTATTTTCATTTTTTTGGGGGTTTATTTTCATTTGTTTTGGGGTTTATTTTAATTTTTTGGGGGGGGTTTATTTTCATTTGTTTTGGGGGGTTTATTTTAATTTTTTTGTTTTTTGTTTTTTTTTTTTTTTTTTTTAATCTTTTGAGGTTTATTTTTAATTTTTTTGGGGGCGTTTTTTAAAATTTTTTAAGCCCGGGGTTAAATTGCGCCTCCCCCCCCCCCGCCCCAACTATCGCGACACCCCCCCCAAAGATCGCGACAGAGCTTCCCCCCCCCCAATGGAGATGTTGGACTCGGCCGCTGGCTCCGCCCACAGGTGAGGGGGAGGGGAAAGGGGGGGAGGGTGGGACCCCCAAAATTGGGGGAGGGGGGTCCTAAAATGGGGAGGGGGAGGGGAAAAGGGACCCCGAATTTGGGGGGGGGAGGGGTCCCAAAAATTGGGGAGGGGGAGGGGAAAAGGGACCCCGAATTTGGGGGGGGGAGGGGTCCCAAAATTTGGGGGGGGGGGAGGGGGGTCCTAAAATGGGGGGGGGGGATTTCCCAAAATTGGGGGAGGGGGAGGGGAACAGGACCCCAAAAATTGGGGGGAGGGGGTCCCAAAATTGGGGGGAGGGGAAGCCGAAAATGGAGGGGGAGGGGGGAGCCAAAATTTGGGGGAGGGGAAAGAGGGACCCCAAATTTGGGGGGGAGGGGGGGTCCCGAAAATGGGGGGGAGGGGACCCCAAAATTTGGGGGGGAGGGGTCCCAAAAACGGGGAAGTTGGGGGGGGGGGGGGAGAAGGAGACCCCAAAATTTGGGGAGGGGTCCCTGAAATTTGGGGGGGGGGGTCCCAAAATTTGGGGGAGGGGGTCCCAAAATTTGGGGGAGGGGTCCCAAAAATGGGGAAATTGAGGGGGGGGTGAAGACCCCCAAAAGTTTGGGGGGAGGGGTCCCAAAAAGGGGGGAATTGAGGGGGTGGGGGGAGACCCCAAAAATGTGGGGGGGGGGTCCCAAAATTTAGGGAGGGGTCCCAAAATTTGGGGGGGTCCCAAAAATGGGGGAAAGGGACCCCAAAAACTGGGAGGGGTCCCAAAATTTGGGGGGGATGGGGTCCCAAAAAAGGGGGGAATTGAGGGGTGGGGGGGAGACCCCAAAAATTGGGGGTGGGGGGAGGGTCCCAAAAATGGGGGGGAAAAACGGACCCCAAAAATGGGGGGGGTCCCAAAATTTGGAAGGGGGGTCCCAAAATTTCGGGGGGCAGGTCCCAAATTTGGGGGGGAGGGGGTCCCAAAAAATTGGGGGGGGGGGGGGGTCCCAAAAAATTGGGGAGGAGGGGTCCCAAAATTTGAGGGGGGAGGGGTCCCAAAAAATTGGGGGGGTGTCCCCAAAATATGGGGGAGGGGGGTCCCAAAAATGGGGAGGGGGTCCCAAAATTTGGGGGGGGAGGGGTCCCGACTTTGTGTCCCCTCCCCCCCCCCAGGCAGGAGAAGGCGCAGGAGGCCGAGGAGGGGGCGGAGCTGCGCGAGGGTGAGGGGGGACCCCCCAAATTTGGGGCGAATTTGGGTGGGGAAAAATCTGAAAATTTTGAAATTTTGGAAATTTGAGGGAAATTTTGAAAGTTTGGGGGGGGAAAATTCCGAAATTTTGGGGGATTTTGGGAGGGAATTTCCTGAAATTTTGGGGGGAAAATTCCTGAAATTTGCTGAAATTTTGGGGGGAGAAATGTTGAAATGTTGGGGAAATTTTGGGGAAATTTTGGGGGGGGGGATTTCCTGAAATTTTGGGGGGGAATTTCCTGAAATTTCCTGAAATTTGGGGGGGGAAAATTCCTGAAATTTTGGGGGATTTTTTGGGGAAAATTTTGAAATTTTGGGGGTGAAATTCCTGAAATTTTGGGGGATTTTTTTGGGAAAATTTTGAAATTTTGGGGGGGAAATTCCTGAAATTTTGGGGGATTTTTTGGGGAAAATTTTGAAATTTTGGGGGGGAAATTCCTGCAATTTTGGGGGATTTTTCTGGGGAAATTTGGAGAGATTTGGGAAAATTTTGGGGGGAAATTCCTGAAATGTTTGGGGAGAATTCCTGAAATTTTGGGGTATTTGGGGATTTGGGTGAAATTTTGGGGAAATTTTTAAATTTCGGGGGGAATTGCTGAAATTTTGGGGGGTTTTTTTGGATTTTTGGATGTTTTCTCTCGCAGGTGAGGCCCTTCCAGGTGAGGAAATGTTTGGGATATTTTGGGATTTTTTGGAGATATTTTGGAGATATTTTGGGATGTTTTGGGGATTATTTTGGGATAATTTTTGGGGATATTTTTGGGGTGATTTTGAGGATATTTTGGGGACATTTTCATGATATTTTTGGGGTGATTTTGGGACATTTTGGGGATATTTTGAGAATATTTTTGTGGTAATTTTCAGGATATTTTGGGGATATTTTCATTATATTTTTGGGGGTGATTTTGAGGATATTTTGAGGATACTTTTGGGGTGATTTTGGGACATTTTGGGGATATTTTTGGGGTAATTTTGTGGATATTTTGAGGGTATTTTCATTATATTTTTGGGGTAATTTTGTGGATATTTTGGGGACATTTTCAGGATATTTTTGGTGGTAATTTTGGGGACATTTTCAGGATATTTCGGGGGTGACTTTGGCACATTTTGGGGACATTTTGGA